>OX419336.1:21940120-21955120 GCA_948470475.1 Galaxea fascicularis | reverse complement strand
TCCAAATTTTTCTACAGCCGTTCAGCTGTTCATGATAACCGTTTCAAACGGCTTCGTTACCCGTTTGTCATCCGTTCAGTAGCCGTGCGTTTTGCCGTTCGAACGGATAGCCGTTAGTGTACGTTTTCGCGTGAGAGGTCACATATATGATTCTTATTCAAATACAGTTCTAATGTTAGGTGATGCAGAAGGAAATGTTATTTTTAGACAAGTTATCCTTGCTGAAAAATCGATTTTCTGCAACCAATAAAATCAATTGTTTCTTGAATGTTCACATAAGAGATAATTCTGTAGTCAGCCATTCTAAAACTCTTCTTAATTATAATACTGAACATGGTGAGATCATATTCAACCAACCTATAAATATAAATAATAAATTCAAAGTTGTAGATCGAATTTATTGTGATGAAGATTTATATATTTCAAGTGGTATTTATAGGGGTAATAAAAAATACATGGATTTCGAAAATGATAAACTAAATTTTTATCAACCAATAGATTTCAATCATAACAATATAATCGGATTACGATTCTGGGTACGATTGAAAGCAAATATTTATTACCATTCAATGCCGCATTAAAATCAATTTCATTTTATTATGAAGGCAATAAAACGAATAATTGTGTTCTCATACGTGCACACCAACAAACCAGTCGAGGTTGGAGAAGAACTACAAACGATGAATATAGAAACGAAATTAGACCGTATACTCTTACAAAAATTGATACGAATAAAAATTTAACCAGTGGTGTTTATTATTTCAGCATCAGTTTTGAACAGGAAGAAAAAGCAACTTGTTATATAACTTTTCTATTCTCAAAAACTAATTAATATAATACACTAATATATACGGGAATTCATAATGATAACAGTAAAAACTTACATTCATCATCTTATATCACTCGTTCTAATGTGATAAGAGTACCTGGTATAGGTTTTAAACTCACTTCTGATGGTAATTATGATATTGATAATACAAAACTGACTAATGTTGCAGAAGGAACATCTGGTAATCATTTAATCAATGTAAACCAAATGGTGAATTATATATCAGCAGGTGCTCTCGATATTCAAAATACAATAAACTTTAAACGTGGTTTGATATCTATTGACAATATAAATAGCCAGAAATGAGCAGCAGATCTGAATAAACTAGTTGGATCCAATTCTAATAACACATCTAATGGAAAAATACCTAATTATGGAGACTATGGATCCCTTTATTGCAATCGCATAAAATTCAGATATCCAAATAGAACTATTTATTTAAAACCGAATGAACAATCAGGAAATGCAACGCTTCAAATCCCTGATTTGAATGGGCAAAATAAAACCATTGCATTGAAAAGTTATATTGACAAAAAAGAAGAAAAAATAAGAGGATTCATTGAAAAAGGTGAAAGAAATGTCAAATTTGGAAGTGATTCAACAATCTGTTTTCACAAAAATATTAATATCAAAAAAATCATATTTTATAAAAAGGATGAAAAAGACTCTTACAATTCAATCATTTATAAACTTCTTTCAAGTAATACCTATAGTAGAACACGAACATTAAATAATGGTGCAAAAACAATGACTGATACCATTAACGGAAATTTCGGTCCTGCTCCACTTAATTTACAATTTTTACAAAATTCAACTGAGAATATACTCGTCACAATTACATATGTTTAAACTGGTTAAACAATACAATGATATATTATATGATAAAAGATATAAAAAAGTATATTGAAAAATTCTTTCTTGAAACAAAAGATAAACAGCAAAATATATATAATGTCGTCTTAAAATCTGCTTTGGTACTTGTATCTATACTCAATACTTGTATCATAAGCATTTTAATGAACTGTTGACAATTGATGAAATACTTGAAATGAATAACTATGACATTGGTCTTATTGGACCTGATAGTGGATGGTTAACATGGCTTCTTGAATCAACTCTTGGAAGATTCCAAGTATTTCATACTCATAGTATAATACATGATGCATTTGGAAGATTCTTTTATAATCATTCGCTTGATAGAGGGTATTTATATTCTATCCCTGAGCATAAAACAAATAACTTTATGAAAAGCAATCCTCTATGTGGACAAATATCAGGTATATTGTATTGCGTTCATAGAAAATTGATAATCTAAACTAATATATATGAGTGTAAAAAGATCTCTTTCATTTAAAAAATCTATCGAAAAGAAAGACATTTGTTTTCAATCATATTGATCAAAAATTGAGTGAGGCTGAAATAACTGAATCAAAAAAGTTATATAAAGCGTATCATAAAAAATATACATGTTACAAATGGAAATACAAAAAACTATACCATATTAAACTAACACTTAATATGGTTTCTTTAGGATTGGTAAGTTCCGGAACAATAGCTGGTTCTATAACTTTAAATCCTATAATCCTATCATCAATATCCGCTCCTGGAATCATAATTCAAGGTTATATGACAAAAAGCAATCTCAATACAAAAGTCAACATGTGTAAATTTGCATTTAAAAGTTATGAAAAGGTCTTAATAAAGTTGAAATCATTTTTAAGAGTACAATGATGTATCATTCATGAATTATCTACAACAACTGGATCAAATGATAACAGATCTATGCCCAACAATTAACAAAGCTTCTGAAAAATATGATAAAATATTCACAGATTAATCAACTTTTTAATATCATTCCAATAATTATTATAGAATTTCAATGTAGTTTCACTTTTTGTGATTTCAATTTTATTATAATCAATTTTTAACATATCGAATATCTGTTTTAACATGTATTTGATTGAAATTATTATTTTTCTACTTTGATTCAATTTTGGAATAACCTTATTAATTTTATCAAATATTTCAAACATTTTCAATTTGTCTGAATTTTGAAGTTGTATATTATTTCGACTAAAAATGTCAATCAGAATATTATTTTGATGATATTTTCTGATATAAACTGATTTTTTCCTTATTTTGTATTTATTTTCATTGAAATTAATGTACTCTTCATCAAGAATGGTACTTTCCAACTCACAGATAGTGTAAAACAATTAAGCAATAGAAAACGTTTTCCGTGTTTGCATAGCCTGATATAAACACGAGAGGGGTTGGGAGAATTCGAGACAGTTATGCAAACCCTCAACTTCGTCTCGGGTTTGCATAACTGTCGAGAAACCACCTCTTCAGTTGATAGGAAAATTAATCACCTGACAATGGAATTCCACATTAAATGTCTTGTGAAAAACAGCTATTGGGATGAGTGCAATATTGTTTTTACTGTAATGTTTAATGTGGAATTCATAAGTCACGTGAATAATTTCCTATCTCGTGGCGAGAGAGAGGAAGAGAGAGAGAGCTAGATGTATTGGCACTTTTGTAACTTGGTGACACTTTTGCAACGGTTCTTAATAATGTCTATTTCTTCATTGGTAGACAGCAAACAACACCTTTGTGACACATTAAGCAAGTGTAAGGGTATTCCTAAAGCTCACTCCTTATCGAGCTACAGCAGGATGATTAACCATGACGCATTCAACTATGACAGGAAATTCAAACTACAGTACTGTCCAAAAAGACTGCAAACGAATTTCGGTGCTTTTCCTGACTTTTCGGTACTTTTCGACGAAATTTGACGAAATTTCGAAGGAAACGATATTGCAGACGAAGTTTCATGAATTTTCGAAACGACTATTGTTTCAACGAAAACGAAAATTCGCGCTGTTCTTTGCAAGACCACCCGAATATTCGAGCGAAATATCGCTGAGTGAAACGAACGTTCACGAGAAGAAGTTCGCAGAAAGTTCGCACGAAAATTCGCTCATCAAACGATGTTCGAAAACAGTGATAAACATCCTTTAAATTTACAATTGTAACTTACCCAGCTCATTTATTCTCCTCAGACTCCATCTCCATGTTTACCGTCTTGTGTTGATGTAATTGATTGCGTGAACACACAGTAACAAACTGTTGTTGTTCGTGATAAACTTGCCGAAATCTAATGCTGTGTATTTGCAGCGACCTTAAGAAGTTAATCAACCCATAAAATACCTTTTAAAAGCTAATCTTTGATCGATTTCCATAATTCTTGGGACTGACAACACTGTTGCCTTCGTTGTGAAAGGCCACAGTTCGGGTCGTGTTTACACTCGAAGAGCCACGTGTACAGTTGTTGATTTCATTTATTCATACTACTAAATACGAACCACTTACCAACGAAATGCTGTTTCAGGATTACGATTTTTCGATGTACAATGTATACATTTAGGTTCTTGAGTTTTAATTTCCATGCATACGAACTGTCACCGAAATTTCATTGTTCGAGTAGCGAATGTTCGTCCATGTGTTAGAACTTTCATGTGGCTCAGCGAAATTTCTTGAATTTTCGTTATAGTACATACGAAATCTCACCGAAATTTCGCTGTTTGATAAGCGAATTTTCAAGCGTGTGTTCGAACTTTGGTGTGGGTCAGCGAATTTTCTTCGAAATTACGGCCGAAAAATCACACTTTTTCGCCCGAAATTTCTGCGATATTTTGAGTGAACAATACCCGAGTGTGGGCGAAATTCGTTTGCATTCTTTTTGCACAGTACTGTACTTTAATTTCGAGATACATTTTCCTAGTATCTCATCATAATGTGGGAAAAATTGCCTGTTGGTAGAACTGTGTAGAGAAAGACAGCAACAAAACGATAGGAGTGTTTTTTACTTTAATCTACATCTATGTTGCGGGGAATAGTTCAGTACTTCCATAACGTAAATTTGTTAACGTTAATATGTTTTGCCAGAAAATATTTTTGTAACAATTAATGAGTAAGCTGTTGTTTTATGTGTGGGTTTTGCTTTCAATTTCCTGTATTAAAGGTGAAGATATATTTAACGCATGCTATCAGATGGTCGTCCGTCTTCTTTTTTCCTGTAGGCTTTAACATTTTCCCTTTTTCTGATTTGTGGACATAAATTCTGGAATAAAATACTTTTGATTGATTGAGTTGTGTATGATAATATCAATAAGAACATGGCTAAAACTAGGAAATACTCGTCAGGAAATATGGCTCCCAGAAAGTTTTTCTCAGTTGCTGACAGGAAAATCCTAGTGACCTTCTGAAACCGAGAACATTTTCGGCTCTAGAAAAAGTTACTGTAATTAAACAAAAAAACACTTTCTCTCATTTACGAAGCACAACTAGTACTGGGAAACATTTCCATCCTTGTTGTATTTCCTACTTTAAGCCATGACATGTAAACAGGAACAAAACGAGAAACCTGGCTACTCTAATTGTGTCTTGTATTAAGGATTATGACATATTGGGTTAAGGGTTAGGGTTAACGGTCATCTTTCTTGTGTACTTCCCTACGTTTTTCGTGGACTCCCTTACCTTTTTGGAAAGTTCGTGGATTGCCCTACTTTTTTCGTGGACTTCCCTACCCTTGTTGATTCCCCTACCCCTACCTTTTTACCTTCTTTCCTTTTTATTTTCTTTTAAATACAGAGGTTAGTGGTCTAATAAGTGTCAGGTGTTAGTTTTTGATACTACATTTGTGTTTTTTGTGGCTAGGATTCTCCCAAAAAAATGTTGAGTACTTTTTCGAACCTTTTAGTTTTTGCATAAATTAGCGCCGTTTTGAATTAATTCAATTTCGCGTTTTGGCTGTGTTTTGACGGATTTTAACGGTTTTTCCGCGGTTTTTGTGCAGCGTACGTGTTAGGAAATGGCACGGTAATGGGCAGGGCTAGTTTTAGATAAATAAGTTTGATGTCAATTTTTGGCATGTTTTGAAAAGGGGCTTACCTACCATTTTTGGTCAAAATTTCAAAAGTGGATGATTCTTTGTATAGATTTAAAAGGAGTGAAGAAATGATGTTTGGGGAGGTTTTAAGGACTATTTGGGGGTTTTTAGGCACATATGTCGAGTTTTGTGTGAAAGTGGTATATAAGGAATATTTTGGACCTTATACACTACTAATGTAAGGTCCAACATGCTTGGTATGCATGTGGTTTTCACGCAGTGTTTGAAGGTGGTTTCCTGGTCCCCCCCCCCTCAATTTTCATTGAGGGAATTACTCTGAGCCTGCAGAAGGGTATCACCAAGTTACCAACTTGACTCATTGTCGCCAGGATGTGTTGATGGCATGATGGTAGGATACTGGAGTCAAAGCAATGGAGCTCTCGGTGGGGCACTCCCCAAGGATTGATTACCCTAGCTCATGTTTTGTCCCAGACAGGTCGCAAAAACACTGCTGTACCAGTCTCCTTGGGGGTATCACGGGGTGACCACCCCAACGCTTTGTTGCCAGGATTTGTTGACGTGGTGTCCCTGGTTCCCCCCCCCGTCCCCTATTTTGTTGTGATTTTTTTTCTTTTTTGGGGGGGGTTGTAATTTTTTTTGGCAATGTGTAATTACCGTTACACATATCCCCTTTTTTTAAAAGACAGATTTGACAACTTCAGCGTTGTCTCTTTTTTAACAAGTTCTGCACCTTTTCATAGCAGCCAAGGGCGCCATTGTCTTTTTCAATGCTCTTGAGTCTGTCATCATTCTCGAAGAGTTGCAAGATGGTGGCTTTGGTTGGGCACTTCTCATAAGCTTGGAATGCTTCGATAATGAGTTCCTTGTCTGCTCTGGACCACGAATGTCATCTTGAGGATCCCTGACTAATAGAGGTGGAGGTCTCTACCCAGTCACGCATCGTGGTGTTAGGGTCACTGACAGGGACATTCTGGTTGTCTTTATCCCACTCACAGGATTGGAGATATTTCACTTTTTTGTAGTCTTTTTTGACAATAGAGTCTTCGTCTACCACCATGACTAGATGCATACTTTCGCTCATCAGATTGCAAGTGTCCTTCAACGATTACTTCGGGGAAAATCAGTTCGATATCATTCAATTTCTCAGGAGAGAGGCAGCTTGTAGTAAGAGCTTCATCACCGTCCGGTGTCAGAACAGGAGTACTCAGAGTGTCCTTTAATTTGATGTTTTCTGCTAGCACTTTGTGTCCCTTGACTGCAGCGTCGCCCAAATGGTTGGTCATATAATGCTTTTTGGCAGTTCTGGCAGAATGACACATTAGGGTGTGTGCACTTCTCTTGTTGACATCACCCTCATTGATCAAATTCGAGGAGTGCATCTAGTGGAGGCTCGGGGAGGATATGTATTTGCCAGTGGCTTTGCGCCACCACTTGGTTACTTGCTTGCCAATGGTGCCAGGGGTAAAGGCTGTGCCATTGGCAGTCACAATGAGGGCCTGCTCATCTTCGTTTGCAAGTAGGCTTCTGATGTTCTTGATGTACGCCTCAATGTTGGTCTTGAGGTTCGGAGACAGTGTTAGTGGAGCAGGGCCTGCCTTACTCGTTTTGTGCAGGCTGACATACATTATGAAGCAGTCCTCTTTCGAGTGAAGCCTTTTGAAGTTGAGCACGCAGGCGGTTTCTAGAAGGATTCTTGCAATAAGAAAGTCGCAAACAACGAAGGCTTCCTGTGCTGTGAGCTTTTCCGTACTGCTCTTCATGATGTAGGCCATGGCGCATTTGCCTGGTTCTGTGTCCACCATGGTACTGGTGTCTGCTGGGTCGACGGTGTCGATTTGTTTTTGCAAAATCCGTTCCCAGTTCTCGTGATTGTACAGGTTGTTCACTGCCGATCCCATGGCGACGACTCTCTTTATTAGAAGCTTTGATTGTGTGATGGTGTCAGGCTCTATGTTGGGGAAATCCTTCACTGCATTTTCTGTCTGGTCAACTACAAAGCCCAGAAATTTGTTTAGGGACATAAGGGATGCTCTAATTGTTCCAGGTTTTGTCTTTTTTGTATCAAGAAGGGGTTTGGCCCACTTGGGCCAGATGTCAAGGGTGCCATCTCGGAGAAAGGATTTCAATGTATTGCCTTTGGGATTGGTTGCATCTTTGATTCGTCTCACATTCTGGGCATGCCAACCGGTGTGGTTTGGTTTCTTGCAACCACCTGGTATGTTTTGGAGGTGGTGGCAATATTTGATTAGCAGCATCGTCTCCATTGTGGTTTTTCCCTTCCCCTCCTGGTAGTACTGTGTGCACGTTTGGAAAGCTTCTGGTCTGAAGCGTTTTGTTCACCATCTTTGGAGGTTTCATCGTCGTCCTCCTCCTTCCGGACAGTTTGGGACCTTGTATCATGGTCATCGCCGGCAACTCAACCTGCCTCATGGTCATCAGGGACGGTAGCCTCAGTCTCAACCGTTGACTTCTGTGTAGGCTTCTGTCTGTGTCTGGTCATGATGGACCCAGTAGTTTTCTGCGGCGTGGGCGGCTCAAGTTCAGGATCGAAGTGACTACTGGAGTCAGAGTCGTCATCTGAGGACAACTCTTTGAAGAGAATGTTTAGAGGATGTGGTGGTGTTTCGTCCTCTTCCTGAAGGTCGTCATTATTGGGGTCTTCGTCCTTTTGTCTGGATCGTTTTGACGAGGTGGGGATTTCCTTGGTGCCCTTTTGCTTTCTTTCAATGACTGTCTTCTCCCATTTGATCTCTTGACTTCTTTCTTCGTAGGGGTGACTGAGTAGCATGGCCATCTTGTATTCTAGCGATTCTTTGTGAAGACCATGAACGTTTCTCAGGTGTTTTGAAAGGTAGAGAACAGCACTGTCACATCTGTAACAAATGTCTTTCCTCCTTTGGTATGTTTTTTGTGTGCCATCCTTCTTCTTTTTCTGGTACCTTTCTGCTGTGAGGTTACCGTGACAGGCCATCTTCATAAGTGGTTTAATTCTCGCCTCCAGGATGTGTTCGTTCTTTTTGACGTGAATATTTGTCAGGTGGCGGGCAACGTTGCAGACAGTCTTCTTACAGAGGGGGCAGGCCCTTGAGGAGTAGTGTTTGGTTTTGCCTGTGTCTGCTGCCTTGGTTTTCTTAGCACTGGTCTTCAAGGCTTTATTGGTTGTGACTTTGTGGCTTGTACTGGGCTTTTGCATTTCTTTTGGGACATCTGTGGCTGCTGGGACTTCATCTACTTCAACCCTGCTTGTCACTTGCAGAGGACTTCCTGCCGTGTAGTCTTGGTTGACTTGCTCATCGGTTGCGGGCAGTGTTGGACACGACTCTCAAAGTACGCCAGGAGAAATTTCTGACAGCTCTCATTTTCGCCTGATTGCCGGATGATAAACAACTCCGTTGGGGGAGAAGATAGTCAAGATATGAGGACTGCTTCCCATGCTCAAAGAAATCTGCGAAGATGTACACATTAAATCGTTTGCAGGGCAAGTAGCAGCTATAAATGCTTACTGCTGGATGCACAATCGGGGCATTTATTGCATGGAACAACTCGGGCAAATCGCACTTAATTTCGATCGGAACTTTCTTCTTATCTGGAGTTACGTATGAACTATATCGACTTATTGCTGACCAACAAGATACGCGCTATCATGGTGTTTGACGGATTTTCGTCTAACACAAAACATGAGAGAAGTTGAATCCACAAGGAAAAGGTGAGAATAATTCGAAAACAAAGCAATGTTGTGTTTTTTAATTGAAAACTTGTGCAAAGCTTGAGTAATCGAGTCTCAGTTGCTGTATTTTCTAATCAAAAGGAATAGTGACGAGTCTGCCAGTCAAGGGTTGGCCCTTTGGAGGCAAGGAGAGAAAGACAAGGCAAGGATTTAAAAAAAAAAGCAGTAGATGTAACAAATGAAATGACCCTGAAGGTGTCTGAGGTATGCATAAGTTTTAAAATTCTTTTAGTTGTATTGGGGTATCGAGACAGACCTATTTACACACACTATTTAACTCTCTAAAGGACTGACAGACTCAATGTTGCCTTTTTTGAGCAAGTTTAATATCTTACACATGCATTAATTATTTGAAAGGTTATTGTCATTACTTCTATAATTACACTGTGAGCTAAGTTTATACATATTGAAGCATAATTCATGGCATTACCTTGAATGTGAGTAAATGCATGCCAGAAAAATGTGTTTCATCATTCTGTTTTGATGTAATGTATTTGCATTGGTATTTTTCCATTGTTGTTGAGGTTATTTTTTTCCTATTTACACTTGCAGGGAGAAGAAAATTCAGTGTGTGGTTTCTGAACTTGGAAGGCTTCACTGATTTTGTGATATCAGAGGATTCTGACTTGCTGGTGTTTGGCTGTAAGCAGGTACATATATAATTTGCTCCTCCCTTAATACTTGTGGGCATGTATTTGGCAAACTCATTATTCCTGAAATAAGTAAGGCTGTAACCCCATATTAAATTTGTTGACCTGGCTTAAACATACTTAAATCCTGGGTGAACAAAATTTCGAAAATAAAAACTCAGTTTATCTATTAAATGTACATGGGGTGTAAATACATAAACCGGCTTGGGTGCCAGAAATGTTCTTTTTTTCTCGGAGACTGTGCATGGAAGTAAATAAGGTTAATTTTTTATTGCAGGTTTATGGGCATAAATATAACTAGTAAATCTCAAGTAACTCTTGTTGAAAATTATTTGATGGACCGAAGTGTTGTTGTCAATAAAATGGTGATCAAGTAATGATTTTAATATTGCTGTAGCTACATTTTATATTGATTATTTTGCTAGAAGCTGACACAACAGCACCTCCCATTGTACCTCATATTGACAGTACCAATGCAATTGTTCAACTGAAGGTCATCGATGTGGAAGGAACATTGCTATGGACTGTTCCATGTTTTCCATTTTTGACTATTGAGCAGAGGAAGGCGAAATCAGCCAGACAGAATGGAGTTCTACAAAAGGCTATTTTCAGAGCATGCAATGAAATCTGGACTTCTCCGGTTAAAGACACGTTTATGTCACCTTGACTGCATCATGCTTTCTTGAGATGAAAATGAAAAATACATGACAATAGAACTGTTGAATCTGTTTACATTTCCACATGTGAGGTTGATTGCTTAAGTGAACAAAGTACAGGAGACAGTGATGATGAGGGAGACCCTGAGTCAGACAGGAGAGACTCAGGAGGCCTTAGTGCTACATACCCTCCCATTTAAGGTTATGGGGGTTGCACACAAATTAA
Organism: Galaxea fascicularis; assembly: GCA_948470475.1. Lineage (NCBI taxonomy): Eukaryota > Metazoa > Cnidaria > Anthozoa > Scleractinia > Euphylliidae > Galaxea > Galaxea fascicularis. The sequence goes on along the minus strand of OX419336.1, from coordinate 21,944,117 downwards.
ACCAGGCAATATGTTTGATGCAAATCTGTTTTTATTAACTATGGACTTGGATTCAAACAAGAACCAAGAACTAAATTAATTTTATCCATCCACTTATCCAACAAGGCAGGCTACAGCACGCCTCTGTTCATGATATGAAATTTTGAACAGCATGGGCCAAATCAGGGTATTTTATGACATTGGAACTTGCATTTGAAGGGGAATAGCCATCCCAAGTTTTAAGAGCTAGTAAAACCATTCAGTAGCCTGTCAAAATTTGTCAAAATACTGTTACAGTTGATTTTTCTTGGTCAAAGCATCCCTGTATGGATGATCTGCATACAGTGTATATGTGCATTTCTTTGGCAGTTTGTTGGGAGTGCGTCCACTTGGGGGGGCAAAAGGCCACTTTGAGGACATGCCGAAGAACTGAATCACATAAACACTAAAAACAAATAGCAGGAAAGCATTACAACATAAAACAAGAAACTGGGGTAAACAAATTATACTCTTATAGTAATAAAACTTCTACAGGAATCACACCATCAACTCCATATGTGACAAATTACGAAAAAGCCCAAACTTCAAGGCAGATTTTCATCGTTAAAATGGCAGGGCCTGTCTGGGCCCCCCGTACGTTTCTTAAAGATCAACTATCGAACTAAAATTCTGTGCAAAACTAATACCCGATACTGATCCTTGATTGTCGAAAACTGAACAAATGATTGTCCATGTCAAATGCATGTGCGTAACAACCGTTTTCAATTCAACAAGATTTCCATCGACTAGTTTTAATACAAAAATGCTTACCTGAATTTAAAACTTAACAATAACTGGCCCATATATCAAACTTGAAGCTCCCAGAAAATATTCCTTTCCTTCTTTACATCAATGTGGAAATTGGTCAAAAACGATGAACCATTGACATTCTGAGACGAAAGTGTCCACCATTACTTCTGCAAAGGCAACATTGTGATTGGTCAAATATTATGACGTGAACTGTGTCCAACACCGCCTGGTTGTAACGGTTGGCACTTGCTGTTGGAATTGCCCATGACTTGTGGCTGGTGGGTCTTGCTCTAGTTGTTGAACATGGTCACCGGGAGTTACATGAGATGTTGTTGCTCCTCCTTCTGTGTCATGGAGTCTGGCCATTTCGAAGGATTGTTTGAACGTTAGAGATGTTTTCTTCGCTTATTACCATTTCTTGGAAGTCGTAGTTGTGAAAACGTTTGCCAAGTACATGAAGATATTCTAATGCCAAGTTGGCGGTCTCACCGAAACTGAAAAGCCCTACTTCTTTGGCTGCGACAGCAAACATAGTCGAAAATGTTCTGCCTTCAAGCTGCGCAGACTTATATCTGGCAATTGCTTAAACGTTGCTCTCTGACTTGTGACACCCACTTATTCAGGTGGAATTTCTTCATTCATCACCTGTGGTAATTTCACTTTCAGGGCTTCCAGCGAGAACATTTTCAAATCTAGGGAATGGAGGCGTTGTGACGTCGTAGAACGTTGCAAGAGCGTATTTTGCACACTGCTTAAGGCAGAACAAGAAGTAATTCAGCTACAGGTGGGTGCATACCATCCAAATGTCCTCCCGAAGTTTCAGCGTGATATGTTAAAATGGTAACGAGTTATTACATGTTAAAGCGGTAGCCTCGTTTTCGTGCTAAACACATGCGCGCGAAGACTCTATGGGTAAAAATGTGGCAAAACTTGAACCATTCATAACTTTGCGAGGTTTTAATCGATTTCCGCCAAAATTCACATGCACAACAAACACCAATAAATGACAGAATCCCCTTAACTGTTAATGCTGACTGTGCAGGAAATATGCGATGAGAAGCGTGAAAAACACTTCTGGTAAGGGTAGCATCACCTTATCTAAATGTCTGGGTAGTTGAAGTCCTTTTGCACACTGTTTTTGTGCCATAAAAAAAGGAAAAATAGGGAGCAAAAAAAAAACGTGTACTCACGGTTTGAAGGTCTTGCTAAAAGAGGACATGTGGGTGTGATGACAAATTGAAGTAATATCATGGGGTATAAATATGAAGACATGTGCTTCAGATATGTTGTGTAGAATCACATATTGTATGTTGTGTTCAAAGTTGAGGTTTTTCCAGTAAAACCTGTCATTTTGGCACACTTTCAAAGATTTTCGTGGATTCCCTTACTCTTGTGACACAAAAAAGGGAAAAATCAAAAGACAATCAAGGTTAAGAACGGAAAATTGTTATTTGCCAAGATAATGATCTAGCCTTTCATAACCTATCCTTGGGTGGCCACAGTAATCCTTTAAAACACCAAAAAAGGTCATTTTCTCTGTTGAGGAATTCTCCTACCTTAAGTGAGGGGCTGTAGTGGGGGGGCCAGGACACAGTTCACGGCCATTAAAAAATGAAAATCACGAAACACTGTAATTAATTTTCTTGTTTCACGGTTCACAGAAAATAAACTCACACTTGAGAACGATTTGTGGCCTTACCCTGTACATATATTTGTATTGGTTTAAGTCACCTAAAGGTAGTGGCATGGTGGTGTTCTGGCTAGCGTGTCAGACTCTCTGTCTAAAGCTTAAGGTCTGTGAGCACCGGATCAAGTCTAAGGATGATCAGCAAATTTAGGTCTTGTTCTCTGACCTTCTCTGTTATCGTGTTACTTGTTCTCTGTCCTCTCAGTACAGTACAGTGAACATGGTGAAAACGAAAAAGCTAAAAGAACTTTGATGTAATGCGAATAGTTCGTCCACTGTGAGTTGTTACAGCTCGGAGAAAAGTCATTTTGTCCTCCAGGTCACTGTCTACAGTTGCAGGAAGTTCGCTTTCAGATTCTGTGTCATACTCAGATTCTTGTCCATCATCTGTGTCTTTCTGGTTTTCTTGTTCTTGACGCTTCCTGTAGCTTTCAATGACTTCGACAGGACATCCCAAGTCACCTGCAGCGTCCACATGTCCCAGAGTTCTCTCCATCGTAGAGAAGTCCCAAATGTCTTTAAAACTCTACAGTTCCTTTATTGTGGTAACTAATTTGACAGCACTGGTTTGCGCGCCAGTTACAAAAATGTTTTTGTCACACAACACAAATGCCCATAGGCTGAGAAAAGTGGGCGTTCTTGGCTTTACCGTTGGAATTTCCTTCACTTCCTGTTCCAGCAATAACAGTAACTTTTTGACTTGGGATCTTTGCCTTGATCTGACGTCCTTCTGTGTGAACAAAAACAATGCCACCTTTATAAGGAGCAACATGCGAACTTTGTACGCAATCTAGTGTTCCATTCTTGAGAATCATGTCAACCATTACGTCTGTCATTTTTATGGCAGCCACACCGCCGAGCACTCCTTTATGTGACACATAAAGAATGTTTTCATTTACGCACATGGAAACCACTTCTTTGCAGCCATCTGGATAACGAGAGAAAACGTTAACATTTCCCTTAACCACTACCCCATCCATCTCCAGCGTGATCATGTAAATGGCTTCATCCACATTGCTGGAACACACAAGAATAGATTCGCTTGCCTTGGCAGCACAGGAAGGCTTGATTCTCTCCGACAAATATACCATCGTCAAATCGATATTTTGTTCTTTATAGGCTTTCTCCAAGTTCTTTAGGTAATTTCCAAGCCTGTCTCCAAGCACCTGGACTGTGCCATGTTGGTTGGGGGAGTCCTCTCTGAAGACGTGCGCTAATGAGATCTGTCTTTTTCAACGCCTTGACCTGCAACCTTGGTTTCGCCGCTATTGGAACTCTCTGAATTCCAGTGGGCAGACAAAGATATGCAATGCCACCATAGACGTGGCACCCAAGTATTCTCCGAGGATTTTAATGTCTGCAGGAACATGCAGCCTTACTTCCAACAGCCTTGAAGAATTCTTTACTGGCGCATAGTCGAGGACAAGAATTTTGCCACGGTCTCCAACACAAACTACAATTGGGTGAGGGTACATGCCAATTTTGTTAGTTTCCGAGATCCTATAACTGTCAGGGACAATTAAATGGACCACGTGGTCGATG
>OX419336.1:21875120-21937620 GCA_948470475.1 Galaxea fascicularis | reverse complement strand
CACATATCCAAATTTAAATCATCCAGCATCTTAGTCTGTCGTTCGTTTCGCTCAACACGTTCGCCCACTTTTAGGCGCTTTACAAGGTTGTTGTCCTCCACCTTTGAAGCTGACCTTTTCCTTCCACCTCCTGGCTTTCATTTGGTTTTTTGTTGTTCTTTGCTACCAGCAACTGTGATATTTATCACTGGGGAATCTTTCGAAAAGACGATTTCCTTCTTAAGAACATTGACTGAAAGAAAAATAATGACAGTAATAAAGTCAATTAACCAAATAATTCTCTTTTGACTTTCTCTTTTAACTTCAAATTAAAAATGTAGAGGGGACTGAATAAAATATTTGTGGACTCCTAGTATTGTAAGAGGTGTAACGCGAATTAACACAAAAGTATGGATATACCTTTCAAACGTGACTTTCAAGTAACACGCGTTATAATTTTATGATCTTTCATCAAATTTCAGTTAATTATGTTCTCTTTTCAGGGGAATTCTGATCCTTTCCTTTCCCCCAAGAAAACTGAAAGATCCAGGAGATTTAGGATCAACGACGTAAACAACCCCTTCTAAAACACAAAACTGCTCTTTGCTGACTTCGCCCTCCGACATTGTAGCTAGGTCGTGGAAATGAAATAAAGATTCCTGATGGTTGGTGTCAAAGGTTGCGTCAGCTTATTTTTGGATCTGATATCATACACTACGCAACGGGTCATACGAAACCCCTTTGTTTGTTGTTACGCAAGATGAAGAAAACCGACTTCGTAGCCCTTTGTATGGTCTACGTAAGTAGCCGTTCACGGAAAAAGGGTCGTTTTCGTGTTTGGTATCACGACAATCATATCATTCACGGTTCACGAATTTTTTTTTTTAGATTACGGGTCACAGAAAATAAATTCGGTCGATCACGTTTCACGTGAAACCTCCTTACGGCCCCTCTTAAGTGAGGGTTAGGTTCTAAGTTTGTGTATGATGCACGAATACCTAATGTCCTTTAGAAATATCTTGAACAAAAAAGCCGCTGTAAAGCTGAGATTGCAGACTTAGGTAATATAATAAATGTGAATGAACATACATAAGGCTCGTCGGCTGAGGGTACCATCTAAAAAAATAATTTCTTCTTCTAATGTTTTGAGGACTGTTAAGAATAACTGCAACTTGAAAGTTTAAGTACAAATATCTCGGAAAGTACTGAAGCAACAGACTCCAGATTTTGACAAACTATGAACAATGATAAGGCACAGCTATTGTGAAAAAGTGAAAAGTTAGTTTGTTTGTATTATGGACTTCCCTACCTCGTTTCAAATGTGTACTTTAGATATTAAACAGCCATAAAATAGTGAGTTTTAAACCAAATTCAACGAAACTTGGCTGAAACACGCATCAACTATCTATTAATGTTTGAGTGTAGTTTGAGCCCTTACCCTTTCAAACTGGATGTTATATGAATTTTTAAAAATGATAGGTCATGAAAAATCAAGTGAATGCACGTTTTTGCCTTTCATGTCTAGTACTCGGTATGCACTTCGACAGGGAAAACACAAAAATTCTCAGGATTGTAAGGTTAAGCCCAGGTCTTGAACTCAGTCAGAGGGTACAAGATCCAGTCTCTAACGCCGTTGAGATTTCGAATTGACCTATTTTTTTCCACCAATTAGAATTTTGTCATGTATTCCCCTACCTTTGTTTTTTTTCTTCAAACGTGAAAAAATCAAGATTTTGGATATAAAATAACAAAACCACACATATAGTGTGAAAGAGCACCTAAAAAACTATAAGTCCTCCAAATAAAAATTTTTACATTGAGGTTGTATTTTTTTCATGAACCCAAAAATCCCAGGTTAAGAGGTAGGGGAATCCACACACAGGAAGATAATTAGGGTTAGGGTTAGGTTAGATTACTTGGTTGAGCTGCCCTCCTCAATGGTTGAGTTCCCCTCCCTATCATTGAGCCGCCCTCTCTTATTGGTTGAGCTCCCCTCCTGATGATGTTGAGTTCCACTCTGCGTGAATGAGTGAAATTTTTCAGTGAAAAATTGCGTTAGATCTTTAAGGTTTTGAGGAAATGACTTTATTTTTTGTATGTGTCATTTTAGGTGTACTGTGCATTTGGAGACCAAGTTTGGCTAGGAACGGATAAGTTCATGGTAAGGTAATGTTGATTAAATCGAAAAGTTGGTCAGCAGTATTTCCCCTTAATTTTTTTTATTGTTGGGAATGCTTTTATTCACGATAAATTGAAGCAATCTTGTACTAGAATGCATCAAGTCAAGGAAAAGCAAAAAGAAATGCCGCTGCACTCAATCTAGTGGTTATCACCCAGTTCCAACCCAGGTCGTTGGGTCCAAGAGACAGTGTGCTAACCACTAGATTAAGAGCAGAGGCAGTGGTGACATCCATTTTTTTTAACTGTTTTATCGAACAGGAGGTTTAAACATGAGCTAGAGTAGCACACCGCACCTGTTGGACCTTTTGTGTTGTTAGGTTTCCTGGTCCCCCCTCGAAGTGAGGGAATTATCCTGATCAAATCAGGGGGTATCATCAAGTAACCAACTTGACTCGTTGTTGCGAGGATGTACAAACACGTCACGTTTTAAATGCGATTATGTTCTAAGACGTTTCAATAGAGAATGCTAGTAAGTTTGTGGGGCACTCCCCATGGATTGGTTACCACAGCTCGTGTTTGATCCCAGACAAACCATAGTCATTCCCATCTAAACGTCACGTTTTCTTTGTGTAGGTCTCACACTGTGTCTGAAATTGATGTGTCTTTTTAATTTTTTTTCGGGAATACGCTATTACCGTTACACGCATCCCATTTTCTTTTTTTTTTCAGAGAGTTGAAGTCCTGTTCACCTCGATCTTTGTTTTTCCGACAGTTGTTTCTTCCTGATCAAGTTCTTCACTTTATTCCTAACTCGTTCGAAGCTTTTGTTTTCCAAGATCAGCTGGAGGGCCAGAGTGGCAGCAAACAAGGTCTTGATCTCGTGATTTCTTGGGCACTCGTCATAAGGTTGAAGAGCGTTCAAGATTGTGTCAGTGCCCTCTTTACTCCAATCTTCGCAAAGTGATTGTTGATTCCAAGGGAGCAAAGACAAAAGCTTTGGTTCATTCAGCTCGGTCTTCTACAGGCAGATTGTTGGGGTCTATTCCAGGCTCCACCTTTGTCAAGAACCTGACTCAGTCTGCCACCTTCTTCACTAAGGACGGGGATTTCAGGCACTCTGAGCCTGCTATTAGTCAACATTTTTGAAGTGATGTCGTCTTGAGTGACTTGCTGATTATTTTCTATGTGTCCCTGGAAGACTTCTTTGATGGCTTTGTCTTCTTCATTCAGCGCTCTTTTTTCTGGTTGCAGACCTTGATTGTTCTCAGGCAGCCCTCTTGGTGGTGTCTTTGTAGGTGACGGTTTGGTGTTTTTCTCAATTTGTGCAGCCGCCTTTGCTGTCCCTTGGGTTAGGCTTTCTCTGACGTACCATTTCTTGGCCGTTTTATCAGAGTGGCACATCAACCGTCTCAATAGGTCTTCATCTACCTGCTCTCCCTTTTGCTTCTTAGTGTGCATAGTGGTGACTATCCACCTGTGGAAGTCGGTGGCTGTAATGTTTGTCTTGGAACAGACACCACTCTTGACTGTAAACGCAGAGATCCGCTTCCCCAGTGTGCCTCGGGGAAAGGTTTGTCCACCTGATTTAAGAAAGATGAGGCTTGATGGTGCTTGGTCCATTGTGACAGTGGGCCTCACCTTATCCAGAAACACGTCCATAAGGAAGGCAGTCTCAGCATTTAAGGCAAGGGGTGCTAGGCCATCCTCTTCACGTTTGTGCGACGTGACGAGCATGACTTTAGTAAGGTTTTCAGAATCCCACTTTGTGCTGGAATAATTTTCAATAGCCTACCGCTTTAGTGCAAAGGAGGATCAGAAGATCATGAGCTGTGCAGTACTGGGTGGTGGTTAGCTCGTCTCCAGCCTGTGCAGCTGTGAAGGCCTGCCTTCCCTTGATGGCTGGTTCTGATGTCATGATTGCTTCCACCTCAGTGGAGGTGAAGAGGTTGTCGTATTCCTTGAGGTAACGTTTCCAGCTATCCTTGGATGTTTCTTTGGTTATTGTTCTCCTCCAGCCCTTCAAATCTTTGGCCAGGTCTTGAAAGGCGTCTTTGGTTTGCTGAGGTAGGACAGGGAGGTCTCGTCTGGTTTGCTTCTTAGATGCGAAGTCGAGGAATTTTTGGAGACTACTAAGGTATGACTTGAGTGTGCCGCCATCTTTGGTTTTCAGGTTGGGCTTGACCCAGGAAGATGATATCGTTGCCTTTAGGATCAATGTCATTTATTATGGTCTTGACTTGTGTGGCATGCTGCAACCTGTTTCTCTCTCTATGAAAACCCGCTGCTGGGGTGAGGAGGTACCAACCAGCCACTTGTGACAATTGGACATCGGTTGCTTTTCAGTGAAGTAGGCTTCTTGTGTCGGGTTCGGATACTCATTGTTGCTGTCTTCAGATTGGTCGGATTCTTCCTCTTTTCTTGCGGGCCTGGTGTTTATCACCTCGAGTGTTGGTGGGATCGCATCAGAAGTCAGAGACTTGGGAGTTGTGTTGTCCTCTTGACTAGCTCCATCAAGTGGCAAGCTTTGGATGTCCTCTTCAGGATCGGTCTCAACTTCTTTGACATCTTTTGGCTTGATCTCTTCAAGGCCTTGGTATTTTTTAGCTACTTTTAGACTGAGCTTATTGACGCTACTTTTAGGATTCATGCGATGCCTGTTTTGGAGATGATGGGGGAGGTAGCACTCCAGGTAGTTGCACCCCTTCTCATGGCACCAGCGCCTCCATCTTCCCTTGGTGGTCTTTCCCTCTCCAGCAGAACGCTTGGGGCCCCTCTTGCGCTTTGGTTTCAGGCCCATGGCGAAGTACTTTTCCACTTGTGCCGCTCTCGATGTGGCCCTTCTTTGTGTGGACTTTAAGGTGGTGGTGTTGCAGATTGGGCCCTTGGTACACAGCACAGCCCTTCACTACACACTTGCGAGAGAGATGGTGGCTCTCGTCCCTTGGACTAGCAGATTTCTTTTTTTTTCTGTTTAGCTTTCTTCTTGTATTCCGTCTGTTTTTTGTCTTCCTGGGCTTGGTGACTGTGCCCATCTTCTTCACTGTCTACCTGGCCTTCGTCCATGTCTTCCTCACCATCCTCCTCAATCCGTTTTTTTTTCCATCTGCTCCACCTGGAACAGCATGTCTATGGTTCTGCACATATCTTTCACCAGGTTTAGTACTTCTTGAGCCATGTCCACCCCATTTCGCATCTGGTAGAATCGCGGGGTCTTATCAAATACACAGTTGTTCGTGTACATTGCATACTGCAGCGCATGTCTCGTTAGACCTTCCACTGAGCGAAGGCCTAAACGGTTCGCGGTGGCTACGATGTATATAAGAGTGCAGAGATATTCTTTCAGTACGTCTTTATCATCAATGATCACTTGACTGGGCACTTCATATTTGAAGCCTTCATCCAGATGTAGAAGTGCGAGGGCTTCTTTGTTACCAGATAGCACATTGTTTAAGAGTCGAGCGACATTTGCAAAGTTTTTTCCATGTTTTGCTGATTGTCTCTAGGGAAATTAATTTAAATTGCAACCCGAGTAGTTAAAACCCCCCTTTGAGATTGGTTGAGTATTGTGTTGGTGTCGATGATCTATTTCAACTACATAACAACTCAAAAGAAATTGGGTTGAAGCCGGTTCAAACGCCTCTGAGATATAACTTTGCGAACATTCGTGAACCGTACATAGCGCGGTTGAGTATTATGGTATTCATCCCCCATGGGTGAAAAAAGTGGCCATGTTGAAGGAATTTTATTGGGTTATATCTCAAAGAGGATTTAACCGATTTTGCCCACATCCAAAGAAATTGGGTTGTTGCCTATCACCCCAAATTATTTTTTCGACAAAATGAATCTTTGCACCTGTTTGAAACGCGTAGCGGCCTTTTCCCCCTATTTTTAATAACTCCCGCCATTTTACAGGCTTCAAAAGCCAAGGATCGTTTGTTTCACGACCGAGTCAGAAGGGGAATGGGTCTATTCCCGATTTGACGTCAAAAGCTACTTTGCATGCATGTTTACAAAGAGTTAATGCGATGCAAATCAGTTTGTGACGTCAAATCGGGAATAGACCCATGCCCCTTCTGACTCGGTCATGAAACAAACGATGCTCAGTTTAGAAGCCTATAAAAAGTCAAGATTTGTTGAAAAAAGGAAAAAAATGCCACAATGCGTTTCAAACAAGTGCAAAGATTAATTTTAGCAAAAAAGTAATTTGGGGTGATAGGCACTTTAAACACCTCTGAGATATAACCTTGCGAACGTTCGTGAACCGTACATAGCGCAGTTGAGTATTATGGTATTCATCCCCCGTGGGTGGAAAATTGGCCATGTTGAAGGAATTTCATTTGCTGATATCTCAAAGGGAATTTAACCGATTTTGCCCAAATTTCAAATATAGATAGTATGGCAAAGGCTCTTTCTGTTGCACTAACTGATGTGTGCCTTTAAGCTTTGATTTCCCTTTTGCGCATGCACTGTTCCCAGGACCTCATTTTCATGCAATTGCCATTCCCTTGGACAAACGAAGGAAAACTCTGCAGTATTCAATACTTTCAGTGATCCCAAAGCTGGCAACAACACTTTGGATGTCAATGGTGTAGCCATTGCAAGGCAAATTAAAATACAAATTAAGTAATTGAGTAATCTTATTATGCAATGAAAGAAATCTGATTATCTACTAATGGCAATGAGGTCCTGGTGAGAAAACCATGTAGGAAGTAGCACTAACCCCTTATATAACTATTCTGATAGTTAGAATGCCATATCGTAATCTTTACAAGGGCAAAAAAGCATTAAAAACAGGATAAAAAAAGGGTGACTTACCACACAGACATCTCCTCCCTCCAAAACGAGATTGGGGGACTGGGAACGAGTCTTCATGGACATTCTCTTTTAAAAGAATACCTCCAGTTAAATAGACAGTTAACCATTCAAAGTTGGTGGGATTGTAGAGGGTAAAGTTCTCTATTCACCCATGGCACAGCAAGTCGGAGGTCAAATGAAGGGTGAAAGGTCACCCACCCTTCCACCTAGTTTTAAAGTTTTCAAAACTTTGCTAGGTTTACCCTTGCACTTCTCAAACCGGTTTTTGTGTAAAAACATCTAGACCACACAGTTAAATACGCTAATCATAGTGCTTTCCAGTGACACCAAAATCTTAGCTTGTTCACAAATTTGAAGCCTGTAATAGGGTATTAAAGAAAGAAACGTTTTTGTTCAAAAGTGGTTGATCTCCCCTCCTTTTCCAAACTTTGAACCCTTGTAAATACACAAGAAAAAAACATGCACTACACTATAAAACAAAGTAATAGCTTTAAAATGAGATATTGTGCAGGAAAAACCGGTTTAACCCTGAGCAACAGTGATGAAAAAACCTGCATTGTTGAGATTCCCTCCCTTGGAGAAAAACCCATGTCACAAACAGAAAAACGTTTGTAAACATTTTTCTATTGCCCCTGGAACAATAAGACTTTAGAATATATTTAGATATCATACTAGCAACATTTAGGCCGAAAACCCCTTAATCTAGTCATTTCACAACTTTTTATGACAAGTTATAGAATTCCGGTAGTCAAGTTTTTTCTCTGAAACACCTACCTGATATGTAAGAGATATACCTTTACCTCATTTTTTTGGATTCCAAAATTCCGCTTTCGTATTTTGCAGGATTAAGAAACGGTCTTGTATGGCACTAGAGGGAATGCAGTTACAGCTCTACATGGAAATTCCCACGTTCGCACGACATTTTTTTGTCCTATTCCCGCAAAGTGTTGAGCCCCCTCCCTAAATTTGACTTAAAATGGCTGCCATTTGTACACATTTTCATGGTAAAAACTCAAACTTCAACATAAGCTAGACTAGGGTCAAAAGTTATCGCAAAATCAGTTTGGTCGAAAAAGAATGTAACCTAAGTGGTGTAGGAACGTTTTTATCCAATTTTGGTTAGGGGAGAGGAAGTCAACCGTAAATGATGCTAATTAGGGTTAGGTTAGGGTTAGGGTTGGGGGCAGGATCATGATTATATTCTGACATTTTTTGTTGTTATTCAGACTTTTGGTGATCTTTTGGGCGCTTGTTGATATTAACAATGACTTAGTAATACATAAACAAGTAAAAATAAGCGATGTAATTTCCCGACGTTTCGGCGACTTCAGGACGCCATTATCAAGGGTAGAAATGATACTAAAATTAATGATGTGAGTTCAAGAGTTACTGATATAGGTGGTTGCACAAATACTTTAGCATGGATAGAATCCGTTTGCACATTCGTTGACAAGACAATCGAATTTGTTCATCTATTTCTTGAGAGCACCCGCGTGGTCATTGTCATAGTGCTTGCATACTGAAGATGATGTGCTTTTATGGCCATCCACGTGGGCATATAGATGCCCGCGCGTGTAGCCAACATAGCTCCCTGTATCACACAGGTTACATTTAAACTGGTACACTACGCAGTTTGGTCTCACATTCTTTAAGGTCTTGGTCAATTTTCTGACTGACAAAAACGGGCTGGATTGTGGTTTGAAGCTTAATGCTAAGGTTTTTCAATTGCGTCTTAACAATGTTAGCGGAGTGTTGGTCCTTAAAAGTTTTGACTACTCGAGTTACATCATTTCCCGCCAATCTTCCTGATGCTTTACATCAAACAATTAACACCGAGTTTGAACGTGCAAACAGATTCTATCCGTGCTAAATTATTTGTGTAACCACCTCCACTATGTAAATCAGTTGTAACTCTTGAACTCGCATCATTAATTTTAGTCTTATTTCTACCCTTGATAATGGCATCATGAAGTCACTGAAACGTTGGGAAATTATATCGCTTGTTTTTCTTGTTGATATTCCGACTTTTAATTTTAAAGTTTATTTTTTTTTTGGTTTTGACAGGTTAATGTGGTGAATGGTGTGTAGAAGGTTCAGTTGGTGTTTCTCTTATGGTTTCCAGGCTCTTTTGTCTTAAAAAAAATCTTTGTGTGAATTGTAATTTTTTTAAGATTTTGCATAAATTAGCCGCCGTCTTAGGGTTGGGTCACCATCTTGGATTTTGGGTCTTACTTTTTGCGGCTCTATCTTCTTTTTATTTCAACGGTTTTTGCTTTTTTTTTTAATGATGCATTAGTGTATTGGCTGTTCACCAGATGAGAGATTTTGTTTTGGAGTGTAATTAGTGAGTGGTAGAATTTTTTTACCCCCATGTTTTTGATGTCAAAACATACCGTGTGGAGTAGTTTAAAGTGTGATATCTCAAGAACGAAAAGGTGTTTTAAGTCTCTGGACCAACAAAAGGGCTTTAGATTATTTATCGTTAGCAGAAATTGGTTTGCTTTTTTGCAGTGATTTGTCATGAAAACATGAAAAGTGCTTGTGGTAAAACTGGTGCCAATCAGACAAGTTAAAAGCTGAGGAGGTGTCACTTGGACAGATGATTGCAAAGGTCATTGCCCATGGGGAAAACCAGAAACTGCATGAGTTTGGCTTTTAACAGACACGTTTGGCTTCTTTGGTTTCCTGGTCCCCCCGTTGCATTTTATCATCAAACGACAAGGGTATTATCCTGAGACTGAGATGGCAAGGACACCTGTTCACTTCATGGGGCACTCCCCGGAGGTTGAATTCCCCAGCTTATGTTTTATCCTAGACAAAGTTTCACAGTCATTCAGGGGGTATCATCGGGTAAACATCCCGACTCCTTGTCGCCAGGATTGCCAATGGTAGGACAGCTGAAATATTTGAAAGGCAGGTGACGCGGATAGTGATGCGGACTCGAACGCAACTTTCAACTTGACAATAATGCAACGTGTGGTGATGTGTGATGTCGGTTATGAAAACGTGTATATGATTAGTCGGTTTGTGTCCCTCGTCAAACTCTGGGAGGTGCTGGAGGAGGTTGAATGATGTCTACCATGTCGCCAGGATCTGCCAATGGTAGGGCAGGTGACGTGGATGGTGATGCGGACTCGAACGCAACTTTCAACTTGACAATAACGCAACGTGTGGTGATGTGTGATTAGTCGGTTTGTGTCGCTCGTGAAACTCCGGGAGGTGCGGGAGGAGGTTGAATGATGAGTACCATGTGTACTGTGAATGTTGTGGGCGGCGGTGAATGGTATGTTGATGTCATTGAGATTGAGTGGTCTTGGTTTCCGTTGGAGTAAGCATATGACGACGTGAATGGTGAGGCGGAGGCAGAGGCAGAGGCAGAGGCAGATGTGGGTGGCACTTGTGCGAAACTGATGATGGTGGTTTGGCTGAAAGATGTTGGGTGACTTCCAACTGCAATAGTGGGAGGGGAAGCAGGGAAGTGATACATGTGTGGTGATATGTCGCGCAAAAATAATATGCGTGGTGACGGTGATGGGCGTGTGACAGTGATGGGTGCTTTGGATGTGGATGTGGTAGTGGTAGGAAATGTTGTTTTTGACCATGGAGAGGGGTGAGTGGTGACTACATGGTGGGTATGGTGGGCATTTCTTTTTGCTGCTGTCCTCCTCCTGCAGAAGGGGAGGAGGGAAAGCTTTGCAGTGCTGAATTCTGGGTCACCCAAGCCTGTCTTTTAGGGATCCATTGTTTTTCACTCTAAAATGTAAAGCATAAGATGAAATACTTGTTAAGCATATGTTGAAAATTAATATTCAAAATGAGTGTTTTTAGTTTCCTGGTTCCCCGCCCCCCTTTAGCAAATAGCAAGGGTATTATCCTGAGACTGAGATAGCAGGGAGACCTGCTTGCTTCATGGGGCACTCTCCGGGGGTTGGATACCCCAGCCCATGTTTTATCCCAGACGAAGTTTAACAGGTCCCATATCAGTCATTCAGGGGGTATCATTGGGTCACCAACCCAACTCATTGCCGCCAGGATAAAGCAACTTACAACAACAACAGTAACAACTTGTCGCCAAAGCCCTAATGCAACATGACCTCAGTTTCCTTTTTCAATTCAGAACTTTTGTTTTGGTTTTCTTTTCTTTTTTTTAACAACAACAACAACGAGAATAAAACGCACCATAACCAAAGACCAACATCCATAGCACAACATGCTCTACTTCCTCTGCTTGGAAGAGTTTTTACTGTTTCATAACATCGTTCAAGGCTGTTGCGGTCTGCGATCTCCGCAAGGTTTGCATTGGACCTGAATTCATCAAAAATAACTGCCTTGAAAGGGTAAGTCTTGTACGAGCTGAATGCGTTTTCAATTTCTTTGTGGTCTTCTTCAGTCCACTGTCTCCTTTTGTGGCGTTTCTTCTCCCCAGAGGAACTAGTCAACCAGCTAGTTGTCCTTGACTGCGAATCTTGCTTATCTAACTCTTTCAGATGGTCTTTATAACACTTGCCTTGCAGGTACTTTTTTTTTTTTTTTTTAATAACAAATAAGGAATACAATGCTTACAATACAACTACGAACGGTATTAGGCTACTAACAGCACTAGCTCTATTAACAACATATTACTCTAATTATTTACGCTATTTAAATTACAATTACTACACAATTTACAGTCTACACAACTAATACAGTGACGACAAGGGGCAAATGGATAAATTACAATAGAACTGGTCAACAACAGACCAGAGGCATGTAGTACATCATAGATAAAATAAGTTGTGCACCTGACAGGAGATTAAAAATAGACTGATGGGTAGGAGAAATATACGAATAGGTATAGAAAAAATATCTAAAATATTAATTAAATCCTCCTACATCCTGTAAGGGGTGTCCATTTCTTTGTGTCTCCACTTTTAGTTTCTATTTCATACTGTGATTTTAGTGTACATATGAAATGCGTAAGATTTGGACGGTCTTCTTTTGTTTTGGCGAGCCATATGTGATATCGTGCCAAGAGAAAGCAGTAATTGATAAGAAGCGCAAATTGAGAGATATCTGGCCTCAGACCCAAAGCAGTAGTGTTTGTCAACACGTAATCTCTAGGAAGTAAGTTTGAGTGTTTCAGCCATTCAGTAAGTTTATTCCAAAAGTAAGATGTTTGGCTGCATGACCAAAAAAGATGGATTATGGACTCAGAGGACGTGTGACAAAAACTGCAATTTTCATCGCTCTGTAGGCCTATTCTGAATAAGAAAGTTTTGGTTGGTACGCATCTGTGTAAGAATTTAAACTGAAACTCTATCAGCTTAGTGCTCTTTGTGCATTTTTTAGCTAAAAGATAGGCAGCAGTCCAGTTTATGTTGTCGTTTATTGGTAGGCCACAATCCTTTAGCCATTTCTTTTGACTTAACTCTGGGGTTAAACTCTTGTTACTGATTATTTTTTTATAGATTAATGTGGTTGCTTTTTTGGCTTGTAGAATTCTTGTTGTAAGTGGCTCGTATTCGTGATTGGTGTTCTGTAAATCTTGAAAATTGGAAACAGCCCGAAGAGACTTTACAGCCGATATTAATCCGTAGAAACTGAGAGGGCGAGGGTCTATTCCATACGTACAGCGGAAATCATTTAACGAGAGAAAGTTATTGTCCGGTCCTAAAAGGTGTTTCACCCGAGTAATTCCCTTAATGAACCAGTTTTTGAAAAAAACGGTCTTGTTAGCTATCTTTATTAACGAGTTATGCCAAAGTTGTTGATCAAGAAAGTGATCTTTCGATGTTATTTCAGGTTCAAAGTTAACTTCTGCCCAAATTCCTAATAGTTCTTTTACAAAGGCATCCGAAGTTGCTATTGTCGATGAGGTGTCTCTAACGTTAAGGTTGTAGGAAAAAAAACTTTGACAGCCATAATTCTTGAGGGCTATATCAAAAAATATTTTCCATTTTCCCTTGTTATTGTTATCTAGGTACTTTTTAATCCATGTGGTTTTGAGGGATTTATTAAAGGAACTAATATCAATCATTTTTAGGCCGCCAGCACTGAGATCATTAATCATTATCTTCCGTTTTATCTTGTGACCTTTACCATTCCATAGAAAAGTGTAGAGTAAATCATTTATTTCGTTTAAGATCCTGTAGTTTGAGCGAAGAGGCGAGAGTAAATACACTAGTTGAGAGACCACTAGCGATTTGATAACAGTGATTTTTCCTAACAATGTGAGTCGGCGGTATTTCCAGCATCTTAGGATTTCTTTAACTTTTTCAAGCTTCTCTTTGTAGTTTAAAGAGGCAGATAATTCGGGATCTGTTGAAATCCATAACCCTAGGGACTTTACCTTGTCTTTTGGCCATTTAAGTTCTTTTCCTGGTAACAGAATTTTATCATTTCCAATACTTGCGCCGATCCATAGAGCTTCTGTTTTCTTATCGTTGAGTCTGAGGCCAGAGACTTTGCTAAAATTGTCAAACGTTGCAAGGGATGAACGGAGAGATTCAGCTGAACCGTCTAATATAAGTGTTGTATCATCGGCATACTGACTTAACTTAATTTCCACATCGTTTACAGAGATTCCCTTTATACTAGTATTTTTCCTTATTGCCGTGGCAAGCACCTCTGCCGATAGCATAAACAAATAAGGTGACAGCGGGCAGCCTTGCCGAACACCTCTTTGAATCTCAAAAAAATTACTTGCCCATCCATTATTCAAAATGCAGCTTTCAGAATGACTATAGAGGGTTTTCACCCAGTTTATTAACGAAGCACCGAAACCGTAGGATCTTAATGTATCATGTATGAAGGGCCATTCAAGAGAATCAAATGCCTTTTCAAAATCAATAAAAAGTAACAGGCCGGGAATATTCTTTTCTGTGGCGTATTGGATAATAGAGTCAATGAGTCTGATGTTTTCGCCTATTAAAACTGCCCTTCAAAAATCCTGTTTGATCATGGTTGATAAGGTTTGGGAGTACTAGTTTAATTCGGTTTGCAATAGATTTTGCTGCAATTTTGTAATCAGTGTTCAAAAGGGTGATAGGCCTCCAATTTTTGATGAAGTATAGTTCCGCATCTTTTTTTGGAATTAGTTTTATAACCCCTCGTCTTTGTGTGACTGAAAGGCAGCCAGAGTCAAAAGCATAGTTGAGGGCCGAGATTAAAAAAGAAGAAATGTCTTTCCAAAAAACTTTGTAGAATTCCGCCGGAAGTCCATCCGTGCCTGGCGTTTTGTCGGGCTCCATCTTCTTCAGGGCTTCGAGACATTCTTTTTTAGTTAGGGCGCCTTCACATAAAGTTTGTTCTTCATCGGTCAGAGAAGTGGAAATCACTTCGGAGAAAAATGTTGACTGGACTCTGTTGGCGATTTTTGACGTATAAAGAGTTGTATAAAAAGCCATACATTCAGATAAAATATCTCTATCTGTGGTGACAAAATAAGTATCATTAATTTTTAATTGGCTAATTGTTCCTTGTTTACAGTGCCTTTTTTCGAGATTTAGAAAGTATGAGGAGTTCTTTTCACCCTCATTGTACCACTGCGACTTTGACCTGATGATAGCCCCTTTGGTCCGATACTCAACAATGTTTTCTAGTTCTTTCTTTAAAGTGAAGATTCTTTCTGCCGCAATATGGTATAAGGGATTACTATTTCCTGCATTGTCTAACTGTTTTTCTAACAAAGCGATTTCACGTTCCAACATTTCTTCGCGTTTCTTTGTTGTCACTTTTTTGTATGCAGCATAAGATATTGATTTTTCTCGCACCTTTAATTTAATCATCTCCCAAAGTAGAACAGGGTTGACCGCGGCATCGTCTTTGTATTGGTTCACAGTGCTTTCAATTGCTGTTTTAATTTCTTGAATGTATCTCGTTTCGGATAAAAGGGATGTGTTCAACTTCCAAAAACCTTTGCCTCTGGGGTTCGAGTGTAAAGCTACATTCAGAGCAACCATCGAATGATCCGTTTTGAAGCCAGGAAGGATATCTGCATGGGTCACATCACATAAAGATGATTCGCTTACTAGAAAAAAATCGAGTCGGCAATGTATGGTTGGTTGGTTTTGGCGCCAAGTATATCTTCTGGCCTCTGGGTTTAAAAGTCTCCAGATATCAGTCAAACCAAGATTTTCAGAAAAATCTCGAATAACTTTTAAGGCATTTTTGTGTGTTCTGGCAAGGCCACCCCTCTTGTCTTTTTCAACATCAAGAACTAAGTTAAAGTCCCCACCAATTATAATTTCCTCACATTTAAAATTCGATAAGTAATCGAAAAATACCTGAAAGAAGTTTGGATCGTCATCATTCGGAGCGTAGATGTTGGCCACAGTCAGATGCTTGCTATCAGCAACGATATCACATATTAAAAAGCGTCCATTCGGATCCGAAAAAACCTTGTGGATCTGAAAACTAAAATTGTTATTGAAAAGAATACCAACCCCTGCTTTGTTGCTACTACAACAGCTGAAGAGCGCTTTGTATCCCCACTCACAGGTCCATATATCGGTAGTGTCTTGAGAACAATGGACCTCTTGCAGCATATATATAGATTGCTTTTTCGCTCTCAGCCAGTTAAACACCTCTTTTCTTTTAACATTGTTTCTCAATCCCCTGACATTTAGAGAAACTATTTTCAGATCTGTTGTATTGCAAGTACTGAAGGCGGCTGAGCCGACTGTTTTGCATATTCACAATAAGAGATATCTAGATGACCACACGCCCCTGGACTATTGTTAAACAGATAAGTTTCTATGCCCCGGAGACCGTATAACGAAAACACACACAAAATGAATAAAATTACAAAAGGACTTATGGTGGAGAAATTAGGCAACTTGATTGCTTGCAACGGTGCAAAAGAGAAAAGGCCTGCAGCTGTATTAGACCGTTTAAGCTGCCGACCGCCTCTAATAGGTGCAAAGCATATTGGCAATAATGACACTGCGAGAAGTTTGAAAAAATTTACAGGTCAAACTGAACAAAAGGTTACTTAGTGATGATTAAATGGTAAATTTTTTCCCGATCGGCCACAATTTACCTCTGATATACAGTTTATCCGGTTGGGATTGGCTGAAAGAGGCCGCAATTCCATTTTTCCTGGCATCCTTAAACGCTTCCATCTGTACTTTGCGGCGGGAAATGATTTCCTGAGGAAAGTCTCGGAACATTTGAAAGTTTGTGCCTTTAAGCCGGTGACCCAGTGAAAAGATCTGTTGACAGTCTTTATATCTAAGAAAACGGGCCAGAATTGGACGCGGATTTCCCTCCTTGCTTTTTCCGATCCGGTGTACTCGCTGAATTTCTACGTTCATTGCTTCCCTGTATCCAAGTTCACGTTCCAGAAAAGCGCGGAGAACTTCTTCGGTATCTTCGTTACGGCCGCTTATTTCTGTCGATTCTTCTATGTTCGTGAATTTAATATTCTCCCGGCGAGAGTAGGCTTCTAAGTAAAGATTTTTAGTGTGGATCTCATCTAACAAAGTCTCATTCTTCTGGCATTTTGTCGTCAGCTCTGCTAATTGAGTTTCATAGAGTCGATGCGCTTTCTCCGCAGCATCTGACTTATCCTTGAGTTGTTGACCAGTAAAGTTGATCCCTTCTTTTAGATCGTCAATATCTTTCTTCGCTGTTATCTGGAAATCTTCTAGCCTTTGGGTTCGTAGCTCTAAGTTCTCGAGATTGGCTTCAATTTTCTTCACGGCTGATTCTATTGAATCAAGCTTTTCCAGTTTTGCTAGGATTGCTTGCAGAGTTGCACCAACATCTTGTGTCATACTGAGAGCTGTCATAATTTCGTCTTCGTGATGCGTTGGCGAGGAGTATGGCTTCGTTTTTTTTATTTCCGGCGAAAGGGTTGATTCATCGGAAGAGGCTGAACATACGGTTTTTCTTTTGCTCAAAATTTGACCGAAAAAAACGGCCATTTGCCGAAAACAGAGCAGAAAGATCGGCGGACGGCAGCAAAGCACGTCTCTATGTCGCCATTACTCGACCCCCCCTTGCAGGTACTTGACTCTATACAACACTTTTCTGACCATGCCGTTGTCATTGGCAAGCTCGATGAAGTTTGTACCCTTGCTCATGATATTTCTAGCATCTTTCATTGACAAAGGCTTATTTTGTTGGATGACGTCCGCGAAAAGAAGACCAATATCATCTAACTGTTCACTACTGAACTCACTCTTACCAGGGGAAGACTGCTTACTTTGTGAGGAATGCCCTGTGACGTCTTTCTTCATTGTGTCCTTCAACTTGATGTTCTGTTTTAACACAGAGTGTACATGCACAGCGACATCCCCAAGGTCATGTACTATGTAATAACACTCCGCAGTTCACGTGGAGTAGCACATCAGCTTGTGTGCACTGCGTTTGTCAACGTCATTTGCCAAATGCAGCCCAGAGGCATGCATCTTTTGAAGCGTTGTGCTGGTCATTTTCTCTTTGCCTGTAGCCTTCCTCCACCAGGAGGTGATGCTCCTTCCTATGGTGCCTGAGGAGAAGGCTTCACCAGAAGTGGTCACAAATATGGCCTCTTCACCTTGGTTGGCAAAGTGTGGTCGGATATTCTTGATGTAGACTTAAAGATTGGATTTTATGTTTGTGGATAAGGTGAGTGGTGCTGGCCCTGTGGTGGGTGATGCACATCACGTAGGTGTCTTCTTTTTCTTCCAACCTTTCAAAGTCTTGCACCCTTACAGTTTCAAAAGGCCCGGGTCTCTGTCCATTCTCTAACCCAATAAGGGACTCTTGAAATCAGGCGCTTGGCCTTCTGAATGGTTGTGGCACTGATTGAAGGCATGCCAGTGACTTCGTTTTCAGTATAATCCACCACGAATTCGAGAAACCTTACAACTGAGGTCAAAGATGCATGAATCATACTGGGCCTCACCTTTTTGTCCAAGGCCTCCATCTGCAAAAATACAGGTTAACATGGCATCGCGGAAATCCTGTAGCAAACTCCTGATATTCTGAGCATGTTCGAGTGCATGTCGCTGTTTCTGCAGATGGTTGTAAAAGGTGATTAACAGTTCGTCTACATCTTCCCTCTCACTCTCAGATTCTTCTGATTCTCCTTGATATTCTTCATCATGTGAGGAATTCTCTTTGTCATCAATAATTGAGGTTCTGGCCTTGCCCTCAGCACTTTTTTTGTCTTCAATGTTCTCCTCTTGGTGGTCAGCAACATGCTGGTGGCTTTTGGGCATTTCGGGATTGATCAGATCTTCCTTCTCACCTTCTGCCTGCCACTGCTCTTCACCGAGGAGAATGGGCCTCATTGCAGATGGGAGCCCTGATACTGGACTGCCAGGGACGACATTGACAGTGGCATCAATGAAGCTTTTGTCCGAAGTGTCTGAGTTAAGTTCTTCCTCCATAAGACGTTGAAGAGCAGATTTTTTGCTCTTCTTGGATGGAGGCTCCACTTTCGATTCCGATGTGTCAGTGTCTGGCTTTGCTCGCCTTGTTCAGTGCTATCAGCTGCTCGTCCCATGATGGCTCGGCTGTCTGACTGCGGTACCTCCTCGTCATAATGCGAATACGGTTGTATTCATTGCTGTTACCCTCCAAATGATGCACCCTCTGCAGGTGTGTGGTAAGGTACAACTGCACCCGATCACACAGCGGACATATCTCTTTGTTTCTTCGGTAGACTTTTTTTGTGCATATCAACTCTCCCCCCTCGAGTTTCATTGCCATGGACTGCCATCTGGATTAATGGTTGGACTCTTGTCATTGGCAAACACTCACTCTTGAGCACATGGAGTATGATGATGTGACACTTCAGAACAGTAACCATTTTCTTGCCGATTGGGCACTTCCGTGGTGTGTCGCCTTGCTGCTGGTTTGATCTTTGCTGCTGTTTGCGTCCACTTTCCTCACTAGTTCCACATGGTGTCTCCACCACCACCAACAAATGATCATTGGTGTTACTCCCTTCTGTGGCCTTCGCTCTAACCTCCTCATTTGGAACCTCAGTATCCCCATCATCTTTTCTAACCCTAACCTCTTTACTGTCACAATCCAAGTCTATTACCTCAGGCATGCCTGGCAGGTCTTGGACATCATCATCCGTTTTGTTTTTTGAGTGGTCTTCGCCTTTGTTCTTGCTGAAATCGATGAAATCGTCCCAGAGTTCTTCTACAATGGACAATGACATCTTTGCCACTTTGTCGGCATCCACTTCAATCCTGAAAAGGAGCTTATTGTGGAATTTTCGAGCTAAGACAGTCGGGTACCTGATGGCTGAACCGGCAGCTTCTTCTAAGATTGGAAACCCTAATGATTGGGCCGCTGCCGCAATTTTGCTTAAACGAGAATGTTCCTTTTGAAGTTCCATTAAACTGAGATGGGGAAGGTGCTCCACGTTCACCGTCATGTCCCTTATCCTAAGGTCATCTGGCCCCAGCAGTCCGTAAACTACACTTCTTAACTGTGATCTCAAATTATTCATAATTATTGCTGTAGGTGGTAACGGTATATGTAACTTTGACTGCCGATAATTTTTCAACAATGGACCTGATTTGCATCAACTTTCACAAGGAAGATAAATATAAATGGGAGAGCCCTACAAAGCAAACAGAGTTTCTGTGTGCCAGCAGGTTGCTTTCTTGTGATCATTTAAAATTTCAATTTACAGTCTAACAGTACTGAACAGGTTCAAGGTCGTTGATAAACTATGGCACATCCGAAGATACTCCTTTACCAGTAGAACCAACCTACCAAGTTTCAGATTCTTTCGTTAAAACCTTAGCGAGTTATTAGTGGTTAAAGTGGTAGCCTCGTTTTCGTGCTATGTACACCGTTGTGGGTTCAGGCTTCTTCTTTCCAGTTGCTTAAATTGGAAAATTTACTGCGATGATCACTCTTCACTTGCGTACACCGTTGTGTCCGCCACCTTGGAAAAAAACTTAACCGCTAATAACTTTACAGAAATGTAATCAATTTCTTTCTATTTTGGTATACATGCTGAACATGTTGAGCACTATCTGTTGCAACAAACTGTGTTTTCTCACGTTTTGTTTCTGCAATGTTATTAACGGTTGAAATTTGAACTAACTTAGCTTATTAACTCATTATGTAATCATGAAATTAAAGCAAAACTTGTTCCAGTGTGATCTCTGCACGGCCAATAACATGAATATTGCCTTCAAAGTGCATCAACTTGTGTAAACATGCCTTCAAAGTAACACTAATAGTAGTGCAGAGCCCCTTTAACTTCCCACGTTCACTGTACACAAACAATTTGATAAGAATTCATGCAAACACTACCGGCAGGTTCACGAGCACCTTAACTGACTCTCTGGGTAGTTAAATTGCTTGTGCACAGCTTTTTAAGGGTGTAAAATGGCATAAATTGCGGAGCAAAAAAAGTGTGTCTACTCACTATTGAAGATTTCATCCAGAATGTACGTTGTGTAAGTGTCACGAAATACATAGTCTTTCAAAAAGTATATCCCAGAATAAAAGATAGCTGCAGATGTAAAAACTGCACAGACGTGTTATTTAATAAATTTCCGACCTTGTGTAAGAAGCTGAACGCTCTAGATTATGATCTTGGCATGGAATGTCTGATCAAAAACCAAGAAATGGTGCATGTCTATCTTTAAGCAGTTGTTTCTAAATAACAACGCATGCACAGAAGCTGTAGATCAAGCTAAGTAACTTACTTTGTGCAAAAGATAAGATTGCACATTGCACTTGAAACAATTTATAGCCTTTTTACCAAAGACACAAATGTTTGTTGATTTTCCGACCTGTTTTGCCGTTTTTCGCGAATAAATTCCAAAATATGCAAGGGTGACATAAAAAAGTAGTATATATGGAAAGTAAACATCTAGGTTGTTCTAGGGCAGGTCTCAAAAATAGGTAAGGCAAAGGTGATCTTTCTTTTCTAGTTGATATTCCAACCTTTTCTTAGAGCTATTTTGAGATCAAAACAGCATAAACAGTCATAAAATCTGTCTCCGCCCCTCAAATAAACTCAAACTTGGACAAATTATGCATCAACTATTCTAGTATTTTTGAGAATTTTTTGAGCGCTAACCCTTGCAATCCTGATTTTAAACAAATTTTTTAATTATAGATGTCATAAAAAATGAGATGAATCATTGATTTTGAGCTTCGTGTACCGTACTAGATAGGCAAGTCTACCATGAAAATTTTTTTTTTTTTGCGAAGGTAAGCGGAGTGTTTGTATGTGGACTTAGGGCTCAATAATTGGTTGCTGAATCCAAAAAGAACGGGCCAATAGCGATTTATTTAACTGATTCACCAAAATTTGTTGATATTCCGACCTTTTAAAATTCAAACGAAAAAAAATAAAATATTTTACATAAAATTTAGGGTTTCACACATCGAGCAGAGCCGATAAACCTCTAGAAGTTTACCAAATTTGAGCTAAAAGGAACAGTATTTTATATTTTTTTAAGGTGACCAAAAATCCCAGGGTTAGGGTTAGTGTCCTGGGCGATTTGCCCATTTCACCTGTTGGAATTGCCCATCTGGTATGATTTGCTCGTGAAAACATAGTAATGGCATTGGGTCACTGAACTTCCTTATGTTGGTGGCAGTAACTCTTATATCACTTCAGACACCACTTCTCGCACAAAACTCTGGCAGCCTCTTGGCAAGTTTGCTCTCCTTTTTGCGGTTCCATTTTTTGCAGAAACAGCTCCTCACCTCGTGGTGCAGGGTATAATGGATGAATGGCATTCACGTATATTTCCATTAATCCAGCACACTTTTCGCCTAAGGTGATCATTGCTGGGCCATCCCTTTGCCTCTTATGTCTTGGAAAGAGGAGGACAGAATTGCCAGTCTGGTCATCGGTGGCCCTCTGTTGATAATGGGTTAGGGTCTTCAAGGTTATCAGTGTTATGAGATAGACACGGGCTTCACATACATCATTTAGACTTCCAGAGGCTGCAGTTTTGAAGATTTCCTCAGCTTTGGACACAACTTTTGAGAGCCTGAAGGCCTTCACGTTGTCATTTGACAGACAGATGTCGTACTCATGTAGTATTTTGGTTGTCCTTTCTGGTCTCAGTTCATTGTCAACGGTAGATCGCCAACCTTTCAATTTAGGCTTGACATTTCTGAAGAACCGAAGCGTGTGCCTTTCTAGTGACCGAAATCCCGCATCTTCCGGGCACTCTTCAAGGATGAAGTCCAAGAACTTTTGGTATGTGCCAAGGTGTTAGTTAATCGTACCTGTTGTTAAGGAGTCCATTTTGGGATCGACCCAATCCATCTAG
Organism: Galaxea fascicularis; assembly: GCA_948470475.1. Lineage (NCBI taxonomy): Eukaryota > Metazoa > Cnidaria > Anthozoa > Scleractinia > Euphylliidae > Galaxea > Galaxea fascicularis. Next base: position 21,915,469 of record OX419336.1, on the reverse strand, counting down.
ACCACGTCCCCGTTGTCTTTTGCTAGAATGGTGTTGTCATTACCATGGGGTTCTAGGTCTTCGATAAGTGTTCTGATATGGCTGGCATGTTGAAGACGATTTTGATTTTTCTTTCTTCCTGCTGTGGGAACGTTTAGATAGTTGTAGAACTCCACAAGCCATTTGTGTCTCTTATTCCTCAGGTGTTTCGCAGTAAAGAAATGCATTTGGGGCTCATCATAATCAGGATCGCTCTTGCCGTGGCGATCATCATCATTATCATCATCACCACTTGGTTCAGCTGGTGTGAAGTCACAGTCCACTATTGTTCCTGAATCTTCTGGGGGTGGGGAAGGTGTCATCGCTGACTGTTGAGGGTCTGCGGAAGGTGTCTTCCCTGGGGGTACCTGGGGTGATGAAGGTTTGACTCCTGAAGGTCCAGGCTTTGTGCTGGATGGTTGAGGGTGGGAAGCGGGAGAAGGGATTTCATCATCGCTGTCACTGGAGGTGTGAATTTTGATGTCGTGCAACTCCAGTCTTCCCTTGTATCTTGTATCTCGCTAACTTGACATGGAGGTTAAGTGGGCTCCGACTTTTGATCTTGTGCACTACTTTCAGATGGTTTCTCATGTAGGTGACGACCCTCGTGCAACCCTTTACCGGGTACCACTTTAAAGGTAGACCTTTCTGTGACCTGATAGTTCCATGGGGATGTCCTCTCTTTCTTCTTCCCTTATCTGCAATGACAAAGAACTCAAGATCCTGCTCTTCAATTCGTCCACGGCTAGTATGCACTTTGAGATGTGGTTTGAGGTCTTTTAAGGTTTTGTGACAGATTTTCTTGTCTTGTGGTGCGACCTCTTCTTTCTTGTGTCATTCTTATCTTTCTTCTTTTGTGGTGGCTTGGCCACCAAGGATGCCCTCAACGATGTCCTGGGTGGTGGGTATACAATGTCAGGAGGCATTTCCTTTGAACGAGTTCATGGCTCTAAACCTTTACGTTTTTTCTTGGTGGCTGCAGTCTGCAGGACATTCATTGCATCGACAAGATCATAAACGTCCTTCTTGTTGAACGTCCTTTGCATCAGTTGTATTAATGCCAGTCTGTCTTCCATGAATGTTGCTATCATCCCGACTTCGATCATGGCGCTATAAGTGGCGGAGAGTGACAGGTAATTGGGGCAATGATTTAATTTGTTTATTGGTAAGTCCGGGACTTTACTCAATGGCAGATATTCGAGTGCCTCAGAGTCACCCTTTTGGGCATCCTTTGCTATCTGGGTATACCAGTCCAGGGTTGCAATGAACCTGCACTCCTGATAGATGCCTTGGTCTTTCTCACCTTCTTGGAGACCAACGCCCCTGATGTTCAGGTGTGTGTACAACGTGTCAAAGATATCGTCAAGACCAAGGAAATACCTGAAGGACTGCTTGTGTACGTGTTTAGCCATGAAGTGCACAAATTGCATAACGTTTTCGGCGATGTCTCTTAAGGTATGTTTCTCTATAGTCTGTGCAAGGGCACGCACTGTCCCTGCTTTTTCAAAGAGTTGCACCAGTTCATTCATATTGAAGAACTTTTTTGTTGCATACTCAACTGTGTGCTCATCGACACCAATCTCGCTCACTGCTTTGTTGAACTCTTCTTCGCAAGGGTCCGAACTTAAAATGTTTACCAATGTTTCTTTCAGCTTCTCCATCAGTATGAACAGATTTTAAACAGACTGAAAAGACCTAAGTGAGTCGAAATCCCAGAAAAAAAAACCGATGATTTAAAGGCGAAAGGGTATATGGGGTATAGGCATCTTGTTTCAGATGAGGGGGCCTGGAAACTACACTAACCCTAACTTTAAGCATGAATGACTCTTCACCGTTTTAATAGTGTTTCTAACTCAAAATCAAAGACATTTCAAGGCAGAAAAATGTATCCTACAATGGCATGGCTAGCTTATTTACAGTTTCTGTTGGTTTGTATGTCGTTTCTAAGTCTTTGAAAGGTGTAATTCTTAAAAAGCTATAGAGAATGAAAGAGATGTACTCACTGTTTGAAGCTTGATCCAAGGAGGACCTTCATGTAAGGACCGTGGGAACACATCTCATTATCAATTCTGCCGTTCATAGGTCTGCAAGGGAAAGAGCCATTAACCCTATGTGACAACTTTCAAAAATCCTAAAAAATTCAGATTAAAAGATATTAGACCAAAATATATATATGATTGACAGCTCAAATAATTACTGACTGTAAAAAATTCTAATCAATAGAGCCAGTTTTTGACACGTTACAGACAGTTAAAGTTTTCACTAACCCCAACATCGTTTGTCTTTAACTTGACTTTTAAAGGTCTGTATCTCAGCTGAAATTTGACAGATTTTTTTCAAATTTTTTTCCAAAATACAGTAATAATTGCAAAGTCCCGGTCACCAATTTTTTCTTGTAAAAATAAAAAACAAGGCAAGTGACAGGTATGATTTGCCCATCTTGAAATTGATATCGTTGTGGAGACCTATATGACAAAGGGTTTGAAAGAGAAAATACACTTAGATAAATTTCAAGACATTTCTTGTCATGTTGATTAAAAGGCCTTTAATTTCATTGAATTCTTGATTTTTTAGAACTCTTTAAAGTTTGAAAAATTGTTGTGCAAATGACAAGTTAGCAGACATTTGATTTTGGTTTGCATTACGAAACGACACTGTACTTTAAACTATTTTCAACAAACCTTTGCCAAAAATTGCACAACCATAGGCCAATACTGTGTACGAATAATGGTTTTGTTGTATTCCTGATTTTTCACAAATTTTTACAAAAGTGTAAGTTTTGCCTGTTTTCAAGAAACTTTGATGTGTTTCCAGGCAACCAAAAATGGGTTTGGGAATCAAATTACCCTTAACACAATTGGCTCCCTCAAGACTACAGGTTGGCCAATTGGTGTGGATTGTTCTCAAAATCCCTGCAAGTGAGGGCGAAAAAACGTGTTAGCAGGATTTCCCCATTTTTTCCAAGAAGGTAAAATTTTGCATAAAAGTGGCTCTAAAAGCTGAACCATGTGCCCATATCACTTGAAAACTGACATGACATGTTTTCCACCACAGAGGAAAACCCTGATGAAGTTTCAGCTCCTAACCCTCTATTTTAGAGATTCTCACTTGACAAAAATCTGAGGAAGTAGTTTCGAGCTCACAAGAATACCCTGTTGTATACTTATACCTAGCCTGGACCTTTTGTCCTCAAAAAGCTCGACTTTCTAAAATAGCAGGGTTAGTTTTCGGGGTTAAGACACCCACATCAAAGTGTAATCCGTCCACACGTTTGGTGTAATTCACCCACATAAAAGGTCTAAGATGCCCACATGGTGTAATCTGCCCACATGCCAAAAATGGAGTAATGGTGACTGTTTTTAAGTTACGTTAGATTGGTGAATTTGAAAGGGAATCAAGCCAAATTTTAGATGAGGAATATCTTTAGATGGTAGTTTGTGGAAATAGTGTTTTTGGATTTTTTGCGTTTTGTTTGATTTTTTTTGGGGTGTTTTTCGTCAAAGTTTGTGTTTGTTTGTTGTTTTTTGACATTTTTTTTATGTTTGTAGAAGTTTGGCAATGTATGCTTACTAGCAGGTATGGATTAGTATATGGTTGGATTTGTTATTTAATTAGCTTTAAGATGGTATGTTTTTGAAGTTAATCGGTTTAAATCTGAAGGCCAAAATGGTCGTTGTATACTACTTAGACTTCAAACAAGGCGCATACATGTGCCTAAAAAAGTGCAAAAGCCGCAGTCTCCCTTTAGATATTAGAAGGAAATTTAAAAATAATGCTGACTGAGCGCTTTTTAGGTACTATTGCACCTATCATATCAAGCCATTTGAGTACTAGAATGTGTCAAGTCATGGAAAAAGGGGTTACAACTCACAAAACAGTGACCGCCGTGTGCTGAATCTGGGTCTTTTCAGTACAAGGGACGGGGTGCTAACCACTGTTCAGTGAGTTGTAATGTGGGTTACATGGATCATTTTAGTGTTTTATCGAACACAAGAATGTACTGAGAATGTATTCAAATAAAGATGAGATTTAATGAAAAGCCTATCCATGGCCTATTACATGGGGAACATGAAGTGACACCTAGTGTCTCATCGTCCCTTTAAAAAAATAAAAATAAAAACAGTATAATGTCAACTTTTCAGTTCAGAGTGTTCACTTTTTTTATTGGTGCACCGGCTTCTTAGTTTGACGACACATGTTCTTGATCTTCTCCATGCACTGCTGGATGGTCTTTGTTTTCATTCAGGAGGGCTGTGACCTCAGCCTTGGTCAACGATTGCTCGGGTTGTACAAAGTGGCAGTCAATCAGGTTGGTCTCTTCCGGCAGCCACTCTGTCCTAGTACTACTAACAGTGGGATTAGTAGACGTCTCCTGGACCCAGGCAGAAGTTTGGGTGTAGGTTTCAGTTTGGGGAGCTCCTCTGGTTCTTTTCTGGGCTCCTGCTGTTGAAGGTAGCAGACTGTTTCCGCTACTTTTTTCACCATCAATTTGTGTGGGATCAGCTTCCTGAGTGGAACAACAGTCATCATCTTCGGGCGCAACTGCCTATAGTGGAGTGGGGTGTCATTGACAATCTCATTATGGAACAGTTTCTTAATTGTTTCCTTCTCTGCTGTTGTGAGCAGACGGTTGACGGGCTGTTCATCTCCTGATTTGGCTCCTTCAGCATCGTCTGGATCTTCATGTTCCTGTTCCTTCTTGGCAGAGGTTCTGGGTTTTGGTTCTTTGCAGGGAGATGCTGTTTCCTGCTGGTTGGTGCAGAGTGCAATGATGTTGATGGCCTCCACTCAGACAGCAGTGAGGTCATCATGGAGGTAATGCGACTGGGCAACTTTGTTGGAGTGACACATTGCCCTCCGCACCACAGTCTCATCAAAGGCAGCCCCTAAGCTCTTATGTTGGTGGCAGTCACGTCAAGGTCAGGTCCAATGCTAGTCTTCTGCCAGAACTCTGACACTCGTTTCAAGATTCTCACGCCAGTAAAGGGCTCTCCATCGTTCTTCAGGAAAATGTGGTCCCCCTTGGCACCGGGAAACTGTGGCCTGATCTTTTGGACGAAGGTTTCCAGCATCTCCTTGAGTTGTTGGGACAGGGAGATGAGGGCTGGCCCGTCTGCTTGGCGTTTATGCTTGGGAACCGGGATGACGTAATGGTCATTGTAGAGACGCCAATGTAGAGATGCAGTTAATAAAATAACTCTCACTTTTAATGTACATGAATCGACTGTTAGTTCTCAGACACCCCGCACATACATTACGGCTGCTATTTAACAAATGGTGCGAACAATAGATTTAACCTGATTGGTTCCGATACACACATGCGCAATACTCATGACACTGCATTCCCTCCTTTCCTAGACAAAAATTAAGGAAAAAGAACTAAGTTACGTGACCGCTTAATTAGCACACTACGACAGTCACGTTTCAAATGTTCCTCCGACAAAACAAAATCTTCAAATATAAACGCCTCAAGTTTCAAAATCAAAGCAAAAAAACAAAATATCTGAATCTTCTAAGACTCCGTTAACTTCTTATCAATAACACAAAGTCTCCGAAGCGCACAGGCTTCTTGACAATCCGTGATGACCTATGCACAGCTTGTTGACTAATCAAAGGACTTCCTGTCTGCGCTTGGCTTCCAGTTTCACCTCCCTTTTCCTACAAACTCTGAAGAGGCACTGGGCTGTTTCCAGATGCTCCTGTCATCGTTGGCGCGACAACTTTTTCCCTCTGTCCAACTTTCTCTGCCGAACTGTTTTCTTTTCCGTTTGGTCCGGACACATTATCTTGTTCATTGTACTTCTTTATGAACGCACTATTTCTCCTGAATTCCTCTCCAGCCTCGTTCCTGACCGTTACCTCTGTTCCAGTCTTCTGAACCACTTTGAAAGGACTCGGACGGAAGTTAGTCGAAAGCTTGTCAGACTTTTCCGCCTTCAGTAGCACAGTGTCACCAATTCGTATGGACTTGGGCGTTGCACCTCTACGTGCATCTGCATAGGCTTTGCCCTTCAACTTTTTCGACCAATCGCGATCTCGAACTTCTTCTCTTGGCACTTCCACGGTTTCTCTTCTCAACTCTGGCAACTTCGTCCTCATCTCCCGACCAAACATCAGGAAGAAGGATGTGGCACCTGTAGTTGCTTGCGGAGTGGATCAGTATGTCGCCAGCCAAGTAACCAACTCGGTTCACCAATTTCCCCTCTAAATTAGCAAATTGAAGAGATTTGAGCAATGAACAGTTCTGGCGTTGAACCTCGCCATTTGCTTGAGGCCACAGTGGTGTCATCCTGCGATGCTTAACTCCATGAGCTTGTAAAAACGGCTCAAACTCTTTGGGGACTGGGGACCATTATCTGTCCTCAGGGAAAATGGAACACCAAATCTGGCAAACATAGGAGTGATTGCCTCTATAATCTTGGCACTGGTAGCAGACTTCAAAATAGCAACTTCCAGAAATCTGCTGTAATAATCAACCATCACTAAAATACTCTCTCCTGTGGGAAGGGGTCCTAATTGATCTGCACTGCAGTCTTGCCAAGGGGCACTTGGAGGCAAAACACGAGACATCGGATCAGGTGGGTCACAACTTGAAGTAACTTGACAGCCATGGCAAACCTTGCACAAATTCTCTATATCTTTGTCAATTCCTGGCCACCACACCTTACTTCGAAGCTGATACCACCCCCTGATGACCCTCATGTTCCAGTCTGACCACCTTGTCTTGCAAGACCTTGGGCACCACTATCCTAGTACCACGAAGCAAAAGCTCGCCATAGGTGAATAATTCGTCTTTGACGTGTGCATATCAAGGAATTGTACACTGTTCCTCACTAAGCACAGTTCCTCATCACCATAAGACGCTTCTTCAATCTCCTTTGGAGATACTGCTACAGGCACACAGCTCTCTACAACGGCTCTGATGAAATCGTACTCCTCACCACGGTCTAATTGTTTCATGGAATTCAAACTAGATAATGCATCAGCAATGTTTGTCTTCCCAGGCCGGTACACGACTTTAAAGTCGCACCCTTGCCACCGCAACACCCATCTCTCAATTCATGCACAAGGCTTGGACGTACGTGAATAGATTCGTTCCAAAGGTTTGTGATCCGTTTCCAGCTCAAAGCTTCTTCTGGATAGATACATGTTGAATCGCTCACAGGCCCAAACCAATGCCAACGGCTCTTTCTCCGTCTGACTGTAGTGCCTTTCCACGTCAGTCAAGCTTCTAGATGCATACAAGACAGCCCTCCATGTCCCTCCTTGTTCTTGGGCAAGAACTGCACCTAAACCCACGGGAGACGCATCTGTTGGGTTAGGGTCGTGATTGTACAAGTGGAAGGGGCTGGGTGCGACGGACTGTCTGGGTCTGATTCCTTGTCTTTGATGATATTCTCGACAGCTTACCGCGGTACTCCTTTGCCACTTTGACATACAGATTAAGCAGAGTTTTGGACCGCACCTGGTGGTAATTTATCAGGTGACGTCTCAGGAGATGGGTGACCATTTGGGATCCTTCCTGTGAACACCACTTATACTTGAAACCAAGTTTTCTGCCATGTGAGTCAACTCTGGCAGGACCACATCACTTGCCTTTAACCTTGGCGATACTTCCCAGGTGATCAATGTCGTTGCTGGAAATTGTCCCTATTTTTGCATGCTGCCTCAGATGGCGCTTCACGTCATAGATCTCCTTTTTGCAAACAGGGAATTGTTCTTTTCGATGATGTGATCACTTATCAGCAGGGAAGGCCTTTTGTTTTGTTTTCAAATTCATTGTGCTTGGGATGGGGCTTTCTTTAGAAGGACTGGAGGGCTCTTTAGACTGACTGAACCCATGTACCTTAGATTTTTTGCTTGGACTTTCAAGAGAATGAGAGGCTTTTCTTTTTCTTGTTGACTTTTTAGGGGGAGCAGGAATCACTTCTGAATCGTTGGACCCTTCCTCTTGGTCTTCGTCTTTCTTCGGATTGTAGGAGGGATCTTCTATCTGTTCATGAATCTCTGCGGGAGGGTCTTTGCCAGTGTTGCCTGCTCCTGATTTTCTGAGCATTGAGACGTTCAAACCAGGACAGGAGGTCCTGAAGGATGGCATCCATGGTGTCACATACGTCTTGTCCATCTACATTAACATTGCGTGCTTCTTCCTCTGGATACAACGTTGCGTGGAGATGATGCATCAAGCTCATGACTATTGTGTTTGCTTTCTACATCAGTGACAGACCCATATACCGGCCGGCCATTCCTATTTCTGCGGCAGCCACAAAGGAGGGGAGTAGGTGAGTCGATGATTGTTTTTGTTTCCAGGCTTTTATTGGGTTGGACAGCAGGTGCTCTTGAGTTCACTCCTGTCTCCACTGTATGCTGCTTGGAGCTTCTCCAAAAACCATTCCAAAGTTCTGGTGCAAAAGCTGGATGAATCTTCTCTGGTGATGTTGCTTTTGGAGATGTAGTACTCAAGGCCCTTAAAACCCATGTAGCTCTTAATGTAATAGAGTGCCTGCATGCCAAATGTTGCAGTTTCAGCGAGGCCCTCCTGACGCATGACTGTTGCTGCTCCTCTTATTATGGTCAGTGTTTAAAAGTCTGCCACGATTTTGGGGCCATTTATGTCCATGGATTCCTCAAAGGGCAGAGGGTCTACGTCAGAGAGGTTTAAGGACTTCAAAGCGTCCTTTTCGGCAGCCATGTCCTTCTTCACCATGTCTTGAAACACATTCATTGCGAATTGGTATCTAAGAGCCAAGTCGATAGGGAATAGTGAGGCCAGTGTCTTTCTTCCCTCTTATCGGGGCATCAACAATCAACAGTACATAAATATAGCTTACATAGGTGCTTACTAGTCAATGCACTAGTTGCCTGCCTAGGGACATTCAGCACCGTAAACATCATCATCAACAGTACATGAAGAGACCTAACATGGGTGCTTACTAGTCAATGCGCTGGTCGCCTGCCTAGGGACATTCAGCACTGTAAACATCATCAATCAACAACACATGCATAGACCACAACTTACAACGGATTCCTTGAAAAGGACGAGAAGACAAGTTGAAAATGACAGCACCTTAAACAGTTCAGGAATATGCCTTATCTGAAAAAAGAAACTCAAAAAAGGCGCCAAAACAATGATGAACTCGTTGAGAAATTTGCTGTGTGAAGGTATTTGTTCTTAAGAGAACAGTTTCGTAATGAAAAAGCACTTTTTGACGACGAGAATGCATTAAAAAAGACCACTAGATGGAGAAGTTCACCTTACATCAGTGATTTGGGTTTGAGAAGACACGAAAGAGCACCCCTTTGTATACCAACGGATAATTAGTGTGACAAGAAACCTGTCTCCTCAGGCGTCAGCACATTGCTGGATTTCGATCCGAGGTTCACAATTTTATCTTCTCATTTTGGTCACATTTGAAGTACCGTAAAATAACTTTAGCGATTGTTTTATGGTTTAAACCTAGACCAAAACGTTGTCTGAGAAGTACTAATAATTTAAGCCAAAAACAGACAATTAAAAAAAACTAATTTTTTATGATTCTTTTGATAAATGGCCCTTTGGAAGACTTTTGAAACAAAATAGGTGTAAAACGCCCACATAGGTGAAACCTTGAGCCTTATAACTCTAAAAATCTAAGAGGTCAAAGCGAGTTCTTAGATTTAGATTAACAAGCGTAACAGGCCACGAAAGAGCACCCTAACCCTTACAATTGTAAAAAAAAAAACTAAAAAATGTAAAGCGCCCACATTTTGAAAATTTGCATGATTTGAAACATTTTGCTTCCTGGACACCACCCATTTTGGTCGTTTCAGCTGAAACGTCTTCAGGGTGCTTCTGGACACAAGGGGAACAGCTGGTATTTTTTTCGGCCCAAAACCCCAAGTTTTGACAAAGTTGACTTATGAAAAGTATTTTCGAGCTCTATAAAACTACATTGTAGCCCCGTGAAATAAACCCTGTATATATACAAATACCTAGTTAGGGTCTTTTGAGAATCTAGTAGAAACTTGACTTTAAGCCCACAGCATAAATTTCAGTGACTTGGAAGCATTTTTTGATGCATTCCCCCATTTGGTGTAAAGAGCCCACGTGTGAAAATTTCAATCGACCCCAGTTCCCTTGCATTTTATGGATTTTAATCGAACTTTCACCTCAATGTTCTCCAAGTCCGCCCGATGTTTTCTGCCAAAAATCTCGAAAAAACCTCTTAACATTGAAGCCTTATAGTAACAAGTCTCCCAGTGTTATGTGGGGGCAAATTCGTGTGTGGTGATGGTTAGGGTTAAGGGTTAGGAGAATGGGTCACTTCCCGACATCTTGGTGAATCTCCCGACATTGAAAAAATGGGTGTTGGGGTTTAAAAAAATCATGGTTCTAAATTTAGTGGAATTGGGTTTTGATATATCCCCAATTTTTGGTGACAATGATACACGTTTTCTATTTTTTAAAACTCAAAAAAATAAATGAGTACTGTAGTGTAGGGAAATTGCCCAGAAAGTTGAGTGTACATTTTGGATTTTTGAACTCAGGAGAGCATTTTGATCATGTTTTTACATGTTTTATAGTTGTTCAAGGTAGTGTGAAAGATAGCCCGTGAAGATAGAATGATTTGGGAGTTTGTTATTTTTGACCAAAATCCAAAGGGGTTAACCTGTCATTTTTGTTGAAAATCTGAAATTTGTGAAAACCCTTGATCCAATTCCTGTGTCGGTCTTAATGTACTGCCTGGACCTGCTGTTACCGTTCATCACCAAAGTTGTGAATTTCTCACTAGAACATGGTGTGGTCGCTGGGGATATGAACGAGGCCTTGCTTAAACCTATCCTTAAAAAAGCATCACTGGATAGTAAACTTTTCAAGAACTACAGACCAGTATCTAATTTGAGGTGTCTTTCCAAGTTTTGTGAGAAAATCGTCGCATCTCAGCTTAACAATCATTTGAAAGAAAACAACCTTCATGAGTTATTCCAGAGTGCATATAAGACCGGCCATAGTCCTGCCTGCTATAGATGATGACAGATGTGTTATTCTGCTCTTATTCGATCTTTCGGTGGGTTTCGACACAGTGGACCATGAAATCCTTCTCTCAAGATTGTCCAACTGCTATGGGATTGAAGGCACTGTACATAAATGGTTCAGGTCATATCTCTGTTATCATACACAGTTCATGTTTATTGAGAATGCAAAATCTTCCAGCCGTCCATTGACCTGTGGCATACCACAGGGATCTGTTCTCGGACCGATCCTATATCTGTTGTATACCACCCCTAAAGGTGACCCAATGCGTTGTCATGGCATTTGATATCATACGTACGCTGATGATACCCAGATTTACCTCAGTTTTAAGTAGTCTGTTTTAGGAGATATTGGAATTGTCCCGTGAGCGAGTTGAGGCCTGTGTATGTGATATCTATCGGTGGATGGTGTATAACAACTTGAAGATGAATAATGATAACATAACTTTTGATTTTGCACTCAAGGTATCGTCCACAGGCATCGTTGGAATTGGTGACTGTTGGCCACTCGCCAGTCTCCTTAACTCCATCCGTGCAGAACATTGGGGTTGTGTTCGATAGCACAATGAACTTTGAGAAGCATATAAGCGATATCTGCAAGTCAGCCTTATTTCATATTAGGAATATTTCTCAAGTTCGCAAATATCTTACTACTGAATCTACTAGAACCCTTGTTAATGCATTTGTTATGTCTCGAATTGACAGCTGTAATTCTTTATTATATGGTCTGCCCGGCTACTTAATCCAGCGACTACAATATGCTCTTAATGCAGCAGCGAGGCTTATATCTATGTCACGCAAGGCTGATCATATCATGCCTTTGCTTACAGAATTGCAGTGGCTTCCAGTAGAACAACGCATCAATTTTAAGATTTTATTGTTTACGTACAAGATTGTTAATGGTTTTGCACCAATGTACCTGAAAGAATTGCTTGTACCATACATCCCAAGGAGAGATCTTAGATCCACTGACAAGTTGCTTTTTTGCCAACCATCATATCAAACCAAAATTTAAGGGTACAGAGTGCTCTGGATTAGTGCTCCTCGTATGTGGAACAAATTACCTATGGACATTAAGTGTAGTTCTAGTATTGCAATCTTTAAGCAGAAACTGAAGACACATTTATTTAAATTAGCATATTATTATTGGTTTTTAGTTCTTTTCTTTTTTAATTATATGTATGTATGTAAAGCACATTTGGGCAATTTTGGAGAGGTAACTATATAAGTAATAAGTATTATTAAAGTCTGTGTTATGTTAGGAAAAGGGTGTAAATGATATTTGGAGAGGTTTTAAGGGTGTTTGGGGGGCTATTTATGCTATATAATGAGTATTTGGTTTTTAATCTGCCTGTTTTTGAGTGCAGTTTTTACGTACATGTTAGTCACATGACGCCAAGTTTGAAGTGTAAGTAGTATATAAGGACCATTTTGGACCTTATATACTACTTACATGAGGTCCAAAATGTGTGGTGTGCACAGGGTTTTCACCCATTGTTTGAAGGTGGTTTCTTGGTCCCCCCTCAATTCCCATCGAGGGAATTACTCTGAGACTTTGCAGTCTGCAGAAGGGTATCATCAAGTAACCAACTTGACTCATTGTTGCCAGGATGTTGCAATGGAGTTCCTTGTGGGGCACTCCCCAGGGACTAGTTACCCCAGCTCGTGTTTTATCCCAGACAAGTCACAGACATTGCTTAACCAGTTTGTTGGAGGGTATCATGGGGTGACCACCCCACTCATTGTTGCCAGGAATTGTTGTTGTGGTTAACCTGGTTCCCCCTTCACTTTTTTTTTTAATTTTGTTTTTTACATAAAAAGTGACTTGCTACTTTTCACGAAAGATGTTTTTCACCTTGTTGTAGCATTGGTAGAAGGATTTTCGCTTCAAAATCTCATTTAACGTTTTGTCTTGCATGAAAATCAATCTGATGTCATTCTTTGATGGTTGTTCTTCATAGGTTTTCAAGACTTTCTGGATAGCATTTACATCTTTGTTGTGCCATGCCTGCCTGGTTGAGCAAGAGGACTACGCAGAACTGCTAGAGCCGTGGTGGTCCTCCCTTCACTGACTGACGCGTTCTTCTTTTGTTGTAGCCTCAATGGCGGCAAGTGTCTTCTTGAAAATTGTTTTCTGGCGATAGCGAATGTGATCATAGACTCGTTTCACGACAACTGGGTCAGTGGACGAATCCAGTAAAGATAGTCCTTCCATCATAGTATTCTTGACTTGCGACATGGAGACTGGCATTTTTCTGGATCTCGTCGGCAAACAACAGGTCCACTTGATCAATTTGGTCTTCGGAAAAGTTTGGGAGACTATCTCTGGTGTTCTTTCTCTTGGTTGTCAAGATCTCTTTCTGCCTCTGCTTCAGCTTCTGCTCCCTCTTGGTGGTGTTCTTGGTACTCTTCTTCAGCTTCACTGGGGTCTTCCTGACCAAGGTTTTTTCTGAGAATGGCATGGCTCTCCAAGGCCTGTCTTGCTCATGAGCCAGTCATATAGTATTAGTCTGCCGACTTTACGTTTGTTGACTGGCTTTGCTTCGTGGAAAGTGGATGCGGTCATCTTTCGAAGTTGTGTGCTGGTAATTTGTTTACCCTTCGCTTTGGTCCACCATTGAGCAATTTGCTTGCCCATAGTGCCATCAGGGAATCCAATGCCGTCCCCTGTAATGAAGAGCTGTTCCTGATTTTCCTGAGCTATCAGTGGACTTATATGTTTTATGTACAAGGCAATTTTTTCATGGAACTCGAGGGTCATTGACAGAGCAGCTGGTCCAGCTCTTCATGTTTTATGTTGAGCAACAAACATGACATACCCTCCTTTGCCTTCTGTTGCAGATAGGAAATCTTGCACCATGGCAGCCTCCATGGGCCCTGGTCACTGGCCATTTTCGAGTTCCAACCCGGCAATAAGGTAGTCCCTGATTGCAGTGAACTGCTTGGGAGTTAAAGGTGTTATGCTGGATGTCTGGAGAAATTTTTGTGCCTCCAGTGCAGGCTCCATTTCGTTGATATCTCGTGTGTCGTCTGGTGTGATAGCGTTCCTGGAGTCTTCCAAAATCTGGTGCCATCTTTCTCCCTCGAACTTTCAAGATTTGGAGGACACCCATGCCTTGACCTGAGTGATGAGGGTAGAGATCTTTGGCTTGTATTCCCCAGGGATGTCAGGCACATTCTTCATCCCGGTTTCGTAGGCGTGGTTAAGGAATTGGTAAAACTTCGTCACTGATGTGCTTCTTCTTCTTGTTGTCGAGGACTGGTGTTGCTCATTTGTTAGCAATGTGAAGTCCTCCTTCCTTGAAGAGGCATTGGATGGCCCTAACGTTCTGGGCATGATGGATAGCGTGTTGCTCTTTTAGGTGGCCGCCATTAAGGGTCATGAGATGGCTGCAGAAGGCAAGTAAAAATTGGTTTCTGAGTTCGTTGGAGGACTTGGTTTTCCTGTAGAAGGCCAACCAGGTCTCGTCTTCCTCACAGTCAGAGTCTTCATCTAGCAGAATGTCTCATCTTCACCGTCAGCATCCTCCTCATCCTCTTCTGGAGTATCGTCAATGATGCGTAGCCGCATGAATGAGTGGCTCTTGTGTGGTGAGGGCCTCACAATTTCCTCGTCCTCCTTGTTTGTTGGGGGTAAACCTTCATCGGGGGCCTCATTGGTTGAGGGCACAACTTCGTGGGCGACCTCATTGGTTAGGAGCGCTTGAGCTCTTTGTTGATTCAGTGGAACATAGTCCATGTCATCCGAACTGGAGTCGCTTTGAAGCTTGAGTTCTTGGGCTAAGATTTGCAGGCTCTTAGATGGCGGTTTTGCGTGCCTTGGGACTGCGATGTCACCCACTCCTTTTCTTTCCTTAATGGCAATTTGGCGCCTCCTTGCAACGGCCCTGTCCCATTCGATCTCTTTTGACTTCCTGGAGTACTTCCTTGCCTTTCTTAGTGCGTACATGTACTGGTCAGTGGTCTTGTCCAACTGATGTACCCTTTGTAGGTGGATGTCCATGCAAATGACAACTCTGTCACAGAGGGGACAGATTCTGTTGGGGCGACCTCTGTACACTTTGGTCGTCTCTCCTTGGCCTTCCAGCCTTCTTGTTCCACAAGTTTGTTCTCTATCTTTGGCCATAGCGCCTAGTGGGGTGACCGGACATATAGGGAGATGTTGATTCCTTTCACAGTGGATTTTGATGATATGTCTGCTAAGTTGCATCTGTGGGACGTGGCAAATAGGGCAATCAACTGCAGTGTAGTGCTTTTTGTAGCTCTGCCTCTTGTCTGGGATTGGGATTCCTTCACTGTGATTCCAACTTCCTCTTCGTTGTGCTTCCTCTTCTTTGCATGCTTCGATGTTTTGTTCTCTTTCTTTTGTTCTTTTTTTTCTCTTTCTTTGCTTCGGAACTTCTTTCTCCTGTTGCTCCTCTTCTTCCTCTTCATGACTCCCGTCTTCCTGATCATCCTTTAGTGTCCATCAGTTGATTCTGGCAGATGCTAAGAACATTGTGAAGGTGCACCGATAATTCGCAAGATACTGCTCTTTGCTTTTCTTCTTTGAACAAGAGCACCTAATGCCGATGTAGTCTCTAATCTTAATGTATCTCTTGTAAATAAACCCTAGTGGTGAAATTTACCGGCTTAAGATCTGTTACAGTATCCTGCAGGATCTGCCAACTCCTCTGGAGATAGTGCTTAGGTGCAAGAATATTGTGTTCAAGTTTCAAGATGCAACATTAAATCCCTTGGAAGTTTTTAGGAGTTAAAGTGTAACCCTTTTTTGGAGTTTTCTAGGGCCTAGTCCTAACCGGGAAATGGTTTGCTAGGAATTAGTGTTAGTTTTGTGGGAAAACTTTAACCGTTAATAACTTTCCTTCAAAATTGGCATGCAAAAGAAACATATTAAGTGCAATCTAAAAAACAAACGCCTGGTTTTGGCGAGGCACAGTTACAAAGTTATTCACAGTTGAAATTTGACCTTAAATGAGCTGATAACCATTGATCGATTTTATCGATTTTCACAAAACATGATTCTTTAGGTTCCTTACGGTGCTGGTTCCATTAATATTACCAAAAAACAGCACCAGGTTGTGTATGAATGCCAAAAAATAACACTAATGCTAATGCATAACACCCTTAAATTCAGAAGCAAAATGATTTAACGTATAAAAACAGTTCCGTCATGGTCACGAGGACCTTATTAAACACCTTGGATAGTTATTTCACTTCTACACAGTTTGTTAAGGGCAAAATATAACAAAATACGAAGCAAAAAAAAGTGTACTCACTGTTGTGAAGGTCTTGCCACAATGGTCTTTCATGTTGTCTTTACCGAAATGTCACACTAAGCCCAATAGTAATAAATGGTGATTGCTCGAAGGGGGTATACGATGGAAAGCTATAACTTGGACAAATTAATGATAAGATCATTTACTATCTTGTGTTAAAGTGCGGAGGTTATCTGTTAAAACGTTGAGTTGAATTTTGAAGTGCAATGTGCTTTACAATTTTAAGAAAATATGTGGGTTTGTAGTTATTGAAGGTTGCAAAGTTTTTAAGTGAAAAAAAAAAGAACCTCACTTTTTGAGTTCCGTGTCCCCTACAAGGCTTGCAACTTTACTGGAAATTTGTCAAAAATCAACTTTTTAAAAAGGTGGGGTTAACTCGGGGTTACTAGAGGTTAGTGTTTAGGGCATAAAGTAACGTTTACCCATGTAACTCCCGGGATTTTAGGATTTTTTCTGTCAAATTAGAGTTTTTTGGGTTCTTTCCCTACTTTTAAAACTTTGAAGAGCCATAAAATGAAAACCCAGAAACATAGTTTATTAATGGTCAAAAATCATCCTTTAACCTATAGGGGACCTATGTGATGCGGAACCTAATAAGGGTTAGGGTTAGGGTTAGGGCCAGGAGACCCGATGATTCTCCTACACAGTTCGATGATTTCCCTTCATTTGGTGATTCCCCTACATGAGATCTGACAAAATGTTTGAGCTACGAAAGCATCATGAAAATTAGAGGGTAGTCAGTCTAATGGCTTTGAGATTGTTCTTCTACACCTTGGAATTATGGGGACATTATTTAAAAACTTCTAAAAAAATTTTGGACTATTTTGCAGAAGTTTGATCAGCCGTAACTTTTTTGCATTTTATCCAATTTGGTTGATTTTTTTTATCTTATAGCTTTTCCTATGTACTTTTTAGTGGTTGTGTCAGTCTTTTATTGCCGTTGACATTGTTACAGAAAAAACTGTTGCTGTGATTTTGAGGCGTTTTTGGCTGAAGCTTTCTGTATAGGTAAAAGCAGTCGAGAAATGATGTTTGGAGTGGTTTTACGAGTGATTGGAAGCAATTTGAGGTGAGTGTGGTGATTCAAATGTTACATGAGACTAAACTATGTTGGTGAGAAAGGTTCTTTAAAGGACTGGTTCTCTTTTTTTAGTTGTGTTCCATTGTCTTCTTAAGATAAGTGCCAAGTTTCGTTTGATTTTGGCGCATTTGAGTACACCTATGTCTTAGAGAGAATGTAGGAAAGTAGTATAGTTGGGGGGTTGGGTGCAAGGTGAACGTAATGAGCTATTTGGGCGGTTTCCTGGTTCCCCCACCCCCCCCCCCTCCCCTCAATTTCCATTGAGAGAATTACTCTGACACCTTTTGGCATTCAGAAGGGTATCATCAAGTAACCAACTTGACTCGTCACCAGGATAAGGGAAGAGAGTGAAGGAGAGCAGGAGGGCTTGTTAGCTCAGTTGGTAGGTTCTTTGACGTTAGGGAACAGTTAACAGTTTAAGAAACATCACTTAAAGCAATGAAGTTCTTTGTAGGGCACTCCCCAGGGATTGGTTACCCCAGCTTGTGTTTTATCCCAGACAAATCACAAACATTGCCCTTGATGTCTCTCGATGTCTCTTGGGGGTGTTATGGGGTGACCACCCCCACTCGTTGTTGCCAGAATTTGATGTTGTGGTTAACCTGGTCCCCCTGTTCCCTTTTTTACTGAGGAAGGTAAAAACGCACTCTTTTTTTTTGTGAGGAAGGTAATTTCCGAAAACGCATCCTCCTTTTTTTAAATTTTTTTTTTGTGAGGAAGGTAATTACTGAAAACACATCCTCTTTTTTTTTTGTTTTGCAAGGAAGGTAATTACCAAAAACTCATCCTCCTTTTTTTATTTTTTCATATTTTTTCTAGTGAGGCCCACATGGTCGGCGATGTCCTTCAAGGATGGAACTGGATGAACTCATGGTGGATGGTGGCCTTTCACGGACACTGCTGGTATGCCTCAAACTCTTTCTCGATGGTAATCTTGTCCTCAGTGCTCCGCGTAAAGTTGAGCCATTCTGAGGTGCGTTGGTCTTTGTCGTGTTCCTCTGGCAGAGCTTCGATGGCTGCTTTCACATGCTTGTAGATTTTCATTACGATCTGATGGTTATTGAGATGAGGCATGAGGTGCAGGCTGTCGCTCATGCCATTTTTCACTTAGAGGATGGTCAATGGTTTGTTTTGTGTTTATATGTTCCGTGAACAGGAGATCAATGTGGTCCAGCTCCAGTTGTGTTAGGCCACTTGATGGTGAAGATGGTGGCGGGTCTGTGGTTTCCTGCTCTGTTTGCTGGTTGGCCGGTGTTGCTTCAGTGTCTTTTAGACCAAGATTGGCCGCTAAGAGGTGGTGTCCCTCCACCGCAGCATCACCCATGGCGTGCAGCATGTAGCATTTTTCGGCGGTCCTGGTGCTGTGCCACATGAGGAAATGTGCACTCTGCTTCCCTACCTCATCTTGTTTGAACAGGTTTGATGCATGGACTGCGTGCTTGAGATTTGTTTTCCACTTGCCTTCTTCCAGAACTTGCATACTCTTTTTTCAATGGTTCCTGAGGGATAGGGCTTCCCTGTTTTTGTGGGGAAGAGGGCATTGACATCGTCTGTGGCCAAGATGCCCCTGACGTTTTTGACATAGGCCTCCAGGTTGGATTTTAGGTTGGCTGACATTGTCAGGGGTGCCGGGCCAGAGGAACTGGTCTTATGTTTACTCACACACATGATCGTGAGGAGCTTTGAGGCGCAAAAAAATGTTATGCAAATTAGCTGGCTGCACATTCAAGGTTTGACACCTGTGGTACCGTGAGGTGTTAGCCGAACACACTAGGATTTCAGGTAGTTGCCCGCAAAGAGTAATTTAAGCTTCCCTATGGTGACATGAAAGTAACCACAATTTCCGATAAGTACATTTTTTAATGACTTTCCTGATACAATACTAATTCAGCAGTGTTTTGTCACTCTCCTTGAGCTAAAAACGATTATTTCAATATTCTTGCCTTTGAGAATTGTTCCTCAAAACAAAACTAAATCACAACTGCAATGTAGTGATAGAAAAATACCAGTCCAATTATATTTACAGAATTTCATCATTCTTTTTTACAAATTGCTCTGCCAAGCCCGATTTAAACTATAACGAAATGAAATAAAATTGTAATAGCCTTTGAATAGGACAATGTGTTGGTCAAACAATACTACAAAAACATTCTTTGTACCGCTACCTGGAAGACCGGGAAAACATTATTCAAAACATTAAACTTTCCTTAAACAAATTCTCTTTTTGTATGCAGAACCGGATTCAATAAAACCATTATATACAAGTCGAATTTGAAAGCTATCGGTAAAACAGAATGCAATGTGCACTGTTACAGAGATGTACGAGTGCCAATGCGAGGAACAATGTCAAAGCTGAACTTTAAACGTGGCACGTAAAGCTGCTTTTACTTGTGAGATTGATGGTCTATTCGCAGCTCGTGTAGACAAACCGTTCTTTATGCAGTCAATGTCTTTAAATTTTAAAATTCTATATACGGTTTTAATTAAGAAAGCTAGCGTCACTTTCAACCGACACTTTCCCTGTTCCGTCGACAAGTTCTGGTGCAACATAACTGTTTTTGTAATGGTCCTTTAAATGTGCCGGTTTGGGGACGGGATTCTTCGCTTTGCTGAGGGAAACACTCTTTCCAAAATCAATCATTACAGGGTGAAGCATTTGGTCATCCCGTTTTTCTAAGACGACGTTGTTCAACTTAAGGTCATTGTGGGCAACTCCACACTTGTGAATATGCTCCAATGCGCCCGCTGTGTTGTGCAGAATAATGTTCCACTCTTTCTGTTTGGAAGCTTTGTAAACAGTGAGGCTCTCGCCACCATCCCCATGGAACTTCAGCACTATGCCAACGGGCATTTCTTTCAGCAAAACCCCGAACAGAAATGGGACTCCAGGATGATCCCCCAGTTGCTGAAGAACGTGTGCCTTGTGTCTTGCCTCTTTTTGTAAAAGGGACAAACTGTGCTTGCTATCACGACCAGAACTTCTTTCTTTATACTCTTTGATCACGACAGAAATACCATGATATGTTCCAGGGTAGCAATTTCCAAACGTGCCACTGCCAATAGACCAAGCCCCCTTGAGTCGAATCAAATTTCCGGCAGCAAGCTCTTTAAAATTCGGACACTCATTGGGTTTCTGAACTGCCTGAACTGAAATTTCTCTTTGAAGTGACTTAACCTTTCTGTCCTCAGTAGCTGTAGTCTTTTGTTCTCTCTTCGTATCTTGCGCGACCTTGCCTCTCTGAAGTTGAATTGAAGCCGAGACCATCCTTTTTCCCCATGACAGGTATTTCTCAGAATTCTCTAGCTTTCTTTTCTTGGTTTTCTCTGTCGTTGCACATGTTAGATCAATTGTTGTACAACGTCTAAAGGCTCTTGATTCATTTCGCTCAGTTTCTTGCTGTAAACTTTTTTTCTTTCCTTTCTCTTCTTCTTTTGCTCTTTCCTTAAATTCTTGTAATAAGTCTGTCGCTGTTCCGAGTATGCTTTCTCTCGCATTTTACGCTTTTTGTTTGATTCCATAAATGAAATCGGACCGGAAGGATGTCAAACTGCTCTGGTGCAGAATGTTGAAAACAAAGGGCTTTGTCGATACACAAGGGAAATATCACTGAATATTATTGGTTACATTACAACGAACAATAGAAACAAAGGATACAGGAAATAGACGCAATTCGCGAACCCAAAGTAAGCATGGCTGAAACCTACTTGCGTTGTGACGAATGTTGCAAAAAGTTGAAAACGTTTCGAGCGCTTGTTACGCACTATGAGAAAAGCCACGTAAATAAGCCAGTTCCACATAGAGCTGTGTTTTTTGAGGACAACAAAGAGGTGCAGCTAGAAGTAGGTCAAGCTATCAGATCTCCCGCAGTACAAGAAGAACACAAAACGTGGTTGGTTGGAGTTGTGGAACGTTTGAATGGAATTCACCATCAGAGGCACAAACGTGAGTCCATCCAAGTAGCAGATAGCTAGATTATCGATTTATAACCGCCTTAAGATGTTTTAAGCAACAGTGAAACTGAGGCGATGGAGGTAATTAAAACTCACGTGTGAGTTCACATGGCATACCTTGTGGAAAACTAGGACCAAGACTTTTGGGCACTTTTTGGCTATATTGTATGCTATTTTAAAATAGGGGTAATGAATGGGAAATGTGAGCTGCGAGACGGCGAAACGGCGAAACGAACGTTTTTCTTTTTTTTCTTCAGAGACTCCCACGTGTTTTTTTATTAATGCAAGAGCTTATAGTAACGAGCCGGAGTACAGTGTAGGTGCGAGACATCAAATTATTTCTCGGAAACTTGCGTCATTGAAATTCTGTATCAAGTAACGAGAAGACGTCATTATTAAAACAAACAAGCAAATTGGGACTGTAAGACTTCCTTGGCCTTTCAAAAAAAATACTCGGAGACGCATATGAGCGCTGAAGAAATAAGACTCACGGCTGCTCTCTCACATTTCCTGCAAAGCTGCGTTTTTTCTACAGTATGGTTGAATTTCTAGTTCATTCGAAGCACACACAATGGTTTCAATCCTTACATACTAGCCTTAAATAATGCACCCTATGCAATAATTGTCAAATTGACAGATAGACTTATAATGGTTGATGTGCCACAAAGTTATTAACTGAAAATATATTGAAAAAGGTTCTTGCTTTTTCACAGGCAATTGGAAAACTTTGGAATACAACATGGTTCCCACAAAATATTTTCAACAGTTGCTGAAAGAGCTCCGTAACCCACAGCCCCATGCCGTCAGGAGCCAGCAACATTGGCAGGAGCCTATTTTCAGCCCTTCCACAAGAAAAGTGACCTATTGCTTCTTTGACCTGAGCGATATTAAAGTGCTACTACGATCAAATTTGGGAATTTGTTTTTGATTAGATATTTCGAAAATATATGTAAAAGTGACTTACTGTGCCAAGTTTGGAGTCCAAACATGATCTGGAAGTGTGTTTATTTGCACAGCAATTTTCGTAAATGTGTTGCCGCCATTACTCGATTAAAAAAATGACCGGGAGTAGTATTTGAGGGAGTTGGGGCGAGATGTGACGTAGAAACATCAACGCAGCAAAACAAAGCACACAAACGTGGCTAATTTCGCATGCAGGGTGAGATAGTTTTGGAAGCTTTTTGAGGTTCTTTTTTGACGAAAGTATGCCTGGCCGCTGTTGTGTTGTTCATGACTGTGGAAACGTGAAGAACGATGAGTTGCGAATTTCATTCATACTGTAATTCTCCTGCTTCGGGCAGCATTAGGTTAAAGTGGAAAGGTTTCATGTCCATGCACCGGAAGAATTTCAACCCAGTGAAAAAATTTGCTGTGTGCTCTGAGCATTCCACAAGGGATTGTTTTATGCTTGCATTTCCAATGAAAGGCATGAAAAGGAATTTGAAGAAGGGGACGTTTCCAACCATTTGGAACAAATCTTCTGCAACACTATCAAAGTGGAGTGGAATTACATACTTAATTTCCTCATTTACCTGTGAAATAATTTTTTCTGGCATCGTTTTTCATGATATTCGTGCAATGGATGCTACGGTATATAAAGATTCTAAAAGCCATTAAAAAAACTCGGCGATAATGAACTAGGACTCAGTTTGCATGGTAATAGAGGCGATCGGCGGCGTCAACAAAAACTAATAAGTGCAAACACAAGCTTTCATGTTTACTTTGTAATAAAGTACGACTAAATAAAAGAAAAAGCAGATAATTGCTCAGAAACTTAAACAAAAACAGTTCAATGGTGATACCATGTATTAACATCCACTTCATGGTCAAATCTTGCCTGATAGCAGAGTTCCCCTTCAAGTTCTTCAGCCATCCTTGCATCTTGCTCGGCTCCTTTCTCCTCTGTTGCCAGTGGCTCTAAATCTTCTTCGTAAGGAACTAAGTTAGACAAATCTGCTTCCATCAGACATGGTTTGATGCTACTCTGGTTTGAAAATTGACGAATGTAACTTAAAAAACTGTGGCTATATGGCCAGTAACTGGCCAAGGTGTTAAAAACACTACATGTAAATGGCCGACAGTCCAAGATTTTTCTAAAAATTGTCGAATCAAAGAACCCCGACTGAACCAAACCATCGTATGTCGATTAGGAAAAGTCAAGCGATCCTGAAATGATTGTTAAATCTCAAGTCCTGCGCTTGCTTTATGCTGGGCTTATCAGACGAACCGTATTTTCGTGACACTTCGACTGCCGGCCAAGATGTTATAAGGGCCTGCATACATGAGGTGGGCTGGCCCGGTTAGCTGGGCTGGGGTCAGTTTGCCGGGATCTCAGCACGTTTGTTAAACGCAACAAAAATCAACTCTGCGATTACATGACAACTGGGCCAGCCTGGTTAGCCGAGATCCCGGCACCGCGATACCGGCCCTAAATGACCGGCAGTCCGATAAAATTTACAAGATCGAAGAATTTCAGTTAATTTAAACTGTCAAAGATCAGCCATCTATGCAACCGGTTTTGTAGGATTTATCCATCATTTCTACAATTTTTATCGGACTGACGGTCATTTAGTGTTTTTGAAGTCTTGGCAGGCAGTCGACCTGAAAAAATTGTCACAAATTATGGTTCCTGTGATAAGCCCAGCAAAAAACAAGCGCTGGACTTGAGATCTAAAAATCATTTCAGGATTGCTCGACTTTTCCTAATCGACATACAATGGTTTGGTTTAGGCAGGATTCTTTGATTCTACAATTTTTAGAAAAATCTCGGACTGGCAGCCATTTAGTGTTTTTAACACCTTGGTTGGTTACCGGCCATATAGCCACAGTGGAAAAAGTTACAATTCACGACCCAATGTTTCGACACTCCTATCTAGTGTCTTCATCAGGGGTTATCTAGTGTTGCAAAAAGTGCTGCTTCCATGTTAAAAACGTCTTCTGTGTCGCTTCCAGAAGAACTGGAGAAAGATGATTTGGATTGAGACGACATTATATTGACGGTTCGATCTAAACTCACAAACTCTTCCCAAGTGCAAATCTTTTGGTTGATGTTTCTACGTCACAGTGCATAACTCACGTGGTCAAACGCAACACCGCTTTGTGGAGATCTCGTGGGTTATTATTTTTTGCGAACTGTGTAATGGTGGACGGTATTTACGCACTTTTTGGAAGGAAATTTCCAGCCCGCGGACCCAAGTAAGGTTCAAATTTTTTGCTGTGTATAATTTTGAACCTGTAGAAAAGATTCATGTGAAAAAAATTCGGAAACAAAGACAAAAATTTTCGTCGTAGTAGCACTTTTAACATGCTTTGGAGAGACAAAACATTCTTTCGCTGAAAGAACGAGTGAAATGGAATGGAGACTCACAAGTCACAGATGAGGATGATGAAGAGGAAGATCCCAGACAAGCTCTCCTTGCTGCCAAAAGAAAAGCCCATGGATATGCACCTAAAAATAGGATCACATGCATTAGCAATTTAGTATTTGGGTATGGTGAGGGTCGCACTACCCGTGAAGTCGACCTTATTTGGTGACCAAATCTTTACAATATGGCTCGTTTAGACAAAATGTGCCTCAGATTATATGTAAGCCGTGTACAAGTTGTATAACTTTGAGGTTTTAGGCTAAATGGTTGGGGCCGTTTCGTGCGTTAAATATACAAAACGTTTTGTTGATTGTTGTAATTTAAAATACTAAGTAATCCTAGTTCACTAATCCAGTGCATATTACATGAATACGCAAAGGTCCGTAACATACTAAACTTAATCTTCAGTCACACTGACGTAAATTAAATTCTTGCCCCAAAACTTATTTTCCTTTTTTTCTTAAATTCCAAATCGAGCTGGATTGGACTGTTTTGTAAAGTAACATTTCCAGGGCCACAAAAGAATAAAGAAAGAAATTCATAATTAAAACAGGAAAGAATAGAAAAAAATTAAAAGAGTCGTGAAGGGAGGCCCACCTCATCAACTGGCAAATGGCTGAAATGGAAAAAGCTGTATCTCGATCACTTTGCAGAATTGTTCATGAAATCCATGCACTAAACTCCAACATCTGCTGCCAAATCAGATATTTCTCCATTTGCTGTAGAATAAGACAAAACGTTCAGAAAACAAGGTTGATATCATTTATGTTAGGATACGTCTAATTCACTATCAACAATAACAAAGTCCGGTTTCTTTCTACTGAAAATGGCGATTTTCAAGTGAAAAGTTCTTTCTATTGCAACTAAATGAGACACATTACCTCTTTAAAGCTTTAACTGCAAGTTCAGTTGAAAGAATTGCAAAGACGTCACGAGGGTCATATTGTCAATGTTATTGTTAAAGACATCATAAATGGATTGATTAAAGCAACATTTTTGCAAGTCAACTGTAGCCCTCAGGTATACACTACCCACCAGAGCACAGGATTGATTGAAGCAATATTTTTACAAGTTAACTGTAACCCTCAGGTATACACTACCCACCAGAGCACATGATTGATAAAGGCAACATTTTTCCAAGTTAACTGTAGCCCTCAGGTATTCGCTACCCACCAGAGCACAGGATTGATTAAAGCAATATTTTTGCAAGTTAACTGTAGCCCTCAGGTATATACTACCCACCAGAGCACAGGATTAATTAAAGCAATGTTTTTGCAAGTTAACTGTAGCCCTCAGGTATATACTGCCCACCAGAGCACAGGATTGATTAAAGTAATATTTTTGCAAGTAACCCTTTGGTATTAGACTGACTGCAAAATAATGGTTAGGTTAGATTACAGGTAGGAGACTGCTCTTTGTCTGAACTCTCTCCTTTGACCTTGACTAGAGATGTAATTATCCACAGTCTTGATAGGTCTTCAGGTCACTGAGATTCTCAAGCCCCTCCACCACGGCAAGGTGGTAGTCTCAACGGAGAGGAAAAACTATGACTGTTATCCTCAGGTATACACTACCCACGAAGACACAGGGTTGGTAGAAACTAGAACCCTCAGGTATACACTACCCACGAGAGTACTCAAGTGGTCAACACTGGACCCATTATATTAAAACACTGTCAAGTCAAGCAGTTAAATTGAGAGGCAGCAACTTTGGAAGATCTAAGCATCATAACCAGCCCATCTGAGAATCTGCAACATCAGTTCCTTTCTGTGGTTATCCATGTTGGAATATCTCCACTTTATATTATTGACAGCTGCTGGTCCATTCCTGATGAAGTCTCTTGCAGCCATGATGACCCCAATCCCACAACTACCCACACCAGTCACTCTATTATCAACTGGCAACTGAGAAGGCATTCCAAAACGCCTGAAACCTTGGATGGAGTGCCAGAACTTTTGTTTGTAGGGACAGGTGGTGAGAGCATAATTCAAGAAGGAGACCCAAAGTATCTTTGACAAATGGAAGGGCTACTGGAGGTACCACAGAGGTAAGCCCATCATCAAAACAACTGCTTACTAGTAAAGTTGACATAGATAAGGCTCCAGTGGTTAACCATGAAGACCGGCATCAGCATTTGACACACATTATCAAACAATGCTATCTGCGAAGCTTGTTCTTTTAACCTCCTAACTTTGAAATCTTTGTCTGGGACCTGCATCCACTGGACGAATTCAGTTGGTAAATACCGTGTGAACTCTTGTCCTTGTGAGTAGCTTTCTTCAATGTATTTGCTTATGGAGACATCAATAACAAAGCTGTCAATATACCTTTCTTCCACAAGATCAGAGAAAGAAAGGACATCAATAGATTTGTGGTCACATGCCAAAATTGCACATGTTGTTGGTTTGTTCCACAGTACTGACTGAAGAAGTTCAAAGTCTCCTTGTGTGCAGTTCAGTTCAGCAAGCCATTTAGCTTCTGCAGTTACCTTGTGCTTTGTTTCAGAAATAGTACAAAACGTTTTCAGAATTCTCAAGCCTTGTTTAGAGAACTGGCCTAGCCCTGGAATAACAACACCTAATACATTGTTTCCTTTATCCCTCTCATCAATTAGGAGAGTTTCAGCTCTTTCAATGACTGCTTGACATCGACGCTGAACAATATTGAAGGGATTTGTAAACACTGTAGAATCCCTGCCTGCTGCATGGCCAAGCACAAGGGATAGGGAACCACCAGCAGACGATACTGGGGGAATTAGAGTGGCTAGTGCAGCTAGTTCAGCTCTAGTGGATGCCTTAGTTAAAGCAAATGATAGGTGTTGCCCACTACCATTACTGGGGATAATCTCCTCATCAACACCATCTTCATCATCTAGCAAGATAACCTTCTCTTTTGAAGGTTTCACTGCCAATGAACATCCTTTTGGGGGCTTTATGGGATACACAAGTAGGACGTTTGGTACCATGACCCTTCACAGGGGTATCTTGCTGTGCTGCTCCTGCTACTTGTGTGACTATGTCAAGTCTAGTTGATCCCATACGTGTGGCAGATGGTGGCTATCGTTCACTACCATTACTGGGGCTTATCTCCTCATCAGTGTCGTCTTCATCATCTAGCAAGACAACCTTCTCCTTGAGGGAATTTCTGCTTCCACTGAACATCCTTTTGGGCCCTTTATGGGAAGTAGGATGTGTTACGAGTTCGATGTGTTGAGAAGTGAGAAGTGGGTTGTTTGCAGTCTAAACAGAACGCAGGGTTGTCGGAACAGCAACAAGATTATTTATTCCAAACAAACGTAGTAAACTCTGCACAAGGCTTCACAATAAGCTCACACTAAGCTTGTAAAATTACACTCGACCGCCGTCACACTTCAATACTCACGGCCTCCGCCAAATGTATAAACGACCTCTGTCACACTTCAATAAACACAGCCTCCGCCAAACGTATACACGACCTCTGTCACACTTCAATAAACACGGCCTCCGCCAACTGCTCTCAGCTCTCAGCTCTCAGACTTACTTCTTTACTTTTAGACTCTCCTAAGAAAACTCTAAAGCTACACCAATCGGCTTATATACTTTACAACAAAAGATTCTGGAACTTTCCCACTCGGCTAAATAAAGTAACATTACAATAAGAAACTATTTACAGCAACATATGCAAACGGCTTAAAATAGAATTACTAAATCACGATGATACAGCACTAATTAAATATGCAGAAGATTCTAGACACTTCCAGACAGTAATGCGAGTCACGCAATAATTTTTCGTAACAGGATGTTTGGGATTTGCAGGTGTATCTGGCTCTGTTGCAGTTTCTTGGTTTGAATACACACCCTCCCACTGGTCATGGTCATGGTCATGTAAGGGTTGATAGAATGTGTTAATCAACACTTGTACCGTCGTCTTTATCGTAAACATACCTCAAGAAGTCTTCACCAAATAGCTGAGTAAACAGATCATCTATTGCCAAAATCCAATCCTGTTTCTTCTTGTTCCAGTTTGCTGTATTAATTGCCTTCCACCCACATCCACGGAAGGAGAACTTTTTCTTTCCTAAAGCAAAGGGTATGAAGACAGCATGAGAAAGAAATCTCAATATGTACTAGTCTGTCTTAAAATGATGATGATGATATCCTTTGCAAAATGGAAACTGTTGGTAATTAATTGACATCCAAACTTAATGTATGGTTGCATTTTATTAATTTTTTTTTCATCTTGTGATTGAGTACTCAATGAACTACACTGAGCATTCATAGAAAACAGCTGCTGTATTTTTTTCAAGCAGAAAATCATTGGAACTTTGTATGTTGATCCCTGACAAATCATGTTATCTCTAGGTATCTACATATTATACTCACCAAACACAATGCAGTTCTTGGCTTCACGAAAGGTATATCTTAGTGACAACAGCATGGTTGAAAACCAATGGGTTAAAATTTGATCTACTGAAATATTAAATTAACACAAACATAGCATTATAAATTGTTATTTACACCTAAATGTTTTAATGACCTGTCACTTATTGTCTAACATGTCAAGAAGTCAAAAGACCAGTAGGACTACAGATCTATTCAGGATAATTAAGCAGTTTAAACAAATAAAAAACAATGAAGCCGATTGGGCTTCTTTGACTTGACTTACATGATTGTCCTGGGGCAGGTGAATCATGATTAGTTGCCTTTGAGTAGAGATTGCGATGTAGTTTGTGTGATGCCTCAAAACCTTGTCCAGAGTACTTATACAGTGAACGGAAATGATGCAGCAGCATTGCACTGTGGTCAATAACCAAATGGCCATAGTCTCCTGTTCCAAGATGCATGCCAAATAGTTTCTTTAAAAGGAATCCCCACTCCTTACACTAAAAATTAGAAGAAAATGTGTAATGTGCCTTAATTAATATGTATTTGACCACTTCTACAAAAATGCCAAAATTTGTTAATTCTGTTTCTATCATCTGCAAGTTTTGCAATATTTTTGGTGAATATATTTGAAATGAAGCAATGGCGCATACTTCCACATGTAGATAATTTGACTACAGGAATACGCCAACTGTTAGAAGTTTAATATTACAGATACATGTCATATCAAAATGAATCGCATATTACAGCTTACTGTACCTTCACATCATGTATATCAATAAGCTGCTCTTCATCTTTAGTGAATACTTTGTCACGGATTGTTAAGGCAATATCTCTCCAGTCACTGCAGACCTTACGATTATTTTTACAGAGCAAAACAAAGGTTAAATTACTGTTCAGGAGAATTAAGTATGAAAACTCAAGAAATATTGTGAATAGGTCAAGAAATAGCAGACTAGACCACAGAGAGGCACACAGTTTCAAAGTTATTGGGCTGGCTGTTAATTGTGGTTCTTATTAGAAATAAAAAGAAGTACTACTTAGATGCTCTCCAAATAATACAAAAATATTGTAATACATAGGTGCTGGATGTGGTGATAGTAAGAAATCATACCAGGTGAAAAATAAATAAACAGCAACCTATTTCTGTATAGGGATAAAACCAAAAATATTTCATTACCTTTCTGAAAAAACTAACTTGAATTTCAGCTGCATAGGTTGCAAAGGGATCTTGCTCCACTTTAGGGTGACTGTCCGATGTTGCTGTTCTCTTTCCTTTTTTTGAAACCACTCGAACAGCTGCTTGTTTATCTCACAAACTGCATAACTCCAGGAACTTTGCCTCAACCTCCTTTTTGTTTAGTCTCCCATTCATCTCTCTGACTCAATAGAAAGTTTTCAAAATCTAAAAAAAGATGTTTGCAATTCTTTTGGTAGTTTATTTCCTTTGACTCTCAATTAATAACTTAGTAGTGTTATCAAAACATGTAGCACCAAACGACAGCTTAACCCTGATAAGTAAGTCAATAGGCAATGGCACATGTCCCAGAACTGGCCATTCAGTGTCATAATATAATCCCACTGATATAATGTTACCGATCCAAATACCATTTTAAACTTCTTACCGCTATTTTTTTCAATTGTGGCAGTTTTCTGTTCAACACCATAATCACGAGTTATTTCCCCACACTCCAGCATATTATTGATGTACTGCAAGAAAAATGGACACTCCTAATTTATTGTTATCAACTAGCAATTAAATTTTCAGCTATGAGTGGTTTAAGCAATTTTTATTTAAAGACAAATGATGCAATGATGAAAATAAATAGTAAGTAAGTAAGTAGTCATCAGAGGCACCCCTAAAAGACAATAGAATGTGTTAAGGAAAAACAATTAAAAGGAAGACTACCAGCTCATTGATTGAAGAGGACTTAGTGGTAATTGAAAATGATTGAAGGGTTTTATATATGCTGTCAAATGTTTACCTACCATTTTTTGCTCTTCAAAAAATGTGGCAAAGTCTAAGATTAGTTGCTTTCCTGAACCAGGACTCTGCTTGTAATAATCTATTACTTTGTTTATTGGCAGTGATCTTTCGATGATTGTGTCAAAATGCTTGAGAACTTCTCTTTCAAATGACCCTGAGAAACAACCATGAAATTAGATACATTTAATAAAAATGCATCAAACTAAGTTAACCAAAAGTACATCAACAAGTGATAAATTTGCAAAACTCAGCTGATTGAATTACCATTCAAGCTTTAAATTTTTAAAAGTGTATTGATATGTTGACAAGACGAATGTTGAAATTCACTGCTCAATAAGTGTTCAAACAACACAACCCCAAAAGGTTAATTTTTCGCTCCTAACTAATTCACGTACATAAATATTGTGGCTGATGGGAAGAGGAGGGATGTTTGAAAAAAAGGGTTGCACAGTTTCTGAACTGCAGTTGGTCTTCAAACAGTTATTGTGAGTATTACTTGTTTCTCCCCTACGGTCTGATTAAACATACTTGTGTCACAAGTAACACTAGTTACTGCAAGACTTGAGACTGATTTAATAAAGAAAAGTCTTGTATAAACTGAGAACATAATTGGTGGGTATACGACTGCTGATATTTTCAGTAAACAAACCTGAAAAGGATGCCACTTTAATATTGCGCCTCTCCACTTCTGTTTGCTGGCCAGGTTTTTCTTTCACTGCTACCCGTGGAATGCCTTTGCAGCTTTCTGGTCCATGGTTGGACAATGCTTCATTAAGTGCATCTAAAGAGCCAACACGATGAGCAAAAACGCCCTAATGACCCCAGTAGCTGTTCACAGTTACGCATTTCACAGTGTAAAGAGCAAAGATTGATGTTGCTGAGGTCTTCTTCAAGGAGAAATGTGAGGTCATTTCTTAAACCTGTAGACCTTATTATTAACAAAATAGCCATATGTAAGAAATAAGACCACTATCACCAATTTGTGAACCTGAAGATGAAGCACCCAGGCAGACTCTTAAAAATACGATCTCTTAAACACTGTACATGTACCTGCCAATGTTAGCTTTGGACCTGAGACAGTCAAGACAGGTTTCATCAGGTTCAACCCCATGACATGTGCAGCCCTGGAGATCAAGTATAAAAATGTAATTACAAAATAGAGATAGTTTGGTTTCTGTAAAGCCAGAATTTCATCCAAATCATTGCCATGAGTAAAACCATAATTATTATAAACTATGAATAGTAAATGCTCAGACAAAAATAATTAAGACCATCAAAATCCAACCTAAAACAGAATTTGCAGTCAGCTAAGATATTAAGGGATTCAACATTCCAGTAGAATTTGTACTGTCTGCCCATACAAACAAAATTAAATAATGTATTTTTTGGTCTCAATACTTCTGCTGGAATATTAACAAATTCAGAAAACAATACAGAAACCAGGTTTTACAAATAGGTTTGGTGAGATTCCACATCCACTGCTTAATTGCTACAGCATACTGTCCGACAGCATATCAGCAATAACATTTCATTTGTGAGGTGTAATTAGTTAAATAATCTACATGTAAAGCAATTTATAATTACTGTTGCTTACCCTTATGGCATCACAGAAGGCACAGAATTTGTCATACCCTTTCCCACCAAGAATAAAGTTCTCATCATCACCCTTTTGCAGTAAAAGCAGCAGAGCTTTGTAATCAAGGGTAACTGCAAATTAATATTTTTTTATTAAGAAAAGAGATAAGAAAAAGTAAATGGAACTTTCAAAAAAGCTAATGTATGATGACAATAATCAACTATTAATTTCACAATAATATATTACTGCCTATGTAGTGCAATTGGTTGCAATTCAAAGATCCCCAGCTTGCTGCTGAGTTGATTTTCAACAAAGAATTTATCAACTCCAATCAATGCAAAAACTAGACCCTTGGAGATTTATAGACAAGCTGAGAAGGGTGTTGAATTTGAGCAAGTTTTAGTCAGTTAAGTCATCATGGCACTTGATGTGCCATGATGACTTAACCGACTAATACAGTTGCTCAACATTCATGTACTCCTGCATTAACAAGTACTTCCACTTTTTTTAATTTTGTCTTTTTGTGCATGCGAATTGGAGACCAGTTGTTTTAAATACCCTCTAGAATCATGAGAGAAGGATATAGTAAAACAATGAGAAATAAGTGTTTTTACATGACTGTGATAGAACAGGGCTGATATTTTTGGCTCTAGTATTCCAGGGAACAAGTGACATTAGTTACATTAATACTGTTATAAGTAATAATTATAATAATAACATGTACAGTAAGACATTCAATAAACTTGTATTTCATGTTTTACAAGTCTAAAACACCCCAATCTTTCAAAATTGATAAAACAAACTTGCCATATCAGTATCCAACACTTTACAGTACACATTTTGTTTGGTAAATGCCCAACACAAGGGCCTGTTCGCAAGTTTGTTTAAAGAATGATCAAATATTAATATTGTTGTGTCGTCTTACAAGACTAACCTCTTTTCTTTACAGTTGGCAATAGCCACTGGATACACAGAGAGGGCACTTTCCGAGCTTTTCTGTTGAAAGTTGATAGGCACAAGCCCAATGGCCACTTGACTCCTGCCTAAAATAAGAGACAAAACCTACACATGTATTATACTTGAGAACACAGAACTACCGAAGAAGGGAAAAGTTGTCAACAATCTTCAATCAATTTGATGTCATTCTGTTTTGAGAGATAAGTCAACTACTTAAAAATATAAAAGTTCCTCAGTGAAACTTCAAGACAGTCTAGGATAATACCTTATGCTCTACGGCATAAATAATGTGCAAATAAGATGTCGGCCCACGCTAGTAGATAATTTTGAAGTCAGTTTATTAGATATTTTTGGGATCATATAATATCCCACCTTTCTTCACTTTTACATTATTTCTTAATTATGCTGGTCTGATGAAAAATGTTTTTGGTGTAGTAACTTGTTTCACCAAATCAAAAAGCATAGAAACTTTAATATTTTCTTTGCATCCAATGCTAATTCTACAGCTGTAAGCAGCATGATACAACTGCCTACAACAGAGTTAATAACCTTAATTTATGGGTTTCATTTAAGGTTACTGTATACCTTCAGATCAGCAATTTTCTTCAAATTTCAATTTTTCGGCCAAAGCAATGATACAAATGAAATCTCTACTGTAAGAAAGAAATTATTGAAAATATTGAATTTGGCGGAGAAACGACGGTTTTACATTTTGGCAGGAAGTAAAAATTAGCAACCCGTCTGATTGACTGAAGGTATACCACATCCTTAAAAAACTAATACTTAATTCAACTGTCACTTATTGCTCAGATCATGAGATAGCACATGCAAATAGCCATCAATGCCTTATAACTACAAATTAACTTTTAATAAGAAAATTTTACCACCAAGAGGACGTCCATCTAGCTTGATATTAAACTCCATATCAACAGTATCTGATGAATACAGGCGTTGCTCTCGTATTGCCCACACCAACACTGATGCAAGGTCCACACAACAGGAATGGAAATCAGTGTTCATCTTTTGGATGGACAGGGTAGTACGTACAACCTTAAAAACTAGCTTTTTTAATGCCCTGATCTCATTTTTGGTCAAAAGAACTGCAGTATCGCTGGCACGCTGCAAGCAAGCAAAATGCTTAGCATTAATTTTTTTGGAAATGAATATAAGTGATGATTTAACTTTCTAATAGTTAACTAATTAAATCTGTAAGCAAGGAAATTAAATTTCTCTGTCAGCTATCCGTGCGATTTTCACAAAAGGTGTCACTGTATTTTCTTTTTTGGGGAGAGGAGGAGGGGGCAGTAGATACATGTATTATATTTTGTGGAGCTTGGTTTAGCTGGGACTTTTTAGGAGAACTAACTGTTTTTTTGGGGGGGAGAGGAGGGGGCAGTGGGGTTCTTAGATCAGGGAATGATTACTTGTAACCACAGGATTTTAATCAGTCCCATCAATATCAATCGAAAGTAACCCAATGCATGGATTCAAGTCAACAACTATCTGCTAGCCATTCAGATATAAAGTTTCAAGGAGAGCAATCCTCAGTTTAAACAAAAGATAAAAAAGCTGCAAATTAATCATCACATCTGATAAAGTGTATGTTAGGTCAAACTTACCCCACTTCTTCCAAGCTGAGTAAGATTAAGAAGAGTTTGCCAGGCAGCATCGGGTAATTTTGCTTGCAACTTCAAATAAAGCAAGACCCAATCAGGCACTCGCATGCTCTCCAGGAGAAGCTCTGTTACTCCTTTCTTGGGACCTTTTGCATCGATCACTAAATTCACCACTTCTGATATGGTTTCTGAGACCTTTCCTTTCTCTTCATTGGCACCATACAGGAAACTATTGCCTAATATACAGGCAAGGGTCTCATGATACTTTGCCAGCACACCATCTACTTCTGTGCTCACTTTCTTGCATTCACTCGCGACTCTTCTCTTTTTTAGAGTTGGGCCTGAGGGACTTCTCAATGCCTCTTCAATAGCACTGCTGTTGCTGCTATTCTCGTTTGATTTTTGAGAACAAGACAGAGACGAGGCTGCCAAAGGAGAGGAGGAAGGCGAAAAGGAATTTAGATGTTCCTCATTCTTTTTTTGTTCCCGTATCTTGAGCTCAAGCTCGGCAATTCTTGACTGACATTTTTGAAGTTCGTCACTTTTCCCGCCTAAACTGTCCAGCATCTCACAGTCGAGAGCGATTCGATTCACTGCATCAACAACAGGGATAATTTTTTGGGAACTCACGAACCCGTCTCCAGGAAATTCTCGCTCTCTTAGCAGTGCTGCACAAAGACCAAACGTAGACACAACATATAACTTGTTTGGTTTTCTGGTATTGAATGCGCTATTTCTAGTGGCGCGCTTGAGATCTCCTGGCGGCACTGAACGCATTTCATCGTATTTTCATCTTTGCAAAAGCGTTTGGCCTGATGCCACACAAACTTTTTGTTAACACATACCAGTACTTTCCAGGGTCGAGATTGTGCCCCTAACTCTTGAGAACGACCAAGGATGATCAGCTGATTGATCAAGGACTTCGGTGTCCATGATGAAATCAGACCAAATGATTTGAGATTCATTGTGCTTTCAAAATCGAATTTCGCGCTCAGGTAGAATATTAATAATTTTGTCAACATTTAACTATTCTTATAAGCAACAACAACAATGATTTTCCCTCCAGCTTCATGCATGTCGCGGTAATGTACAACCAGTAAACATTGCGTAATTTTCACAGACCAAGTGATCTGGGTCCCATAGCCTACTTCATTGTAAAAAACGCGCGCTATTTTCATTGCCGAACATGCAAGTAACAGACATCGATCGATTTTTACTTTCGCGAAGTTTCGGGAATATTAAATATTTTCAACTCAGTTACAAGAGATCAGGAGAATCAAAGGCACGTAAATGTATAACCTCTGTGCTATGCTAAGGAACACAAGTCAAAATTCCGGTTACAGTTGATATGTATTAGCAAGGTCTCGATTTGCGGTAATCTTCTTATCGTTCTTTCATTTATTTTGACACCGTTTTTCGACTTTAACTGCTTTTACTCTTTTTACCATTGTTATTGTATTCTTTTTCTTTTTCGCAAGCGTGCTCGATCAGTCAGCGTTTGATCTGTTAAGTGTTGATCAATCTATGAGGTGTCATGTTTTAAAACCACAGGGACACATACCGAGTGCGAGTGTTGATATAATTATGTACTTTGCTGACAGAAATGAATCACGCAAGATAACGTCTTCAATGGTCTCATGCTGCGAATTTTTTTCTGGGCCTAAGCTCCTCATGACTTGTCATCTTTTTGTTGAATTCTCTCAAAGTCTCTGAGACGGCTGTCTCAAGTGGGCCTGGCCTTTGTCCGTTTTCAAGGAAAAGGCAGGCAATTAGGAAATCTCTCACGATGACAGCTTCTTCAATGGGTGACTGCCTCAGTGGCACTTTTCTTTAAGAATTGTATGGCCTTCTTTGCTGGCACCATGTCCATCATGGAGCTGAGGTTTGTTGCATCTATGGAATTCATAGCCTCTTCTAGCACCCGTTCCCACTTTTCGTGGCCATATAAACTGTTAACTGAACTGGCCATCACCGATACACCCTTGGGGAGCCTCTTTACCGCATGTAAGGTCTGGTCATCAATCGAGGGAAAGTCTTGCATATTGTTGTCCATTTGATTAGTGATGGAAGTCAATCCAGATAGATAAATAGATAGACTGTGTTTATTAAGAAAACATTGCAGTTAAAAAAAACTGAATTGCGCCTCTTTACAAGTAAGAATATAACAAATGATTTAAAACAACTACTATTATAAAATTATGAAGCCACTACTCTCAGAAATTACTTAAATGCTTCCCTCGCACTCTTAACTATGAATGAATTTGCAAATCTATTCGTCTTTACAAGAGGCGTGGCAAACCTCCTCTGCCTTCTCAGCTCATGTGAGATAGAGACTGCGGGGGTAGGAGGCTGGTAATCTTACTGTGTGGATCATTAACAATAGACTTAAATAGGTGTTCTGTTAACTTTCCCTGGTGGGCCCTGATGGACTCAAGCCCTGCTAACTGAAGGGCGTCCGAGTAGTGCACTCTAGGAAAAATGCATGATAGGGCCCTCCTTTGCACTCTTTCTAGCTCGACTTGTAGATACATTGGTAAACTATGATGGAAAATAGGACAAGTGTAATCTAGTGTTGACCTAATACATGCGCAAAAATATGTTACAAGATCTGAAGTAGGAACATGCGCACGCTTAAGTTGAATAAGAAAGTACAGTTTCTTAGACGCTTTTTTTTTACAAGTTCTTCTATATGGTCGTTCCACATTAGCGTATCATTGATTGTCAAGCCGAGTAGCTTTGTTTTTTTTGTTTTTTTAGCTTTGTGCTCTGTATGGTTTTAATAGGAGTTCCTTCTATGCAAACCCGAGGGAGTTGAGGGGAGTCACAACTGAAGGATATGACTAACTCTTTAGTCTTCTCGCCGTTAAGCTGGAACAAATTTTCCTTGGACCAATCGTAAATTGCATCAACTGCTTTTTGTGACTTGCTCTGTTGACCTTTAGGTATGATCTCTGATACTGTAGTATCGTCAACATATTTCCACATGTCGAAGATACTTGGGACAGTCAAGTCATTAATCATCAAAAGAAAAAGCCAGGGACCCAATTTTGTCCCCTGTGGCACTCCAGACGGCACTGTGCCCCACTCTGAGACGCAGTCCTTTCCAAGTTTGACTCTTTGAGATCTTCCTGAAAGGAAGTCAATAACCCAGTTGATTACGCTATTAGGATTATTGACCTGCTTCAGTTTGTTAACCAAAATCTTGTGGTCTATGAGGTCAAAGGCCTTTCGATAGTCAAAGAGCCAGCCTTTATGTTTCCTGGATGGACCTTCTTTTTGTCAAGGAGGGGTTTCGCCCACAGGTTCCAAATGTTGACACTGCCGTTGTTGAGGAGGGATGAGAAGCTGTCGTCATTCACATTGATGGTGTCCCACACCCTGTGCATGTCTTATGCAGCGTTGATGGCATGACGCTCCTTTTTGCACTCACCAAGAATGTTCTGGAGGTGTTGGCAGAACTTTATGAGTAGGGTGTCCTGGAAAGTGGTTGGCTTGCCATCTTTGTAAAACTGCTTCCAGGTGGTTACTTCTTGGCCCTCCTCATCAGTGGAAGATTCTTCGTCCTCGAACTCGTAAGAATAATTGCTGTCCTCTTGCTTGGCATCTGGCTGACATTCTTCTTCCTCCTCATCGTCACAGAGCTCTTCCTCCTCACCACCTTCCTCTTCGGGTTCTTTTACTCGTTCTTCGTGGTGTTCCGGTTGAGGTATTTCTGTTTGCCTCTCATGGTGGTTATCCTCATCGCCTTCCTCTTTGGGTCCTTTTGCTCGTTCTTCATGGTGTTCTGGTTGGGGTATTTATGTTTGCCTTTCTTGGTGGCGCATGAGGGAAGAGGGACCCGACTGTGGAGATGGTGCCACAAAGTCTTCACACACAAGCACAGGCGAAGACACAGGGGTGAAGTCTGTGTCGGAAGAGTCCAACTCTGAAGGGAGCTCCTCCACGAGGATTGTCAGCAGGTTTCTGGGTTTCAGAGTGGTGCTGTCATCCTTCTCTTCCGTTGAGAGGCTGCTTCTTTGTCGTCAGTCTTCCCCTGGTGTTTCGGATGAACTTCTCATCTCAGCAAAGTTTGGCTGCCCTGCCATCATAGCGCCTGCTGTTCAGTGCAACCTTTTCGTGGTGGGATGATGTTTTGGTCAGGTTGTGGACCTTCTGGAGATGCATGTGTAACTGCACTACAACACCGTTGCACAGAAAGCACTTGTATTTGTCCCTTCTGTAGGTGTGCCTGTTGCTGTCTTTGGTTTGCTTAGTGTGTTTCCCACCCCTGACTTGGTTCCCATGCTGAGCCATCTGCACAAGTGATTTAACGTGTGAGGTGGGCAGGTGCTCATTTTTGTTCACATGGTTTAACAAAATGTGGTGGTGTTTGTGTGACACAGCGGGTAGTCGTTGGAAGCATAGTGCTTCACCTTCTCCTCCGACTTGCTCTCGCTTTCTATTTTGTGCTTCTTTCTTTTGTTGAAGTGGGGGTCCAGCTGCTCTCTTCTTTGGAGCCCTCTTCAGAGTGGGCTGATTCAGGTCTGCCTGTGTGGTGGGACAATGTACTTGCTAGTTTTGGTTTTCTTCACCGATGGTTTCCGGCACAGGCACTGTGAGTTCGCCTGGCGCACTTGGTCCTCTGACAACAACACTGCTAGCTCTGGGCACAGGCACAGGCAGCTTGCTCAACGCACTTGGTCCTCTGACGACAACACTGCTAGCTCCAGGCACAGGCACTGGCAGTTCAGGGACCACAGTTTGAGTGACAAGCATATGGTTGAAGACAGGGGATTTTTGTAATTCCTGTGTAAGATTGACACTTGTCTCAGTTTCCCAAGGAACTCTTGGATGGGATTCATATTGAGACTTGACATTCCACAGCTAGCGTCAAGGCTTGACAATCGGACACTAACACGAAATGTGTTAAGATAGTATAAGTTTGTGATCTTGTGTTTTGATATCGCTTCAAATTGTTAAAACGCACAAAATTTATAAGGTGTCCTTTCTGGATGTTCTGCACACGCCCAGTGGCATTTGATTTATTTTCGAGATAGTCACTATACTGTACTAACATCTCTGCAAGTTTGAAGCCAAAGCATTAAAACGTGTAGTAGTTTTTAGGAGTTAAAGTTTTGACATTGTGCGCATGTGCAGTTACTCCCG
>OX419336.1:21857620-21865120 GCA_948470475.1 Galaxea fascicularis | reverse complement strand
GGCTGTGACTGGAAGTATTACGTGGAGCGACTCGAAATGTTCTTCACAGTTAACAGTATTCCGATGGAAAAGCAAGTACCAAGCATACTTACCTTAATGGGTAGTAAAATGTATGGTTTGTTGAGGTCCATTTCAGCGCCGAGGAAACCGAAAGAATTAAGTTTTATGGAAATTGTGGATACTCTGGCTCAGCATGTAGACCCTAAGCCGATAATTATTGCTGAAAGATACAAGTTTCACAAAGCAGAACAGGAAGAGTCGGAAACCATTAGGCAGTACCTAGCCAAGCTACAAAAGTTAGCGGAGACTTGCGAATTTGGTCTGTATCGCGAGGAAGCCATTCGTGACCGGTTTGTTTGTGGTTTGCGTTCTCAGCCAACTCAGCGCAAGTTACTGGCCGAAGCAACGTTGTCTTTACAAACTGCCGTGGAGAAAGCCTGTGCCATCGAGTTAATGGAAAAGGAAGCCTAAGGATTTCATGGTGTTGCCCACCACGATGTTAAGAAAGTGGAAGGAACTTTTCCCGAGTGTTTTAAGTGTGGGAAAGTCAACCATTCTCCGGAAAAATGTTTTCATCGGAAAGCACAATGTCATGGATGCCAGAAGTTTGGCCACATTGTAGCCAAGTGTCCGGAGAAACGTGCACCTCGCAAACCAAGGGCCAAAAGCAGGGAAACTAAGAAGAAGAAGAAGAAACCCGGTGGAATTCATAATGTTGAAAAATCGGAGTCGATGGCGTCACCGGTGGATAAAACCACCTGGCTGATGTTTACTATAGTCCATAATCAGGGGAGAAGCAAGGAGTTAATAGTGCCAGTCCTGATTGATGGAAAGCCTGTGGATATGGAGGTGGACACTGGTGCCTCTGTGACGATCATACCGAACAGTGTATGGACGGATGTACTGGCAGCGAAGTCCTTGCAGCACACTGACGTGAAATTGCGCAGTTATTCAGGGCATGAAATCCCAGTTCTTGGGGAGACCAAGGTTCAGGTGTCGTATGGTGATCAACAAGCCTGCCTTCCAGTTTTTGTCACTGCAAGTGACGGTCCAACACTTCTGGGACGAAATTGGCTGTCCGTTCTTAAGCTGGACTGGAAGCAAATCGGACAGATTTCTCTGGCATCGGTGGACCAAGTGGATAACCTGGTATCGAAGTATGCATCGTT
The DNA here is from genome assembly GCA_948470475.1 of Galaxea fascicularis. Lineage (NCBI taxonomy): Eukaryota > Metazoa > Cnidaria > Anthozoa > Scleractinia > Euphylliidae > Galaxea > Galaxea fascicularis. Next base: position 21,863,951 of record OX419336.1, on the reverse strand, counting down.
GTTTGATGGAGGTCTGGGGACTATCAAGGGTGTGACCGCTCACCTCAAGCTAAAAGAAAATTCCACCCTGCAGTTCTTTAAGCCAAGACCTGTTCCTTTTGCCTTGAAAGAGAAGATTGCGGAGGAGCTCAAGAGGTTGCAAATTTCAAGGCAAAAGCAACAGGTCTTGGCTTAAAGAACTGCAGGGTGGAAGAAGAGTTGAAGAAGAGTTGAAGATTTATTACAGTAAACAAGACGAGTTCACCATTGAAGATGGCTGTATCCTTCGAGGTACCAGAGTAGTGATTCCCGCTAAATATCAAGATGCTGATTTGTCGGAGTTGCATTTGAACCATCCTGGAATGGTCCGCATGAAGTCTTTAGCCAGATTGCATGTGTGGTGCCCAGCCTTGACCACGATGTAGAGCAAATGGTGCAAGATTGTGACGCCTGCCAGGCAAATCGCAGTAAGAGCCCTTTCAAAGTCAGCAATCCTTGGATCTGGCCCACACGCCCGTGGCAGAGAATACATGTCAACTTCGCGGGTCTGTTTAATGGTCAGATGTTTCTTCTTGCAGTGGATGCAAAATCGAAGTGGATTGAAGTATTCCCTATGTCCTCAACCACTGCATCAGCAACCATTCAAGCTCTACGTTTCCTCTTTGCAACACACGGCTTACCAGAGGAGATAGTTTCGGATAACGGTCCACAGTTCGTGGCACAAGAAATGAAGAACTTTTTGAAGTCAAATGGAATTGGTCAATGCCTGTCCTCGCCTTATCATCCTGCGTCAAATGGCGAAGTCGAACGAGCTGTGAGAACTTTCAAAGAGTCCATGAAGACCATGAAAGATGAGCCAGGAACCCAAACAGTGAAGTTAGCACGTTTTCTTCTGGGCTATCGAACTACTCCTCACACAGCCACTGGATGCACACCTGCTGAGATCTTGATGGGAAGAAGAATCTGCACTCGGTTGGACCTTATGCATCCAGATATGTCGGGTAGAATTTCTGAGAAAACCAAGTTGGGAAACCATACCACACGTCGTAATCTCCAACCTGGTGATCCAGTCATGGTTAGAGATTATTGGGATTTTAAGCGACCATGGATCAAAGGCGTCGTTCAAGATCGGCTTGGTCCTGTTACTTACAGAGTTATGGTGAAGAATTTGTTTTGGAAACAACACATTGATCAACTGCGGTCCATAGCTGGTTCAAAAGTCGCAGATGCCGAACCAACGGCTGTACTTCCAGAAGATGATGGTTATCCAGAAGTGATTCCTTTGCGACAACCCGTACACCCACAGGCTGTAACGTCAGATTCGCAGGCCGACGTGAATCACGATTTCCTACCAAGTCCTAACAGTACGCAAAATTTGGTACCAGTTCCTGCATCAGAGGCCAGTTTGTCTTCTATGTCACAAACGCAGATGCTGGATGAGTCCAAAACCGAAGAACCTGCCGAAGTTCCAGTTCCAAAGCGTTATCCGTCCCGAGTTCGTAGTAAACCCAAACGATTAATTGAAGAAATATAATTTTGAAGAGTGCGCAATAAACTGAAAAGGTTCAATCGAATTAATGTACTTAAGATGACATTGTTTCAGTAAGGACGTTTCGAACTTTGTTCCTGTAATTTCACTTAAGTCGCATTTGTGTGGGAGGAAGTGTAGTGTTGATTAACCCCGTGGGGGTTACGTAACTCGAAGTGTTATGTACGTAATTAATATTCGTGTTTTATAAGTTCACGTCCTTGTAAATTTCAAGTTAGTGTGTGTTAGTGTTTAAGTCCTGTTCGTGTGTGAAATAAAGTTTATATCAGTTACTGTGTCGTTCCACGTTTGAAGAACACAACACAGTGCTTTGACTTTAATGCCAAAGTTAGTTGACAATCGTTGAAGCAAAATCCCATGATCAACTGTGTCAAATGCTGCGGACAGGTCAAGTAGCAGGAGAACAACACATTGTTGATTATCTATGGAGAGAAGAATGTCATTATGAACACGAACAAGGGCGGTCTCGCAACTGTGATACTGTTTATATGCAGACTGAAGAGGTTCATTGAGATTATTTTCATCAAGGTAGCAGTTTAAATGTACAGTGACTACTTTTTCAATAATCTTCGAGACCATTTTAAGATTAGATATTGGTCTAAAGTTTGCGAGGGTCTCATGGTCTAGGGACGACTTTTTCAATAACGGTGACAAAACTGCTTCCTTTAGACTAGGTGGTAAAGAACCTGTTTCCAGCGACAAGTTGACCATTTTGCAAATAACAGGCAGAACATCGTTGAGATGAGGAACAAGCACTTTAGAAGGCAAGGGATCAAGACAACATGATTTGGATGCAGTCTTGCTAATGATCTTTGACAGTTCTTTAACGGTAGTTGGTGAGAATGTAGTCAATTCACAATCCAGTTTAGGTGTATCAAATAGTGAATAGTAGTCCATTTTAGTAGTGAAGATAAGGTTTTTAAGTAAAATGCATTGCGTAACGTATGCTTGGCGATCAGTTAATAGACCAGAATGACGCCAGCGCCGTTCAAGTTTGCGTTGTTGAGTCTTTTCGATTGCAATATCTTCATTGTACCAGGGAGCCGCAGGACGTTTGTCATGTTGGATGGAACAAAACGAGTAAAAACTTTATTTTATTCTATATCTTTATCGCTCATTAACAGACCCGCCGTTTTAGAGTATGGCATGTGAAAAAGGATTGCATGGCTAAATCACAATGAAACATGATTCCACAAAGATCATTAGACTGGCATTTATTGTACAGTAATCCAAGATGGAGGTAAACAGAACAACGAGGTAGCCACGCAATTAACTTGAACTGAGAAGTTAGAAGACTGGGGTCTAGTAATGTCATGGCATCCCCCTTACAACACAACAAAACGACTGACACTATTAAATAATGCCAATATATTGAGACAAGTTCCAACAAATATGTTCAGGGCATATTGTGACTGTTACTGAACTTGGGAGCTGTAGAGGCTCTCCTATAATTGAATTGAGCAAAACCACTGTATATATATATAGACTGCCTTTTAAGGAAAAAAGTCCCTGATTATCAAATGCAGATATTTCAACATCAACCAATTAATAAACTTGAAAGTAGAATGAAGACAATAGTCATTCAACAAAACGTTTGGGTCTGAATATTGCATGTCTGCTCCTGGTTCAATAAGGCTCAATACGGATGTCCTCAGGGAGCACTGCTGGACCTTTCATCTTTAGGGTCAATTTCATCTCGGAGTTCACCTACTGGGCGAAGGTGGCGTCTGTTATGCCTAAGGGTTGAGCCAGACTCTGTTTGCACCTCGGGTCTCTTGCAACTTACAGTCCCTGGCACCCATTTGTTTGTGTTCTGGTTCTGTACAAATACGTGTTGTCCGGTTTTCAGGGGACTGAGATCTCGTGCATTTCTGTCATGGTAATATTTCATGCTCTCTTGGTGTTCTGTTAGTCTCTGGTTGATCTTGTCTCGGTTAGGCATTTCATTTCGTATTCTGATGGGAAGATTTTATTTGAGCTTGCGCTGATATGGTAATTCGGTAGGAGATGGAAGCTGTGAGTCAATAGGGGTAGATCTGAGACAAAACATTGACATGGAGAGATCCTTTCCTGATTTTTCAGCCTTATCAAGAGTGTTTTTGACAGTCTGGACTTGACGCTCAATAAACCCATTGGATTGTGGGTATCTTGGGCTAGAGGTTATGTGGCAAAAACCCCATCGATTAGAAAATTCTTTGTGGCTTTGACAATCATAATGTGGCCCATTGTCCGAAATGATGACGTCAGGTACTCCATGTTCTCAGAACACACATTTGGTAAGGTTCACGACAGTTTTGCCTGTAGATTGCCCATGTGGTATTTTCCTGACGATAGGAAACTTCCAGAAGTAGTCACATATGAGGAAGTATTCGTGATCATTCCAGAAAAACAAATCAGTTCCTATGACTTGCCAAGGCTTTTTAGGTATTTCATGAGGCTCCAATGTTTCATGGGTTGCGATTTTTGATTCTCTTGGCATATTTCGCATCTCCGAACTTTGGACTCAATGTTCTCATTAATATTTGGCCAGAAAACACAAGACTTTGCGCGCAGCCTGCACTTATCAACACCTTGATGGGCTTCATGGATCCTATCAATGACATCGTTCCTGTGTGCTTCTGGAATAACTACCCTCTCTCCTTTGAGAATAAGACCGTTTTCAATAGAGAGCTCGTCACAATAGGCGCAATATTTCCTTAAGTGAATTGGAACCTGCTTTCGCTTCTCAGGCCAGCCATAGTGGATGATTTCTCGCAGGGCAGATAGCTCAGGATCTGCAGAGGTGTCTGGTCTCAAGTTGTCCTACTTGGTGTCAGAAAACTATACCAGGCACACTTTTCTGTGTAGGTCCAGTGTGTCCTTACTAGGTAGGGGATTAAGCCTTGACATTGGATCAGCAAGGAACATTTCTGTACCAGGTTTGTACCTGATTACCACATTATATGGTTGCAATCTGAGTAAGTCGCTGCAGTCTTGGAGGGGTTGCTGTTAAATTCTTTAAGTGGATCATTTCAAGCGGCTTGTGGTCTGACTTGATGGTGAATTTCTTGCCAAACACATAAGAATGGAATTTCTCACAAGCCACCACAACTGCCAGCATTTCACGCTCAATATTTGCGTATCGTTTCTCAGTGCCTGTAAGTGGTCTAGATGCAAATGCAATAACTTTGCCTTCCTGAACCAGTGTGCTTCCAAGACCTTTGAGAGAGGCATCAGCCTGAATGACTGTTTCCTTTTGCAGATCGAAATATGCCAGTGTGACTTCTTGACAGATCAACTGTTTGATGTTCACAAAAGCTGCACTGTGGGATGAACACCATTGGAAATTAGCATCTTTCTTTAGCAAGTTTCTCAAAGACTCTGACAACGGCTATAAACTTGGAATGAAAGGGGCCGTATGCATTGCTATGCCAAGAAAGGATTGGAGCTCCAGGGGTCCCTGTGGCTCAGGAATGGCATGAATGGCTTCCACTTTATATGAGTCGGCTTCGGCATCATAAACTACTCAAAAGAATGTAATTCTAGGCTTCTTAATCTGGCAGTTCTCTAGGTTGAAAACAAAGCCATGTTGCCTAGCAATCGTCATCCAGTTGTACATCATGTTCCTGTTCTGTTGAGCCATGTACTGCAACATCATCAGCAATCCCCACTGTTGCATGGCGTTTCTCTAGTATGAAGTCCATCTTCTGCTGGAAAACACCCTGGGTAACACACAGTCCAAAAGGAAGACAAGTAAATCTAAACCTGCCGAAAGGGCTGTTGAAAGTTGTAAGGTAGGATGATTCTTCATCCAATGTCACTGACCAAGTATCCAATTTTGAAAATACTGTGCTACCTTTTAACTTGTGGGTGATTTCTTCAAGCGTTGGTGTATGGTGATGGCTTCTCTTCACAGCTCAGTTAAGATCCTCAGGGCCTAAACACACCCGCCATCTCCCATTGGGTTTTTGGGAGTATGCAACACTTGATACCCAGTCAGTGAGCTCAGTCACTGGCTTGATCACGCCAAGACTGACCATCTCATCCATGATCTGAATGGGGTACTTCTGTGGTGCATGTATTACAGGTGGCACATCAAGGTCAGTGACAATGTGGTATTCCCCTTGAAATTTACCAATGCCATTGAAGCGATCAGGGTATAACATCTGCAGCTCATCTTTGTTGTTAATTGTGGGCAATAGGTGAGGTACTTTGTTGGAGCTTGTGGTTAATTCACAATGTAATTCCACCAGTTTCAGGTTGCACAAGGTGGGTAGGCCGCAAATGGCAGGGCCATCAACATCAGCGACATAAAAGTCAGCCTCAGTACCATTGTCATTATATGAACAATGTATAGTGCATATACCATGCTGGGCTATTGATGTGCCATGGTAAGCAGCCAGCCTGGTTTGGGTTGATTTGGTGTCAGTTGGGAAACCATTCTCATCTACATGGTCTGGAAACATATTTTTGTAAATCCGCAAAGTCAAAATGTTTTCTTTTGCCCCTGTATCAGCTTTCACCTTTAGCATAACATTAGGATTGTCAATGTTCGGAAGATTCACCCTGATTTTAGCAAAAGCTTCATCTCTTTCTACACCAATGTCAGCACTGTCAATTCTGATGGTCTCAAATAACAACTCTTCAAAATCAGAGCTTCTTCAACTGTGTATCTGGAAACCTGCATTCTGAAAGCGGCTGTAAGGTTGGTGGTCTGGATTCCCTATCTTGTACTCACTTGTTCCTACATACCTGTTCTTAATGATTGTATTGTTTACTTTTCCTACATCGTGTGCCAAATGCAGGGCATCTCTTTCCATGGTG
>OX419336.1:21835120-21837620 GCA_948470475.1 Galaxea fascicularis | reverse complement strand
TTGGCTGATCCACTGGAGCAATAACGTTTAGATCCTGCAACCTTTTGAGTTCCGCCTTGAATTTATCCTTAACAGATACCGGTACTTTCCTGGCTGGGAGAATCACTGGTTGACAAGCAGGATCTACTTGCAGATGAACCTTTCCAGGTAGCTTGCCAAGGCCATTATCAAATACATCCGGGTATTTGTTAGCAAGATCATTTTCCAAATTCTCCACAACGCTAACAAAGTTCTCCTTGTGCACGGTTAACAAACCCATCTTCTCGGTAGCGTTTAAACCCAGGAGTGGAGTTAAACTCTCCCTGACAACTAAGAATCTCACTTTGTACTTCGTATTGTTTCGGGGATTAACAACTCGCAGTGCACAGGTCCCAACAGGTTTGACCTCGGTGCCATTCCACATGACGAGGGACTGGGAACAAGGCTCGAGATCCACATCTTCCACGTACTTAGATGGCAAAATGTTACCACTAGCTCCACAGTCAATTTGAAATCTCACGGGTTTCTGCTGAACAAGCATCTCAGCAAACACAGCTTTGTCCTTCATAGCTTGCACCCTTACAACACTGATTTCTTCCAAGTCTTCGTCGCTCTCAATGGCGTTAACCACGGCATCTCTGCACCCTTTCGCAAAATGATTCTTTTTCTTACACCGGTTACACACTTTGCCCCACGCAGGACATTTCTTTCTCTCAGGAGCGTGTTCATAGCCACAAAACTTGCACGAAATTTTCTTTCCCGACTGTCCGTCCGGAGTCGGAGCTCGAGGATTCTTTTTCTTAGATTCGACTTGGTTGATGTTATCCACCGGTTCCGACAGTGACTTCATATGCCTTGCCGTGACTTCTTCGCTGCGGCAGATATCGATACACCGATTCAAGGTGAGATCTCAAATTCTCAGTAGCTTCTTCGTAGTCTGCTCATCTTTAATTCCAAGCACAATGCGGTCACGGATAAGACTATCACGCAAGCAGTCACAAAAGTTGCACGTCTTGGCCAAGGTTTTCAGCTCGGCAACAAAACAATCGACCGACTCGGTTGGAAGCTTATCCCGCTTGTTAAAACAGTACCGCTCATAGATCTCGTTGACTTCCCCAATGCAGTATTTCTCCATTTTAGCCATTACCACGCGCCAATTATTCGAATCCTCGCCCTCGGTGTAGCTAAATGTTTTGATAACTTTTAGGGCGTCATCGCCGATCGTGTGCTTGAACATCGCAAGCTGGTATGGTGAGCTTTCTCGATCTAGCCTAGAAATAACGAAATAGTTGTGGTACTTTTCCTTCCAAAGCTTCCAGTTATCGGCTACTTCTCCGCTGGGCCGCAAAGAAAGAGGTTGAGGCGGGGAAATTTGATGAAACATTGGAGACTGGCTCGTTGAAGGTTGAGCAACTGTAGCAGAGCTTCCACTACTGGTTCCACCATGGCCTTCCTCATCGCCCATGTCGCAGACAGTTTAATTCGTCGACGACCAAGAGGAATTAGACCACTTTTCCGCTCGCTGCCACCATGTAATAAGACAAAGAACGACCAGGATAAAACTCAAAGATGTTTACTCAGAAAAAAATCTACATCGCAACTGACTACAAATATTTAAGTAGGTTAAACTAGCGGGAGCGGGTCCCTAGAGAACGCACGTGCTGCTAAGTTATACAGCATAATGCATCTTATTATAACACTTACATTGCCGCAGGTCTCTCAAACTTTGGATGTAATATACGTGACGTTAGCTGTGTCTTCCGTGATGATTACATATGTTTGTCCTAGTTCGTGAAACGATGTTCCACCTTTGTCATTTTTGTTTCCTTCTGCGAGAATCACCTTTCTCTATCACCTCACTCAATTCAACTCTTTACTCACAGGCCCAAGATATCTCAACAAATCATTATTTTAGCAAGTAGAGGACACTCCCTTCCCCTCCTTGCCACGCAACTGATGGGTCTATGTATGTTGTGCCACATAGCACTATAAACACATACAAGTGGTGGAACAGAGAATTAACTCTGAAGTGTAAATTAAAGTGCTAATGGAAACCCATGAAGATTCCCACCTCGCCCGTGGGAATCTTCATGGGTTTCCATTAGCACTTTAATTTACACTTCAGAGTTAATTCTCTGTTCCACCACTTGTATGTGTTTATAGTGCTACGCGACACAACATATATATGTACCCTTACTTTCTCTTTGCTGCGATTCACCATCTTAATCGTCCCCGACTTTCTCTGTCCGACCTCGTAGCTTAGTCGGCAGAGCAACGGTAGATCTAATCCGGAGGTCGTGGGTTCAATTCCCACCAAGGTCATAAGAATTTTTACTTTGCCTCGTGTGGTTCCCTGATACCCTTTACTAGGGCTAACACCCAGTGGATTTTTCATGGGTTTCCATTAGCACTTTAATTTACACTTCAGAGTTAATTCTCTGTTCCACCACTTGTATGTGTTTATAGTGCTACGCGGCACAACATATATATGTACCCTTACTTTCTCTTCGCCGCGATTCAC
>OX419336.1:21827620-21830120 GCA_948470475.1 Galaxea fascicularis | reverse complement strand
ACAAAACCTTTTTCACTTGGGCCACATGTTGCTTGGCAATTTTTTTGTCTTTTCTCTCACAGTCTGGGGAAAGAAGCCAGTCTTCAAATTGCTTGAATGTCTCTTGTACTTCATCTGTTGACTCGTTGAGGCTATCATTGCTGGCAGTATGGTCATTCATGACGGAATCGTTAAGGTCATTTTGTTGGAGGTCCTGTGCAGTTGAAACTGACTCAATTTATGATGGACCACTTGCATCCTCAGCTTTTTCTGCTTTGATGCTCAGAAATATGTGGGGTGTCTTCGATGTTATCACTTTTGTGAGAGAGATATACTTCTTGTACGTTGCATCGTCCTGAGTTAGCTTATGTACTTGGTGCAGGTGCTGTGGAAGTCTCTCCGTCACTGTCAAACAGCCTCGAATAGGACAGATTCTTTTCCTCCGGCATGGTTTCTTACTGCTATTGGTTTTGGGATTGATGTTAACTCTTCGCAGTTTCCTGTTTCCAGCAGAAGCATTTTCTTGACTTGAAAAAGTGTATTGCTTGCGTAGATTCAGTTTAGTTGAGGTTGTTCTAGCATACTCTCTGGACCACTTGTGTACGTCTCTCAGGTGCCTTGGGAGATGACGAACAAAGCTGTTGCAATGCGATAAGGGGCATTTTTTCTTCTTTCCTTTTCCATCAGGTATCTCATTGTGATCTTCGCCTTCACCACTATCAGCATCAGTATTCTTGTCCCGGCATCCTTTGCCTTCTGCTTCCTCATGCTCTCCTTGATACTTCTTGATACTTCTTTAATGCTCTATTTTCAAGGTTAGTCTGAAGTTCATTTCTATCGTCAATCCCTTCTGTATGACTTAGTTTTTCACCATCGTCTTCATCGCTACAAGCAGCCAGTACATCATCACCACTCAAATCTTCATGATCACCTCGGCCTTCACCCTCACTGCCATCAGCATCCTTTACGGTGTCACCACATCTCTCACCTTCCGTTTTCTTGTACTTTGATGCTTTACTGCTGACATTACGAGCAGAGTTACTCTGAAGATCTTCTCTATGGTCAACTCCTTCTGTTTCTCCCACTTTCTCGTCCTTGGCTGTCTTGCTGGAAACATCTTCAGCATCAGTACAGTTATGTGACTCCTCCTCTTCCTCACAATCTGACACCTCAAAAGCCAAAGAGATACGAGACTGGACTCCGGCCCAGTGAAACCTCAAATTAAATGCTCTCTCTCTGCACTAAAAGAACAACAACAATACTTCAATGAACATTTGATTTATATTTTAATTCTTAGAGATATAGAACCTTAGCTAGTGCAACAATCACTTGGGTAATATTTTGGGTTTGATTCCGCTGAGATGAGCCCAAGAGGGATTCTAGCATTGAAAGAGGAAGCCCTGTTTGGATTACCCCTCCCAGGGTGTCAAGTTCCTATTTTTTCCTATTTTGTGGCCTGCCTCCTATTTTCCCTATTTTTTTAGGGTCTTAGTAGGTACACAGAAACATTTTGAAATATTTGAAATAAAATTGCCAGTAAAAGTGATAAATTCTACAAAAAACTGAAACTTCATGTCAAAAAAAGACCAGTTTGAAGCCTTTAGAGTGATTTCTTCTGAAACTCGTGCCCAGACTTTCTCAGTGCTTTTGATTGTTGATGTTCAAAAGCCGTGGTTGGCTTTTATTGTAAGGAGGACATACATTTCGTGACAGTGAACTTTGATATTGTTTCTGTTTGTCAAAAAAAATTATTGTTTCTTATCATTCTCACAGTTTTAAATATATCTAATGAAATTTGGAATCTGGTAATTGTTGTAGGATGAGTTGTGCTCGGTAACACAGGTGGTAACACTTGTTTTTGTTTATATGGCAATGAATTGTGGATGTATGCCATGGTGCCTGTTAAATATTTAAGCGTTGGGTTGTGGAACAGAGTTGCTGTTGGGAGTGTGAAGAGGATAGGGGTGAGAATTCCTATTTATTTCCTATTTTTTTGTCACTGTCATTCCTATTTTCCTATTTTCTAAGTGTCATTTGTCACATGACACCCTGCCCTCCCAATTGACTACCGCTCTTGATAACGAATTTCTGCATAGTGCTGGATCAACTGCGATAAAAATGATTTAGACTAGAAACCTTTGGTTAAGAAATTGCACCAAAAATTACTCAAGTGTCTACTGCACATGGTGTATGTTTATATTAACGTAACTAACCACTCCGAATTTATTGTATTGTTTTTCTCTTATTTTCTCTCTAGTCTCTTTTTTCCCTCTATTTTATGAAGTAACTACACCATTAAAAATAAATTATAAAAGCTGAAAAGACAAAGAGGCAGAAACAACAAGGAAATTAGACAAAGAAAAACACATCATTCATCAGTCGTAACCAAAAACAGCCATATAAAGATGACAAAAATAATCAAACAGCTAAATTTTCCTTCAAAGTGATAGCAATATTGAATATTGTAGAAACAGTTTATGGAATATAATAGAGCCATCAGTGAGTGCATAGTATAACCAAA
>OX419336.1:21805120-21822620 GCA_948470475.1 Galaxea fascicularis | reverse complement strand
GATTCATCACTAAAATACTATGCTCGATCAGTCTGTCGCAGTCACTTTTCTCAAGGAAAAGTAAAGTCGATTTCGCTCAACGTTTTTCCATGTTATTGTAAAAAGGACATCTACGGCACTTTCTATCGTCTTTACTGTAATAGATCACAAGAATAACACCATAAAATGTTCAAAACAAGGCGAGCAAAGTACTTTTGTTCTTTTATGGGCGGTGTTGAAGAGAGCTCACTTTGAGGTTTTATCGCACTTTTGCTGTAAAATATTTTGTTTTGATAGATTAAAATGTCACCGATGTCGGTTGTCAAGTTGGTTTAATAGTGGGACACTAGAACTGTTAACCTAGTAAAGTGATTTTTACTATTTGTATCGAAATGTAATCAGATGTAATTAAACTGTGATGAAGAAAAGTTTGTTAATCGTTTTTGCTCATCATAATCATATAGTTCCTGTGAAACAAAGCCTGATGATATTTCGAAAATCTACGTTTGCACTTGACTGAATGGTGGCTTTGGTTCTGCAGGAAAACAGTAAACATACATACGTACATACAGATATATATATATATATATATATATATATGAGAGTTAAGGTTGGGGAGAGGATTATGAGCAACTGATTGCCTCATTTCTCTAGGATCACCACCCTATTCCTGGTTAGATGGCGATTCACAGTGTTATCTGTCAAGTAAATTCAAATCAAGTTAAGAAGGAACAGAAATTACACAACTAAAGAAATGAGTGAAAATGTGGTCCAGCCAGGAATCGAACCTGGGTCTCCAGATTACCGGTCGGATGCCTTAACCACTCGGCCACTGAACCAACCACGCTGGCAACGCGGCTGATAATTGACCTTCATGTGGGTAGGTCCGGGGAGACATGCGTCACATTTTCGTGCAGATCAGGATCACCTCACTACCCCCCGGTCGATCGGCGATGCACGGCCCAATCCCCCTGTGGAAATTTATGAGAGTTAAGGTTGGGGAGAGGATTATGAGCAACTGATTGCCTCATTTCTCTAGGATCACCACCCTATTCCTGGTTAGATGGCGATTCACAGTGTTATCTGTCAAGTAAATTCAAATCAAGTTAAGAAGGAACAGAAATTACACAACTAAAGAAATGAGTGAAAATGTGGTCCAGCCAGGAATCGAACCTGGGTCTCCAGATTACCGGTCGGATGCCTTAACCACTCGGCCACTGAACCAACCACGCTGGCAACGCGGCTGATAATTGACCTTCATGTGGGTAGGTCCGGGGAGACATGCGTCACATTTTCGTGCAGATCAGGATCACCTCACTACCCCCCCGGTCGATCGGCGATGCTGTTCCTTCTTAACTTGATTTGAATTTACTTGACAGATAACACTGTGAATCGCCATCTAACCAGGAATAGGGTGGTGATCCTAGAGAAATGAGGCAATCAGTTGCTCATAATCCTCTCCCCAACCTTAACTCTCATAAATTTCCACAGGGGGATTGGGCCGTGCATCGCCGATCGACCGGGGGGTAGTGAGGTGATCCTGATCTGCACGAAAATGTGACGCATGTCTCCCCGGACCTACCCACATGAAGGTCAATTATCAGCCGCGTTGCCAGCGTGGTTGGTTCAGTGGCCGAGTGGTTAAGGCATCCGACCGGTAATCTGGAGACCCAGGTTCGATTCCTGGCTGGACCACATTTTCACTCATTTCTTTAGTTGTGTAATTTCTGTTCCTTCTTAACTTGATTTATATATATATATATATATATGTGTGTGTGTGTGTAATCACAATATAGAGAAGTCCTTACTGGAGTCATGGCTCAAGTCCTGTGGTTTTTCCATATTAGTTTATCTGTAAATGCTAATATTGAGGAAACAATTGTGGAGGTCCGCTTTTAGGCTTGCCTAAATATATATATTAGAGATTGGTATTAATGATCCATCAAATTAAAAGTACTGCAAAGTGTTGAATACCGGTGTTGGCCACCAAACAATGCCACATCATTACACCAAAAAAAGTGGTTATTCACACTTAGAAGTTTCCTCTGAAAAATCCAGATGAGCACCTTGTTTATGAGAACTACTCCCTTTGCAAAAAGCGTCCTTTCTTAAGCTAGTTGATGACAATTAGCACCCTGGGCTATAGATCAAAACAATACAGTGAGAGTTCAGAGCAAGGTTCAATGATCAAAGACAAACAACATCCTTTTAACACTAATATTGTTGTTTTAAGTAAACATATATTTACATGGGAATTCTACAGTTGCTTATACTTGCAAATATGTGCAGGAGTAAGATGGATCATGTATTCATTCACAAATAACAGTGGATCTATTGAACATAACCTTGGCGACCATCTCGGAATTGCCTGACACTTGTTCCCAACTTCCTCTTGCTTCACCGTAAGTAGAATTGCGATTTCGTTTTTGTGGGCCTACATTTCTACATTGTCCTTAATTAATAAGGAATCCAGAATTAGCAAGATCATCTGGATATTTTTGACCCACAGTTGACGTAAGATTCTGAAAAATACCTTTGAATTAAGAGGCAGTGTCCTTAAAAATTCGTATTTCTTGGAATCCTTTGACACACCCAATGCACGTGAAGTAACAAAAGGAGGCACTGTCGTAAATATCTAGGTTGATCAACGTTCTTGCTTAAGATGCTGATTGTATGTGAGGTTTTTCGAATGTTTTAGGGATTGCTGTGTACAAATAATTACTTGTGATGTGTCACCAAATGTTCCATTGTTTCTCTAGTGATCTCATGTCAAATACACCAGAACACCATCACAATGAGACAATGTCACGTTGTCGGTGAGCAACAAAATAGCATAGACCTTTCAGGGGCCTAAAAAGTCTTAACTTTCTATCATTTCAATGGATTTTATGGTTGTTACTTTTTCCAAAGTTCTTGCTGCTCCCCTGCCCCCGAAAAGAGAATTTACGACAAATGCTTTTATACTGTTAGTCATTGATATAGTCTCTGAATTTGATATTATTCCTAAAAAGACAAAGATACAAGGTCAACCAGCATCGGAACAGGCATCAACTAAAACTTTAGGCAATTGTGCATTAATTGCATTTCAATCTTCAAAACCATAGAAACTCAGTGACTCATGGTAACCAAACTGTGTTTTTTTCTGAAAGGCTGATTACTATATTTGCATGAAAAGTAATATTTTTTCCTCTTTATCGGCAGAACCTTAAGAATTGATGGAGTGTGTGATTTAAAGTGGATGATCAAAAAATCGTTTTCTTTGTTTGTATTTCACGGTCCACCATTACTCACGTTCAAAACTGAGCGATTGGACTTCAGAGGCTTGGATCTAGGGAAAAGTGACGTTATTTACTCACTAGCTTAAAATTTCAGCATCTAAACGCAACTTATTATATATGCAAAGCACGAGTTTAAAAATCTGAAAGCCCGAAAGTCCCGTGCTGCATTTTCATTCAGCCGCATACACACACATTGCATTCTTAAACCAGTGAGTCTTTTATGTCATTTTCTCCTCAACCCAGCTCTCTCAAGATTTTAAAGTTAGTAATGGCGGGCCAATAAATAACAAAATTCCAGTTAAAATAAACAGGTGTCTTTTTAAAATCACAACTTAAAACTTGGGTCACTTAGTGTTTAGTTAACATAGTTTTGAAATCCAAGGAAAAAGAAGAATTGTTTTTTTGGTCGTAGTAGCACTTTAACATTCCATTAGAAAAGACTAAATAATCTTTGGAGTATTTATTAACAGAGGAAAACTTCGAAAAAGGTTTCAGCCATCCCCCCACACCCTTCATGATAGAGTATCACAAGAAAGTGCTTCCTGAAGTTTTTTCTGCCCGTGGAGATGAGGTGACTACTAATTTCTGGTTTGCCGTTAAGTCAATATAATTATTAGCATTTGCAAGGAAAACAACAAAGGGTTTAAGCTCCACCATCAGTCAAAGACAGTATGCACTGAACACCTAAAGGCTGTTTGTAGTTAACTTTTCAATGCATGCATGTTTTTCCTCCAATTTCAGTCAGTAGCTGTAGAGCTATCACCTTGAACTAAACAAGGGAAGAAGATCCATAGTCAGAAAGTATCTGGACTAATGGGTGCAACATTCAAAGGAATACAACTCGAATTCTCCTTTAGTCGCAATTTCTAGCGGAGTTTTACTAATTGTGGCACTTTCACAACGCGGCTTCATGCCAAAACATGCAAAAACATACTTTTAAAGAAACTAATTTTTGTTGCAGAAGGGGACAAGCTAAAAATCTGTAACTTGGTGACCACAATGCTAAATAGAAGGGCTACACCGAGTCCATGGTTTTCCATTAATTGTTATGGACACAATTGCTCTTTCAAATTAAACATGTCAACTTTAGGCCTTTTTCGAAATGGTAAACTTAACGCCAGTGAAAATTCATACATCAGAACGCAACTTTTTGGCAGTCTACGAAACCTTATGTAAATCTGTCGGGGTGGGCGGGGAATAAGCCAGCATTTAAAGGTCGCCCATCTATCCGTTCACTCCAAGTAAGATTTTGTTTTACCATTCTTTCCTGTTCAGTACCCTTCAGTGTGGCATTTTCGTATCACTTTCCATGTAAAATGTACTCTAAAAGAATGGCAAATAACGCTGTGAATGTGAAACATTTATGAAACATACAATGTACTTTGCTATAGTCATAGTAAATGTGTCATGGAAAGCCTCTTCAAATTGGTAAAGTTTTGACGACAGAGAGAAAGTGTTACAAAAGTGCTGCACTTTTCATCGAGAGAGAGAGAGAGCCAGAAGAAAGGGCACTTTTGTGACGAAAATAGGGAACTTTTGTGACATTAGGGAACTTTGGCGACTTGAGTAGGGCACTTTGGTGACCTTAACAGGGAACTTATGTGACGCTCATTGGTAGGTGTCACGCTAAGGAAAAACGTCACATAAGTCCTTATCTGAAACGCAATCAACATGACACATACTACAATCATTAAACCTGTAATGCTTTACGGTAGCATGATTTGGACTTCTTGCAGTAAAGAAAATCTTTTGAAAGTCCTGCGTCTTCAAAAACGTGCGGCTAGAATTATCCTTGATGCTGAAAGAACAGCACCTTCTGTCGACTTATTTAACACCTTAAAGTGGGTTCCCTTTTATGCTGAATCATATGTAAATTGATGCTCTCTAACCTACAAAAGGCTGAATGGAAATACCCTGGAATATATAAGCGATCTACTTATCAGAAACTCTGACACTCATAATAGATCAACCCGTTTCTGTAATATAAACTTAATGTGCCCGCGATTTAAGAGAAGTACCGAAGGGGGACAAGCGTTTGCTGTGCGAGCCACGAAAGAATGGAACAAATTAAGTGTGGATATTAAACAGAGTACCAGTGTAAAAAGTTTTAAGCGTTCCCTTTTTAAAATAATTTTAGATAATCAAATTCTTAGCAAATTATTCCTCTAAATTGTTAATTTTTAACAATATTTTATGATGTATATAGGTTTGTGTTTTCTTTTTCAAATCTTAATTTTCGAGGGCCATTAGTTTATCAGTTTTATTACTGTTATATGTTACCCTCGTTAAATAAAGTCTTACTTACTTTCAGTGCAATAGAAGCAGCAGGTATTTTCCTTGTTGATTATCAGACTTACAGCGGTGATTATATTGGCGTGAACACCTAAAATATGTCTGGAATGTTTATTGTGTTGTAACCAATCACAGGCGAGATCTTCACACCACAGAAACCACAGACAAAGAACGGTTTCCCATCGGTCACGGAACAAATTATTTTTGTTTTGTTTAATGATACAAGTTGTCTTATTAGGAATTGAAAACACTGCTGTTCCCCAAGATCAGTGCTGAGGACCACATCCACAACATCATTTGATTTTAGAAAGAAAAAATTTAGAAGCCAACGCGACGCGAGGACGACCAGCTTCCCATGTAACGACGTATCACAAAAATGAACAATAGTGATGTTTTTGTTTCTGATAGCATAATCCTTGCTAATATTTTTTTGTAGAACAAGGGGATTGGATTTATGTGGGCTAACGATTGAACCTTCGAACTACTGTGCGGGTAGAAGTTCCTTGATCGCAAGATCGCAAACTGGAAAGACCGCCGACAAAATTCAACATCTATGGAATGATTGACACATCGCGCAAAGTAAACAGGCCAATTTTCAGTATTCCTTCCAAATATAATTTTGCTTTTTCTCTAAGGCATTTATGCATTTGATATCTAGGGGATTACATGCTATTGGAAGCTAGTTATGAGGGAATTTAGCCAAGATTTCGTAACTACTGATTTCGATCGTTACCAAAAGTTTGAAAATTCGCGCGCCAAACTGTCGCGTGCATCAGCCCGGCACATCGGCTTTGTAATTTATTTTAATTTCGCTCAAACCTGTATTCTTCGCTAGTATAGCACATACTGTAAACAAATAGGAAGGAAAAGCAATTGTTTACTTGTAAAAAGATTGAATTAAAACCAAACGAAAATAATTTGTTCTGTGACAGATAGGAAATCCGTTCGTTGGCTGTGGTTCTGTGGTGTGAAGATCTCGCCTGTGATTGGTTAAAACAAACATTCCAGACATATTTTAGATGTTCACGCCAATATGATCACCGCTGTAATGCAAACAGAACACAAAGAAATCTGGGGGTTTTGAAGCCCGTTTTGGTACAATTTCTCAGTTGTTTCTAAACACTGACCAGTCTCTTATTGAACAACCCATCATTTTATTTAACACTTTGCTTGTGTTTCTTTCAGTTGCATAGACATGGAGACAAGACAAACAATCAGCCCTGTTGTCCACTCAACAATAACTCAAATTCGATAGTACAGTACTGTGCAAAAAGAATGCAAACGAATTTCGGTGCTTTTCGACGAAATTTGACGAAATTTCGAAGGAAACGATATTTCAGACGAAGTTTCATGAATTTTCGAAACGACTATTGTTTTCACGAAAACGAAAATTCGCGCTCTTCTTCGCAAGACCACGCGAATATTCGAGCGAAATATCGCTGAGTAAAACGATCTTTCGCGAGAAGAAGTTCGCAGAGAGTTCACACGAAAGTTCGCACGAAAATTCGCTCATCAAACGACGTTCGAAAACAGTGATAAATATCCTTTAAATTTACAACTGTAACTGATGTTTCGCACTTGTTTACAAAATTCTTACCCGTGACTCTCTGGAGACTGGTACCTACCCTCCATATTTGGCTATGAAATCAAGTCCAAAATGGCGTCTGTTAACAGCAACCGTTCGAAGGCATTTCTTGACTTTACTGGTGCGCTAGACATCCAATTTGCCGCAGTTACACAAGCTAATTTCAATGTAAGGGTTAACAACAGGACTCGGCAGGAGTTATATTTAATAATTAGTGAATACACGTCTTAATTAATCTCAGTGAGGATAACGGACTAAACGCGAGAGGGAAAAAAACAGCTACACTGTATCTTTGAAGTGTGACTTGTTATGATCAATATCAAAACGGTAAGGGGATTATGCTGTTGTATCTCTATAAACAAACTACCACTCGAATAAACGTTATAGTCTGTGGAAATCGCTCGTAAACGCTTGTCTACAGTTTCATTCGGGTCGTGTTTACACTCGAAGAGCCACTTGTACAGTTGTCGATTTCATTCATTCATACTACTAAATACAAACCATTTACCAACATTTTACGAAATGTCGTTTCAGGATTACGATTTTTCAATCTACAATGTATACATTTAGGTTCTTGAGTTTTAATTTCCGTGCATACGAACTGTCACCGAAATATCGTTGTTCGAGTAGCGAATACTTCGTGCACGTGTTAGAACTTTCGTGTGGCTCAGCGAAATTTCTTGAATTTTCGTTTCCGCACATACGAAATCTCACCGAAATTTCGCTGTTTGATTAGCGAATTTTCGTGCGTGTGTTCGAACTTTCGTGTGGCTCAGCGAATTTTCTTCGAAGTTACGGCCGTAAAATCACTTTTTCGCCCGAAATTTCTGCGATATTTCGAGTGAACAATACCCGAATTTTGGCGAAATTCGTTTGCATTCTTTTTGCACAGTACTGTATAACCTATCAAAGTAACGAGAACTTTATCAAAATCTCTAGCAAATCTCAAGACGGTCGATAACAGTACATTGTAGACAAGCATGCAAAACTAAGTAATTATTTAGAATGTTCATGATTCAACAGGAATGTCATAACATCTTTAGTCCAAAGAACAAATGTTACAGTTACAATGCATTTTAACGCAATGAACTTCCCCCGGGTTGGCAACATCTTGAGGTACCAGGTTGAAGTTAAAACTGTAGAAGAGCACAGGATAAAAATTTCGGTGCCTTAATTTATACTACCAAAACAAGAGGTGCTTAAGTATGTCAGCTGGAGATCTGGCACATTTGTTACCTTTTTTAAAGACAACTCTAATGTTGAGCTGTGTTAGATGCTCTTTTAATGCGCCTTTCGTATTTCATATGATTAATTATTTTTTCTAACGAGGCTTTTTGTAAGAGTTCCTTTCCCCCATCCTCCTGTTGAAGAATTCTTTGACCTTGGGCTTTGAGATTGGTACAGATGTCGTGATCATCTCTTTAAACAGCTCTCAGCCTATCAAGCTCCAAAGATGAAAAGAGGTTACAAACACCACTTGCCTCTGTTATTGTGGTCTTTATTTCCCAAGGCCGGCTTTTATCGATGTCAAGAGATCTCTCCACTCTTTGTTCAAGAGTTTCTTGTTTGTCAGGGAGGTTGACAGGGTCTGATTGTATGGAGGAAGGAAAACGCCACATCCCCCAAACTTTGTCAAGAATCGTCTTCGGATTCATGTCCTTCAGCTGCTCATTTTCAGCTATTTTCTCCCTTACCGTTTTTATTGTCACGGATTTCCCCATGATCTCCTCTTTAAACAGATCTCTTATGATCATTTCTTGGTCTTTGCTCCAGGAACATTTGGAAGCTTCACCCTCGTCTACAGTGAAATGCTTGGGCTTTCCTCTTCCCCACGCATGACTTGATGCAAGTGTTTGGAAGCCAGGACGGAGGATTTAGATTTTTCTTGCAATCGATAATATCTAGTAGCAGTGGAAACATTGTGGGCCATCAAATCTGCCAGGTTTGCTCATGCTTCATTGCTGTTACTGCTGCTGTGTGCACTTGACACTGCAGATTTTCTAAATAAAATGGAGCTTGGCGTACCCTCGGCATCTGCCTTCTTCCATACGGACTTTATGGCCTTGTTGAAAAACCATGCGCTCTCCATTCGACAATAAAAACACACATTGTCTGTCCCACTGTCAGAAGCGGTGAAATTCAAACGCACTTCTTTGAGGAAGACGTCCATCCAGCTTTTTAATCTTGCAGAGAAAGCAATTCTTGTGGGACCATGGGTGCTCACCGTTTTATGATTCCTCACAAGAACGACGAATTCGTCACTTTCCTTTGCCATTCTGCTGTATTCCCCGACTGTCATGTTCGCGAGAGCCCCTGCCCTGTTAGCATTGTCAATAGATATCTCAACTAGTAGGAAATCTCAAATTAACGTGTACTGAGCTTGGGTTACCTGGATGTTGTGTGCAGCTTTGCTTGTTTCAAACTGTCTTATTTGATCTGAAGTTATCAAGGTGTGAAAGTCTTCCTCCATCTTTTCCCAGTGTTGTTTGGTGCAGCTCTGGAGAAATGCTGATGACCACCGGCTGACCTTGTCTCTTAAGGAGATTACCATTTCCTTAGAAAACAGTTATTCCATGCTGTTGGCTGGTTTTGTCATCAAGCTTACCTCTGTCAGCTGATCTAAGCAAGGCTTTAAATTCAGTAAGACATCTTTAGCCAAGTTGTGTGGAGTTTCCAAGGAGCTTCCATTTTCATCTGCACTATCTTCAATCTCCACAACTTTTGTGTGAATACTTCTATGTTCACTTTCCCCACTTTCACTTTCACTGTCATCAAGAATCTTGGTACATCTATGCAAACTTCTTCTACAAACTTCTATTGCACTGTCTTCACTGTCTTCAATGGCCTGAACACTCACAGATGATCCACTCTTGTCTTTCCCAGGGTTGTTCCGTCTTTCATGATAAGGTTGCCAGTGTGAATCACTGACTGGTCCTCGCACCCTTAACAATGCGGCCTTGTATTCAACAGAATTGGGAAGTAGTTTGTTAACTTTCTTAAGATGAGAGGGGATTCTTTTCACAAGTGCTGTACAACCATCCATTGGACAATAATAATAATGGTGGTAATCCTTGCTTTTTCCCTCTGCTTTCTTGTCCGTCTTTTCTTCTGTTTTTTGTTTTGTTTTGTTTTTTTGGTGGGGGGGGGGGGGGCACTTTGCTTGGGCTTGAGTAACTGTAGGTCTTTCGTAGACCAAAGCGTACAAGGGCAGTGCGAGCATGCTCCTTGGACCACCCATGGACCTCTACAAGATGCTGAGGAATACGAATAACTTTGGCATTACACAGTGGTACAGGACAAAGCTTCCCTCTCTGCTTGACTTTGGAGTCAATTTCAGATGCCTGCCCTTCTTCCTTATCCTGTGCTCCATTTTCACAATCCTAGTTACACTGTATGTGAAAAACATACATACTCTTAGCCACGTTACAGAGTGGTATTGAGGAGTATTTTCTTTAGCCACTTGATGAACCCTTTTTAGAAATTATGCTCTCCCCCCTTGCCCCAACAAACTCTATAATTGCTTGGCTCTTCTCTAAAAATCTGAGACTTACGTAAAATAAACGTCTTGAATGATTAATATATTATCAAAGTAAATTAAACTCTCATTTCACAATATATCTGTCACATCGATTTTACATTGTGCATTTACAAGCTTATCCCCACATTAACCATAATAATTACAATGTTGGACGCTCAGGATACAAGGTGCCATATATTGACATTTATAAATTCTAGTATATAAATTCATATGAAAGCTCTTCAATTGCTTTACCTTGCTCTTAGAATCAGAGGACTGCGTTAAATCAACATTGTGTTCAGTGCTCCCATCTTGAATAATTCACAAAATATTACAGTACGTTAAATTCTCGTTTAACACCATACCTGCCACATTCATTTATATTTCAAAATCTCAATATATATCATGACTGAAATCAGCAAGACGTACTGGTGAGTTAGTCTCAGTGGCGTGAAGTTGATTACCAAATTCAGCAGGCTGAAAGGGACAAAAATTATTAAGGTAGAAATTAGTCATTGTTGGAGGGGATAAAAAGAACAATAAAAAATATTGGGAGGAAAAAAAGGCTTAGTCTCACACAAGCAATTTTCTAGAGAATTGGTCCACAAAGTTCTTAATTAATCAAACCTCTGAGTTTTGGTACCAGTTTGCATAACTTTAAAAAGGCAATAAATCTAAACTTACGCTTAGTGGTTCCATGTTTTCATTGACCCAAGTACTAGACGTGAAAACATATAACTTTTAATTCCCCTGAAAAAAAGGAAAAGGCTTATATTATGAAACCAAAATCAATTTTCCAGAACAGGAAAGCTTTGAGTAGCCTCTTCAAACAGTACTGCGTGAAAAGGATAAGAAAACGTTTCTTTCTCTTTGACATCTTGAAGGTTGTTTGAACACTAGACAAAAACATGCAGTGGGCCATTGTTTATCACCAAACCTAACCACGACAATCAATGCAACCACCCACACACAACAAGCACCATTTGTAGCTTGGTTTAATCATTTTGGATACCCTTAATAGAACGAAACAATAATCCAATAATATGTTAACAAGTTTGTCACCCCGAAAACGTCAATACATTGACCAGACGTCACGCAAGTTGTGATTTTGTCTGTAAAATTTACTTAAGTTCATTGTGACCATTTTTTTAAATTTAAAACTACCGCAAGTGTTCTCTTAAACCCCCTGTGGGCTTCATTAATTTGTTTATGCAATTGAGTGTTTTTCATGCCTTTATAGCGGAGCGATCATTAGAGAGAAGGGGGCTTATTTATTTTTATGCCGAGAGCGGCACCTAAAATCGATATAAACCTAGCGCACAAAAGACTAAAATAAAAAGGTTATAATTGCGGTCATGCATGCGGCTAGAAGTCACTGAATCACAGACACCTATATTTGGATTAAATTGGCCACTCATGTGGCGTTTATTTCAAACCATTCAAATGTGACATGTGTGAAATTAGTAAATTAAACATCCCTCAATTTGATTCAGGGAATTAAGTTGGGGCGAAAAACAGCCACAAGCCACATACTGGGGCGAGGCCCAACCCAAGCTGCAGGCATGCACGCACTATGAAAATATTTATAGCAGAAAAAGACCAAAGCTATAGATGGGGGATACACACTATTCAGGCATCAGGAACCCCAGGCCATTCTCTGGCATGTCGCTGAAGCCTGAAGAACTGACGGGCAAAGGCTAGATGTCACTAGTTAAAACTTGTTACCCTAGCCCGAGGCAGACAGGCAAACTGACCCTGGTCACGCTATAAGACATCGGAAATAATAGGATAAACACTAATAATAGCAGTATTAGACAAAAACGGCATTTGCCTGCTTTGGTCGGGATCAAGCTGAAATAACCAAATCAAAATTATATAGGAACTGATAGGCTAAAATTGCTGCCCCAGCCCATCTGAAAGGCGAGCATTGATCTACAGCTAACAGTTGAAGTAGGTTAACGAAAATTACAAAATGATATAATTGCCCCAGCCCCTTACTGAAAGGCGAGTTTACGTCTTAAACCCTTCCGAATGTTGAGAAATGAATAGCTTAAAGGCACCGGATTTCCAATGGCATGGTAATTATCGGAGAAACACTAATAATAGCACTAGTAGAGAAACACGGCCCTTGGCAGTTCTTTAGTCAAAATGATATAGGAAATGCTACTCTAATTATCGCCCCAGCCCATGCTTGAAAGGCGAGCGTTGATCTACAGCTGTAGTGTATGACTATACTATTGCCCCAGCTCCTGACTGAAAGGCAAGCTTAAATATTAAACCCTTTGGAAGCTGGTTGACAAATGTATAGCTTAAATGCATCAGATTTTCAACGGCCAAGGTGGCGATTCTGAGCATCTGATAAGCCATTGTCAGCCGCTGAAGAGGTGGCGCCTATCCGGAAAGAGTGGGATTTGTATTTGGATGAATCGAGTCCACAAAAAGTTAGGGCTTGCCAAAGTTGCTGTGTAAAATGGCTAGTTTTAACTGGAGAACCATCAGCAAAGCAGAACAAGGCACCCGGAGTGGTACCCCGCATAGAACAATAATGTTGTAAAGAATTCACTGGGCAAAAATCTGTTCCTGTTGCGCAGTGCAAGACAACTGAAAATGGGCGCCTACTAGAGTTATGTTTGTAGTCAGCGATGACAATTGTCGCGGCGGTCACGCAATTGTCTTGGAACTGGAAATGAAGGTTTTGTATTTGAACTAAAGGTTTCAGATTCGCACCCTTGGCCGTGAGTTCGCCTACTTGAAAAAAGCCATAGAAGGCCACCAAAAAACATGGTTTGGAACAACAGCCTTTGATATGCAGATGAGTTGGTATGATTTAGCGCGAGCACTAAACGTTGTAACACACCACATGTTATCAGAAGCCTAACATCTGGTGCAGAGTATAGCTTACTGTGAGCCGCTAGAACCTCCTGCACCAAAAAATTCTTAGTGGGGTCAGGGAAATTAGCTAACTTGTGCACGTAACTTAACGCGGAGACATATGTTGAGATTGTCGAAGATGCAAACTTCCTCGCTGACAGATAGGATAGAAACAATGCTAAATTGTTTACCGAGACTTGAAGGAGCGAGCCATGCGACTCACAAAATTCAGATGAAAAATCAACATATGTCGTCCAAGCCCTTTGGTAAGTCTTATGCGAACCTCTTGTGTGATGCACCAGTTGTGGGGTAGTAAGCAGGCTGGAGCCGGTGTTGGTTGTTCGTCTGCGTAAGGAGCTAGTGATCTGAATTTCTCTACCTGTAAGCAAGATAAAGCACCGCTCTTGCGACCAGCAATGTGCTTAGCACGAAACAAAATATTGAATTTAAGAGTGGAGAGAACAAAGTGCCTAAGCAAAGCCATAACTGAAGGATCTTTAGAAGTTTGCCTATTGATTATCTCATCTACTGCCTGATTATCCGAAAAGAAAACAATACATTTGTCACGCATAAGTGGTCCCCAAATCTCAAGAGCCAGGACAATCGGAAAAAACTCTAAGATAGCGATATTGAAATGTTTCCAAGCGGAGGGCCACTCTCCAAAACACCAATGTTTGCCAAATATTGCGGCGTAACCCAATGAACCAGCGGCGTCCGTAAATAAATTGAGGTTTTGGGAACTGGCCCACCGCGAACCGAGGAAAAAGGATTTGCCATTGTACAAGCTCAAAAATTCCAGCCATATGTTGAGATCGTGTTTACATTCCTTTGTCAATTGGACGTGATGAATGGGTTTTCGGATACCTCCAGTCAAGTCGATGAAATGGCGCAGAAAAACACGACCAGGACCCACAACATAGCACCCATACCAATAAACCCCTCTCTTAAAAAACCGATTTTAATTCCCTTGAATCTGTTTGCATATATGAATAAAATTGATCTATCCATCTTTCCTATACTACTAGTGTGGTTATGATGTGCTTTAAGGGCAGTCTCTCACAAGTTCCGCGGGAGTATAATCTGGTGCTTCACCCTGTTACCACCTCCTTTCCTCCCATCTCCCACACAGTACATGATCACGGATTTCCACTTGATCCCATTGAGTCCAGAGGGACTTCACGGTCTGGTCATAGGAAGACACGTCTTTCCACCTTGGTCTGACAGCAGTCGTTTCCTTGAACTGAAGTATCGTCTTCAGACTGGGGTCTGCTTCTTGTTGCTCCTGGAGGTAACCTCGAGTCCAGGTTGAAACTTGGGTCCCAGCAAATAATGACGAAACTGTCTCACAAATTCCACAACTGCAAGCAATTCTTTCTGTGTAACACAATAGTTTCTGTCTGCTTTTGTCAAGGTTGGCTCGCAAAAGCAACCAGGTGTTCCACTCCATCCTTCACCTGACTGAGAACAGCTCCAATACCGTGATTGCAAGCGTCTGTGTCCAGTATGAACTCAACAGTAAAGTCCGGGTAAGATAAGACAGGGGCGGTGGATAACAGCTTCTTTAACGTGTTAAATCAGGACTGGCAGTCTGATGTCCAAGCAAACTCAGCATTTGCTTTGGTCAGGTTGTTGAGAGGTCTGGCCACACTCGCAAAGGTTGGCACAAATCACCTGTAATCACTTACAAGCCCCCAAAAAGTTTTTACTTCCGTTGCATTCTCAGGCACTGGCCACTTGCAGACTCGTTCAATTTTCATTGGATCAGTCTCAATGCCCTTCTCTGATACAATATGACCCAGGTAGGCAACACTCGTCTGAAACAACACACACTTGCTTGGCCTCAATTTAAGGCCGGCTGAGGCAAAGCGACTAAAAACCTCCTCTAAGCGCTTCAGTTCTTCCTCAAATGACCTCCCATATACAACCACATCATCCAAGTAGATTAAGCAAGTTTCAAATC
Source organism: Galaxea fascicularis (assembly GCA_948470475.1). NCBI lineage: Eukaryota > Metazoa > Cnidaria > Anthozoa > Scleractinia > Euphylliidae > Galaxea > Galaxea fascicularis. The sequence goes on along the minus strand of OX419336.1, from coordinate 21,807,138 downwards.
TTAGTCTAACTAAGATCAGTTCCATTAATTTCTCAAACGTACTGGGTGAGGAAGTCAGACCAAATGGCATGACAGTCCACTCATAAAGGCCAGAGGTTGTTACAATGGCAGCTTTGCCATGACTTGCAGGATCCATGGAAACCTGCCAATACCCAGAAGCTAGGTCTAATGTTGAGAACCACTTTGCTCCAGAAAGAGCAAAAGGCGAGTCGTCAATGTGAGGAAGGGGATAGGCATCTTTAACCGTAACTGCATTGACCTGTCTGTAGTCCACGCAGAATCTCTGGGTGCCATCCTTCTTAGTTACGAGAACTACAGGAGAAGACCATGGACTATTAGAATTCCTTACAAGGCCTCTCTCCAATAGGTCCTCCACCTGTCTCTCGATTTCTGCCTGCATTCATGGTGATGTTCGTCAGGGTTACTGTTTTATGGGTTTTGCAGTCCCTGTATCTATGTGGTGTGTCACTAAGTTAGTTCTGCCAAGATCTTTCTCCGAGAATGAGAAAGCACCTTCATGTTGGTGAAGCAGGTCTGCCACTTCCCTGCGTTGGGGTTCAGCCAGCTCACTAGTGCTACAGTGCCAGAGGTTTCTGAGTGGATCTGGTAATGTGTCTCCATTGAACTCCTCACTCCTCTGGGAATGCACCATCTCACAAGGGACGCGCTGTGAGTCAAGCTCCAACTCTGCCACACTTGCCACAGGCTTAGCCACAGCTATAACAGTTTGAGCACCAATCGATTGTGTCTTTTCTGTGGTGTTCAAGATCCTCATAGGCACAGGGCCAGTCCCCCTACAGAGACCAGAGTTTGTCCGACGAACAAACCTTTCTCTTTCAAACAAGCCTCACAAGGTTCCAAGAGGCATAATCCTTCATTGGCGCTTTGGGACTTAGCAGCTGTTTGACGATGGATAAGGTGAACTGGTATGATTGTCTCACAATGTGGTTCAATTGCCACAACACGACGTGTCACACACCTGAGGGTCAGGAGTTTGGAACTCTCACTATAACAGTCAATCTCCTCTCTGTTGATGACAAGTTGCGTCTGAACTAAATCAATTTTTGCATCCACTTCTGACAAGAATTCCATTCCTAATATGGCCGAGTCCTCAATATCTGCAACCAACACACTTAAACGGATATCCTGATTTTCGAATCATACAGTCAAATCCCCTGTACCATAAGTATTGGCTCTCCGTCCATCTGCAACAAACACTTGAGAACCATTTTCATGCAAAGGAAACTTCAAAGGTTCTGGCAATCTTTTGTAACAATCGTAAGAGAGGATATTTCTCACAGCTCTGGTATCAATCGGCCAAATTATCTTGGACTGCCCAATAAAACCCGAAACGTACAGTCCACAGGAGCGACATTTCGTACTCCGCAAAGTCACATGCTGCTTTTTTGATCCGTGCAATCAACGTGGTCAAAATTTTCAAGCCCTTGCGTACAATTTACAGGGTATCCTACTGGGTCCTCGAGGACACCCTGTTCTCGTTTCCTGGAGACTGGCGCGTTACCTGGGTTGCTCTTGGTTGTCGATATTCCCTCCAGAAGTGTCCCATTGGTCCACAGATCCAACATTCCAATCCCCTTCAGACGCTCCCCTGTGGCCCTGGAGCTCTATGTCCGTAGGTACCCTGTGGTTGTTTGACTCTAACTACCTTATTACATGAAATGTTGGCGTCACGTTAATTTAGCGATTTTGAAAAATCCGTATTTAGCGACACTTTGATTTAGCGATTTTTCGTAAATTTTGCAACATAAGTCACTTAATTTTAGCGATTTCACAAGCTGAAACTTTTTTGCGAATTAAGGTAAGGTATTCAAAACTTTTGCGATGACAATAGAACATGTAAAAAAAAATTATTAATCGTTTGTCTCATGATGTGCGTAGTCACTTGGTGATTCATATCACAAGTGACTACACTGTACTATCTACTTTACCACGATGAACAAACACATTTTTTTTACGAAAATAGAAATTTTATTTGATAAAATCGTAAGCGTCAATGG
>OX419336.1:21787620-21797620 GCA_948470475.1 Galaxea fascicularis | reverse complement strand
AAACAAGCCACTCGGCAAGCTAATTTCATGCGAAACGAGGACAAATGAACTGACACACGGGCCAGCAGAAAGCCACTTGGCTTGAGAAAACTAAGTCCCCTTAGCGCCAATTCTGACTGCCAACACCGCGCTGTTAAACCTGTCTGAACCAATGAGTGAATCTCTCGAGGGCAAAAATCCCTGAGGGGTCAGGAAAATGAATGTACTCAAGGACGTATGGTTGAAATTGAATTGCATTTGCAAACAAGAAAGGCCAAAACACGTTAGACGGCCAATAAGGGACGACTAAAGTACCAACCACACCGCATACAAGGAGATGCTGAACCACCCTAGTAATGCAGTGGACGGGAGGGACTAGCCAATTATTCTCTCCATACCAGGAGATTGAAAATGCGTGAACAGCTTCAGTGCCGGGTACGCGAAACCTAGAATTGAATCTGGGAAGATGGGCGTTGGCCGCATTCGTGAACCTGTTGACGGTATGTGGGCCCCAAAGGCGGTCCAAGTGTGTAAAGAACTCGGGGGTTGTATACCAATCATCGAAGTCTACAATGTGGCTAATCACGTCAGCACAAGCATTAAGTTCCTTGGGAACCCACTGGGGAATAAGTGTGATATTGTAAGTTCGACAAAAATAGAAAATATCAAGCGCAATAGAGTGCAATTCTGCACTAGGACTCCCTATCTCCACAACACGAATGGCCCCTTGGCTGTCAGAATGCCACTTTACGCACTTACCCCGAACCGAGTCTTTGAACGCACTTAAGGCAAATTGTATAGCCTTAAGTTCTCTCAAGGTAGAGCTCTTAACTGCTTCGCAAGCAGTCCACATACGATGGGACACCTCATTAGTGCCCACAACAAAAGCCCCGCAGGCGACGTTGCTAGTGTCCGAATAGCTAAACAAAAGGGGAGCATTATAAGGCAAAATAGCTCTCGTATTAAGACTAACGATATTGTTTTTCCAGAAAAATATTTCAGAGAGGCAATCATTATGAAGCCCGATATTAAAACGGGAATCCCAACTACGGCGGGATTCTATGACCTTGTAAAGGAAACGGGTTTTGAGGCGAGTCAGGTTGCCCAACACTGGCAACATGGACATAACATGACCTGTGATAACAGCACAATCCTGAGCCATAACATAAGGTGCGGATAGAAGAAATTTGTCAATCAGAGCGCCAAATTTGCAAATACGTATATCGGTAATAGAAATGGTACCGATAACTAAGTCCCAGTTTAAACCCAACCAAACAAGCATCTGAGTGGGGTTCCATAGTGATTTGGCGGAATTGGCAACAAACCCCGCATTGCTTAAGGATGATTGCACAAACAATGAATTTTCCTTGGCCATAGGCAGTGAGCCCCCTTTTCCACACCCATCGTCGAGGAACGCAACAATTTTAATCCCGTTGGACCTCCAAAACTTAAGAGCGGCCGTCCGTAAATATCGCCTGGGGGCGTGCAAAATGAAAAACTCGAAAATCCCCAAACTTTGTCAGAATATAGCCCTAGGTGAACTATTTCTAGAAAAATAACTTTTAGTTTGATTAGATTTTTCTTTTACGCGTGCCGCGACCGAGTCGGTTCGGAAGCTCACACGGCAGTTCTCAGGGGCTAATGACCATATATTACTTAAAAATCGTTTAAAAATTAAAGAGGAAACAAATTCTGCTTCTGGGAATCGTACCAAAAAGAGCTCAACTTAAACAATTGTTTTGATCTAAAATTTTCCTATTCGACGGCAAATTAAATATTTTTTAGATTTTTAATTATTTTACTTATTTTGCCCATTTTTCACGGACAAAAAATAGCAAAACTTCAGACTCGAAAATCACTCCTTGGTATACAGCTTTGGACCATAGCTTTCCTACCAATAGAAAGAGAAAGGTGTCTTCACATAAATGCAATAAAATTCTTGGGCAAACCAAAAGGCAAGATGTTTTGAGCGCCGAACAAAAGCGACCGTTGAGGTCAAAACCCCCCCTTTTGTCACGACATTCAAAGGGCAAAAACAACAATACTCTCGTTATTTAAAATATTTTTGCGCTTTGTAGCACAGAACGCCTTGTATTTGCCAAGAAGGTTTGCTTTTTAAGAAGCTGTATGATTTCTCTTGTTCATTCTGTTGGAAACCGTTTGCTAACAAGTGACATTTGCGATCGACTTGCAATATCTAAATTCTTTGTTATTACTCCCTACTGAGAAACGTTTCAAACTTCATAGTTTTCCAGAACTTAAAATATTTCATGCACGATTAAACAATAATTGTTCCTTTCATTATATGAGACTAACTAGTTATACACCTACCCATTTTAAAGCTGATTCAATATAAACAAACAGGCTTCCATCCTATGCAATGCCGAGTTACCGATCGAGTACTTGTACTTCACGGAATGTCACAATTGCGTGACACAGGGGCGCAGGTAAAGCACCTCAAACCGGAATTTAAGGTTTAAACGACTTGCACAGGTAAGGATACCAGGCATATGTCGTATTCTTAATTAGCTGAAACTTTTGTTCCCCCTATACCTTTTCTGGCGAGTAATCAAAGATGTGAAAACATCCATAATCCCAATTCCGTATCCCTACTCACTGCTCCGACCCTACCTCCGCAGGCGCACAAGCCGAGAGACAATCCTGCGTTTTAGTGGACTAATTTAAGAGGGTACTTTTGTAATTAATTAATTTTATTTTTGTATCGACATGCAAAATATCTGTTATTATGCAATTAAACTGGGATAATACTGTAGTGGGAAATTTGAGTGAGTAGGTGGAAGGAGTAGGAGCTGTGAATGATTCCGTATTAGTCCAGACACCCAAGTTTCAATAATAATATTAGTTGCAGGAGCACGATTTTACAAGGTCCTCAATCAATTTTACGTAAGGTGCTTTACATTTCAGTGAAACACCTTCGCACTTCAGATCAAAATAACAGCATATTAAACGCAACATTGACACGCTGAGCTTGGTCAGTTTCCTTTGTTCGCACATTTCACACAGATTATACGTGTCATACATGACTGGATGAACAACCTGGCATTCCTGGATTATATGAGTGCGCACAGAAGAGTATACATCTTCCTCTTCAACGGCTTGAACATCGCACTCATCAGCATCATCGCAACTTTCGGACTGACGTAACTTCGCTGCAGCTCTTGCAAAATAGGATTTAATTTGCTGAGGTGAAAGGAATTCAGCTGGTGTGAACATGCGGCTGCCATCTTCTTCTTTGGCGTGCCTCATATCTCTAGCCACGTCTTCTGGGTCTGTTTTATGTCCAGTTTGTTCTCCGATCTTAAACTTTTCGTTTAAGTAATTCTTCTGCTTGAAATTGAATCTAGAACTTTTTTTAGTTGAACGTAGGGCCCAACCCGGTGATAGCAGATGCCCCGCCCTCTTTTCTACCACAACTGAGCCCGCTACAAAAGGCTGTGCACTGGCACCTTCTTCGAGTTTTTCGAAGTACATCATCTTCGCCTTGTCTAAGAGGCTGTGTTTCTCCTCGAGAAACTGGCATTTTTCATAATGCAAGTGGCGCTCAAGATTATAGTGGCGCTGAAAGGTGCTTACGCATCCCTCCACTGGACAATAAAAGAGCGGGCTTTCGTGGTCAGCGGAAACAACACTTTCCTCTTTTGTCGGCGACTCTTCCTTTCTATTATTAGAGGCCTGGGCGTTGTCACATGAAGATACATCTTGAAAGTCTCCTTGGGAAAATGAACAATGTGTGAAAACTGGTTCCTCTAGCGGGCCTATTTCAACTAAATGATGAAAGAAAAAATATTAAAAGAGAAAGGCCTTCAGAATTTTTTATCAAAACACTTCAGAAGCGGATTATGGATGCTCAATCTCGCTAAAACAAACGTTACTTCAAAAGTATTGTGTACTTATCTTTTTAAGCCTAGTGAATGGTCATGCTGAAATTACAACAGTTCTCAACCTACTTTAAAATTAACAGCGTTGCAGCTATCTCTTGTAGTTCGCATTGATGTCTATTCAGTTACGCTACGTTATAACAAAACTAGTGCCCAAATTATGAGTTAGTTATCTATAGCTTCTAAGATGTCTGACCTTCCAGTTGTGTCCATGATACTTTCTTTCCTTTACCCACGTCAAATGCTTTCCACGCTGTGAGCTCTCGGTCTCCAAGATGGAAGTTGTTAAGGGTGCTAACTCCCTCTAATTTCCCACGCAGAGACGTTGGACGCACGATGGACATGTCGATCAAAGCCACCCGAACACCTCTAACACCACCATGAGAGAGCATTGCATCTCGGAAGTCTTCTGCAGTGACCACATCGTGACCTTCGTTGAGATACCTTAAAACGTGAGCTTTAATTGTGGCCGCCTTTCTGTCACAGGGCCCCTTACCGCCTTGCGGGTCGCTAAAATCAACTCTTTCTACTTTAATTCCCGTTGCTTTCTCCATAAGTCCACAGGCAGCTAACATGGTTACACTGTGATAACATCCAGCGTTGTCCTGGCGGAGAAAGGCAGTTGTTGTTTCAGGATGGTCCATTTTGAGCTGCTGCAAGGTGTGGCGTAAAACGCTTACCACCGCGTCACTGTCTTGATTACAATTCTTCACAATGTGGACAAATGCTTGGTGTTACAGGTTTCCCTTTCGACGTACGACGGTACTGATATGCCAAGAGATTCCTCTCTTAGCAAACCAGTCGGCTTGGGTTTCCCGGTACTTTCGGGGCAAGAATTTCATCGCCCAGTCTTGAGTGATTAACACTGAACTTTCTGCCAGGGTATCTATGATGTTTAAGCGGGCCTTATCCTGTTGAATAGATCTCAGTTGATGAGCCTTCCAAGCTTCTATCGCTGTATAAGCTTGCTGAAACGAGTACATGACGTCATCCCGGTCTTCTTCATCCAGGTTCGCTTCGATCAAATTCAACTCAATTTCTTTTAAAGTGTCTTTCAGCCGATCACAAAAGGGACAACTCTTGTCGTGGGCGTGGTCACACATTTCTCGAAGACACTCTTCTTTTGTATCAGTTAGGGCGTACGCACTACAGTGGTTGGGGATACTGGATGCTCTGGTGATATGAACCTGCGAGAAAGTAGTCAGAACAAAAATAATAAGCTATATCTACAAAGAAGAATTTCTTCATTGTCTTTTGAAATTTCTGGGTAAATTTTGAATTCAACATCTTAAAAAAGAAATCATCAACCTATGATTGGCCAAAAAACTAGACACGATTTATCACACATCTTTTACTGCGGTCATACAATTAAATTTATTTAATAGTATAAAAGGGGTAACTAAGCATAAAAGGTAGGCATAGCTACAATAATTTTTAAGGGTTCAACTGATCGCCTTTGCATATTTATTTCTTTTATGTGATTACCCTTTCAGTGTTTATATTATAAATGGTTCTAAAATATCTACTTTGTAGTCCGTTTTCAAATACTGTTTTCCCTCTTTCAGAGCTTGCTCGCATCTAACGACCCACTGTCTGTCTCCAGTCCTTGCAACTAATTTTAGCAAATCGTTAAAGGCTTTTGCTCCTTCAGCGGCAAAGTAGTCTAGTCCTTGAAGTGACTTTCTTACTGTAGCGGTACACAATGACAATATTCGTAACATTGTGGACGGGCTGAACGGAGAAAAATTCGTCTCCAAGCAGAACTGGTTATACTGATCAATTATGCGCTGTGGTATCATGGACCTTATCACATTAGGTGTTTCGAGTACCTTGCCGTTTGATAGGTACAGGTAGCGTTGGCCAAACGGTAGATCTTGGACCACGTGGGGACTGGTAATGAAGCTTAAAAAATGATCGAGCTGGATTTTGTCTACCCTGAGTCTAGGGCTCTTGGCGGCAGGCAAGGGAACACCGCGTCCATGCTCGATGGAATGTTGGCGAGCTACTTTGATTCTGTAGTCAGTGATGCCAGGAATAAATTGCTGCAAAACAGAGTACGGTGTCAAATCAGCCATTATTGACAACACCTGTCGGCGGGTGTCCCAACTACTTGCATTCTGATAGGTCTCTGCTAACGCTTCCAGGTACTTCTTATCCAACGGAGATTGATTTTCTGTGCCCAAGGCTTTTTCTACAGACTGTGAGCTTTTCATTGCTTCCCATAGGGCTGCCGGGTTTCCAGGAGAAATGACCTCTAACGACGCAACGACAGCATCTTTTGCTTTAGATACGCGAACATTTTTAGTTCGCGTGCTTAGCTGCTCCCAACTTTTTTTCGGTTGATTCACAGTTTCCCTGCCACATACACTTAAAAATTCATTCAGCTTTAAGCGACGAAGCGTTTGGTTTTCGATTGATGAATCATTCGCACTACCGCTGCTGCTGCCGGTACTTTCTGTAGCGTAAGGGCTACTGTCGAACGAAACAAGTTCGAGGTTTTTCATGGCTTGACTTAAACCAGAGGTACTTTCATTGTCCTGAAATATAAAAGAGAAAAGAAGAAAAGCGAAAGCCAAATTAAGAAAGAGAATAATAAAATGATATAAGGAGTTAAGAAGCTATAAGCGACTATCACAGTAATACAAAATAATGACAATGACGATGATTGGGCCGATGATAATGATGAAGATGATGAAAACTGTAGCTTTTATTTTAAAAAAAAAATTTAGTCATCGATTTAATTCTACATGTTTTGAACTGCAAAACAAATTGCAGATCTAATTTAAAACAATCCTCCTTCCTCCATCTGTTTCTTTGTGTGCATGTGGTTTTTTTTAGTTGAGGCCCCAAGAAGGAGCCATTTGAAAACTGTTTCAATTCCAAATCCTGTCTCTGATTCTGATGATTATAATATATTACCGAGTCAGTTTCGTCAGTGTCAACAACTGACAGGACCTTTGCCTTTGCTTGTTGGACTTTGAAAGAAACATCCTCTTTTGAAATGGACGGTGATGAAGCAAATGATGTGCAGACGTCTCGTTTCTCTTTTGCGATTGGAGGGGGGACATCTTCTTTTGTTTCACACGGGGATGAAGGTGCCCCTGATACAAGCACCAGCCGACATTTTTTACAAATGGCTAAAATTAAAACAGAAAAATAACAACTCATGAGTACATTTCCCATCTTCTTTATTCAGCGATAAAATCTGCGGAATATCCATTTCAGCCTTCATGAAATAATGTAGTGGAATCTCCATAATCACTGCAAATTTGGTTGGTGTCTGTAACACAGCGAATGTGGTTTTAATCACTGATTTAGACATGCATTTGACCCCCATCGAGTTAGGATTTGGTCATAAAGCTTTTTGTTCATGGAAGCTAATTGTTTCTATATTTTAAGTACCAGTCCCCAGCCTACGCCACAGACCAGACTTAACATCTAGCCGGGTTTCTTTCGGCTGCATACGCAGCTCCCAGGGACTAGAGGATTGTGCAATTCTTAGCATTATCTTTATTACTTACGAGACGCAACTGGAACAAGCACTGAAGTGAGCCTAAAGATCCTTTTACATTGTGGTAGGGTGATACCCCGATCTCCCTTGACTTGTTTACTCTTATGCGCCGCCCAGTCTTTTGGAGCGGAACATGTTCTTTTGCCGCTACGCCATCGTATACCAAAGGCGTCTCGATGTCATGGACAAATCGACATTTTAATATGATTATCATCGACTTCGAAAATCCCTGAAACAAAATGTACAAAGAAGCCGCAGTGAATTCATGTAGCAATCCTGTGGTAATCGCAAAATGTGTTTGCTGTTAGTATCAACAGTTAGTAAGTCAAATTCCGGAACTACGTTGCTGCCTTTGAGAGGTCTTTCGAGTTGCGGTGCCACGCATAAACAAATTAATATTAATGAATAAAATAAAATAAAACAAATGACATATAATAACAAGCGGTAAAAGTGCATCAACTTGATCAACTCATCGGAAAGGCTTTATTTATTTACAGTGCAAATCAGTTACCTGCTCTTGCGAGAAGAAGATCGGCTTCCGTTTTCAAGGACGAATCAAAGCAGTCATATTGGTTTAAGTGAGACTTGACGTCTTTTGTGCATTTGTCTAGTGCTACACACGTTGCATCTGCAGGATTTGAAGGGCTAGCTCCACAGGGCCCTCCAACAAACGTGGAATATCCACACGATGCCATACGTCAACGAGTGTTGGCTTCAACTCGGAAGCAAGGTGGCTTTGGTACTGGCTCTAAGAATTACTCAACTATCACACGTTTACTTTGAAAAAATTTTTCAGGGTGGAGTTTTTCTTATCTGATTTATCTGAAAGCACTTTTAGACTTAAAGTAAATATTTCAAGATCAGCAGACAAGATAACCCAAGATAGCAGACAACAACCTCGTTCCCAGGTTCTCTCTCCTACTCTTCGAGCAGACAGCACATGTGGTATCTGGTCCTGGTGCTATATATTTTTTGGGTTCTAAAGTTTCGCAATCAGTCCCTTATACTTTCGATCAGCCCCCTGATTTATCATTTTCACTTTGATCATTGTTTAGTTTCAGGGAGGGTTTATTGCACTGTGCAGCACAAATCTGACTTACCCCACACCCATACAACTGACATTCCTCTCCCCAGTCCCCACAGCTGTGTGTAACGCATTGTCCTATTGCTCCGCAACAGATGTGAAGAGAACGTGTATTTAGCGGTTTTATTTCCAATACCTCTTCAGTTTATGACAGATAAGTAATATATTTAGTCATATATCCTTATGTAAGCTGACGTGGGCTAAATTGTTCTTTTTAAATGAGCAATGGATAGTATTGAAACGTGTTGATCTGTGCCGTTCACGGCTGTTAATTCATTGAACAGCAAACGGATTTTGACTGTTAACGGGTTCATTTAAGTAAAAAACTGGCGAAACAGATGCAAATAAGTCGAAAATAATAAGTATTGTTCCTTTGCAAAGAGATTTGGGGGATTTTGGCCATTCTTTGCCCCAAAGAGCATTTTTGTTGATTTAACACCTTGGCATACCGTGACAAAAGTGCCGTGAATTTGACCTCAAAGGCAACTTTCATTTGGCGCTGGAATATTTTCCCCGTTGGATTGCCCAAAAATTTTATTGCATTAATTTGAGGAAGACACCTTGCTCTTTCTATCTGCAGGAACGTTATGCCTCAAAGCCGTATACCAAGAAGTGATTTTTGAGTCCGAATTTTGTCAATATTTTGTCTGTCAAAAATCAGCAAATTAGGTAAAATAATTAAAAATCTGAAAAATATCCAGTTTGTTGTCGAATAGAAAAATTTCACATTGAAAATATTATTTAATTTGCACTCTTACTACTGAGGTTTTCAGAAGCAGAGTTTGTTTCTTCTTTAATTTTTAAACGATTTTTAAGTAATGCACTGTCTTTAGCCGGTGAAACCCAACCTGTGAGCCCCGGAACCGACTCGGTCGCCGCACGCGTAAAAGAAAAATTTAATCGAACTAAAAGTTATTTTTCTAGAAATAGTTTACCTAGAGCTATATTCTGATTTTTTCATTTTGCACGCCCCCAGGCGATATTTACGGACGGCCGCTCTTAATGAGTGGTCTGAGACACTTGGTAAAGACATATGGGGCTGAGCTTAGACCGAACGGAAGTGATGCAAAACAAAAATACCAAACGGTACCAGAAAAAACCCAAGAGAAACCTAGAAAAGTTTGGTGATCCGGAAAAATATCAATATGGTGATATCCAGACTTGAGATCGAAACTGAAAAGGTAGTCGCCCTTATTAACATATGATAATAAAACTCTCCAATCTTCACACCTAAACTTCTGTTTCCAAACGAAATGATTGACATGACGTAAGTCCAGAATAAGCCTCTTCTTGCCTGAAGACTGTATCGAGACAGAGAGCGGATTAACGACGTGTGGAATAAAGGGTAACTCAACAACGGCGTGAGTATGGACTAATTCAGCGATAGCCGACTTCACGAAAGATGCATTATTGAGAGCTGACTGATTGTTAGAAAAATGCGCCTGACAAGGTGTACTAATGAATGGAATCCGATAACCGAATTTAATAGTATCGATAACAAAACTATTGGCACCAATAGTGTGCCAA
>OX419336.1:21727620-21780120 GCA_948470475.1 Galaxea fascicularis | reverse complement strand
TTGCAATTGACCAAAGTGAAGAATAAAACCATTCTCAACCATTTGCATGTTGATCACCTGAGTTGATTCATGGCTTATCGTGCTGCAGTCACTTTTCACAACGAAAAGTTAGTCATCTTTGTTTAATGTTTTCTGGTGCTATTGTAAAAAGAACACCAACGGCAATTTTCTATCATCTTTACTCTTATAGTTCACAAAAATGACACCATAAAATAGTCAGAAGAAGGCGAACAAAGTACTGTTTTTTTTTTGGGTGATGTCAAAGTACCCACTGTGGGGTTTTACAATTTTGTTTTGTTGTGGAATATTTCGGTTTTTTGAGGTTAAAATGTAAATGATACATGTTAGAAAATTGTGACTCAGTCAAAGCACATAACCTGTTGTGATGTTGGATTTAAAAGTGAGACACTGGAACAGTTAATCTATAGTTAAGAGAATTTACACCATTTGTATTGAAATGTAATCCGATATAATTAAACTGTGATGAAGCAAAATCGTTTATGCTCATAGTCATGGATTCCCTTGATCCAACGTGGCAAAGGTCGATGATAAATCGAAAATGTACGTCAGGACATGTTTGAATGGTGGCTGTGGCTCTGCAGCAAAACAGTAAATAAACTATAATCGCAATACAGAAGTCCTCCCTGGTGAAAATCTTTGTAGGATCTTTGAAGATCTTTATGAAAAGTCCTCATAGATCTTCAAGGATTTTCGAAATTCTTGCCAAGATCCTCGAAGACCTCTCCCAGATCCTTGAGGATCCTTGAAGGTCCTTGCATGTATCATGAAGATCCTTGCAGGAATCTTACAAAATCCTCACAGATCTTTGCATGATCCTCATAGATCTTTGCCAGATCCTGACTCTTACAAAGATCTAAAATAAATTTGCATTTAAAATAAAACTGGATTGACAGAAGGTGATGAAAGAGCAATACATTTTATGGCAGGAATAGTTATTCTTCTAAATAATATAGAATGTTGTAATTATATTATTCTATGATTGTCTGGGTAATTTGTAGAATTCAGTAATGATTTTTTAGGAACATACATGTATCTTTTTGCATAGAATTTTGCTAAGAGGTTAAAAATGGAGCCAGTTATATTTTTTCAAATGTTTCCCTCACATTAAACTTTCACTGATCGTTTACGATGACATGCTCCAAACAAAGAAATGGATACTCTACGAAAGAGGCACATCTAATCAGTATTTTTCATGCTAACATGACTTATTCTAACACAGTGTTTTGGTTAATTTGCTTTTTTAATACAATAATCTTTGTAATAATATTCTATGGTTGTCTAGGTAGTTAAGGAATTCATTAATAAAGTCTTCCAATTGTCAGTGTTTTTCGCATAAATAAAAAATGTTGGGCACCACACAGAAAACACACAAAGGGTAATGGGCAAAATTCTGGTGGCATGGCAGCACTTAAATCTAGGGATAAGGGGACCAGGAGAGAAGCCCTCCTGGGGGGAGACAAGATCAAGTGGTACCGACGGTAGCCACCCTGGACAGGAGTCCTGATCAGTCTCTGGGGGTGAGGAACTAAGGGGAACCAGGAGGGGTGGCTCTTCTGGGTGGAGTACAGATTAGGTGGGACCAGGGGTCCACACCCCGGGGTGGATATTTTTCTGGACCTGTCTCCAAGGGCTAAGCCTTACTGTGGGGTAAAGTGCAGCCAGGGGTTGCATTTCCCGGCCACGGATTGTGGAGCATGGGGAGACAGGGGACACAATCCCCCCACAGTAGAGGGCAAATAAAGTCGGACTCCTGTAAACAGGGGGGGAGCGTTACCTTCTGCTCCCATGAGACTTCACAAGTAATCTGACACTAGTATTAGCTAAGAGTCTAAGTACTTCTAAAATGGTACATTTAGGGGTCCTTATATAGTGTTCATAACAGTCTGAGCTCTAGCGGCCAAGAACTTTAATAAGCCAGGATGGAAGGCCAACTTTGGCTGCTGTGGTGGCGGCTCCAATACGGAAACTGTGGGAGTAGAAATTGTTGGCAAGGAGACCACAGTGTTGAAGAATAGACCAAAGCTCTGTTGTGAGATTGTTCCGTGTAAGCCATTGTTTGGGTTGGGTGAAGGCGAACAGAGGGTGGCTTTGGCCATCACCAAACAGATAGATGACGATGACTTTGCAATAGTAAATGTGTGGCCCTGTCTGAAGGGGTCAGTTTTCGATTGTTTGATGTGGACTAGCATATGGCTGGGTGAGTGGGAGTTGGGAACCAGTGTGATGTCCTTGGAAGTGAGGTGAACAGAGGGGTCGAAGGGGCCATTGCAAGTGAATTCTTTGGATCTTAAAAACCCAAAAAAGGCAAGGGTGAAGGCCGCCCAAAGCATAACATTGTCCAGGTTATAGGAAAGGTCGGGCTTAAGGTAGGGGTGAATTGAATGGAGCACTGTAAGGGTAATGGGAAAATGGTCAAGCCGCCTGGTAGGAGTGAGGCGCTTAATGCCTGTCAGGACCTTTTTTAACCTATGCATGTCATTGAGCTTAAGAGGAAAGTTAAGCTCCCAGTAAAGGTCCTGCACTGCCACCAAGTACAGCTTGACCATTTCGTAAAATACTGTGTTGGCTAAATGCAAAATACATCAGGGTTATCTCTGAGGCGGGTAGGAGGGGTTTTGAGGGGCCTACTAAACCATGCATGAGTGTAAAGGTGAGGAAGTGCTCGACGCCAACTTGATAGGTGCATTGAGTGGAATCGCTGTACAGAACCTCTCAGATGTTATTCGCTGATGGAGGGATGGTGGAGGCTGTGGGAGAGGCTGAGGGAACCAGGGTACAGAAGCAGTCCATCTGAAAACGGGAAAGGGAATCAGCGATAGAATTGTCTAAGCCTGGGATGTGAGTAGCCGTGAATGTGAAGTTGTATTGGAGCGTTTGAAGTGTGATTGCTCGCATAAGGTCCATTACCCGGGGGGACTTGGAGTGTTTAGAGTTTATGCTAGGCACCACTGACTTGTTGTCACATCACATGCCAATTCTTTTGCCAGACCAGCGGGGACCCCATAGGGTAAAGGCCAAGTATATGGGAAATAGCTCCTGCCATTCAATACTAATACCTCTTTTTTGGCTGAGGGTGTGGTCGGGGAGCAAGTGGCCCTGGAACCATTCCCCTGCTGAGAACCCCCCATACCCAAGGAAGCCAGAAGCATCAGTGTATAGCTGAAGCTCTGGCGGGGAGGTGCCTTGGGTATCTAAAAAGAGAGACACCCCATTCCAATTTTGGAGAAAATGTTGCCACATAGAAATGTCCTTACAGAAACCGAAATTTAAGGCGAATGTGCCAATGGGGGAACTTGATACCCTTTGTAAGGTGGATAATGTGTTGCAAGAAGGGGCGGCCAGGGGTAATAACCTTACAAGCAAATTGAAGGGTGCCAATCAGGGACTGTAGCTCTTGTAAGGTAGCAGATTTCCTAGTGGTCCAGTGACCAAGGGCTTCCTGAATGCGGATGAGTTTATCCACCGGGAGATGGGCTCCCATTTCATCAGAATCTAGTAGAATACCCATACATTCAAGGCATGTGCATGCAGGGAAAGTTTTCCCAGGAGCTATGGGGATATTTAGATCTCTAAAAAGGTGCAAAATTTGGCATAGAGCAGTCATGCATTTTGATCTGGGAGGGGAGGTAGCAAAAAAGAAATCGTCTAGTATATGTATAACCTTGGGAATATTGAGTGTAGTTTGAATGATCCATTCAACAGCAGAAGAGAATTCGTCAAAAAGGAAGGGGACCAACCTGAGACCGACGGGGAGGACCATATCGAAGAAATAGAGCCCTTCCCATTTCATACCCAGAAGTTCCCAATCGGAGGAGTGGACGGGAACATTGCAAAATGCTGATTTTATGTCTAGTTTGGAGATGAAGCATCCTGGACTGAGATCCTGAAGTATGGCAATTGCATGGTCCACCTTTATGTATTGCAAAGAATAGGATTCAGGAGGAATGTGGGCGTTAACACTGGTGGGGCACTGTTTGGGATAGGAGAGATGGAAAATGGTGCGCCATTCCAAAGAGTGTTTCTTGGGAATGGCCCCAATATACCTGCAGGTTGGAGAAGGGAGGGATGTGAAAAGGCCTGGCAGCGTGACCCAGGGTAATCTCTTTTAGCACGTTTTTGTCAATAATAGATGGGTTGATATTTGCACAGGGAAGGTTAGAATATTCCTTGGGGGCCCTTGGACCTGAATAGCCGATCGTAAAGCTCTGAGAAAACCCTGTGAGAAGATGATTAACTGTTGTGTGATCTTGATGGCCCTGAAGGTAGGATGCAAATTTGTTGATGTCAATGAGGTTGGGAGGGGTCAGTTGGGAAAGGTAATTAGGAGTGTCCTCAGGAGGAATTGCCAGAGCTTGAAGACGATTTAGGTCTGTCCGCTCTGTGGCGGGTGAGTTTAGTGTGATCTTCCCCAGAGTGGGCTGCTGAACATCCCGGCTGGCTACACCTGTGTTGGTAAGGGCATGGGGTGTGAGTGCAGGGTTGGCCTTTGTTAAAGTTGTAGCACAGGTTGGATTGGGTAAGGGCATCCTGGGACCTATGAGGAGATAAAGGGCAGGTATCAGAAAGATGATCAGTACTGCCGCAAGATTGGCAGCCCGATTTCGGGAGGCCTGTGAAGGTATCGAGGTAGAGCTGGACGTCCCATTCCCCCCACTTGACAGAAAGGTTATGGGAGGCACGCCTTTGGAATTCCACATCATAGACATACCAAGCCATCCCAGGGAACTTTCTTGTCGCATCTTGAATCAACTGTTGATAGCCTATTAAATCCGTGGCACAAGAGGGATATACAGATACTATAACAGCGAAATATATGGCAAAGGCATCGAGCCATCGATGGATAGAGGTGATTTGGGGGCGTTTAGAGGAGGAGGAAAGGGGAATAGTTAGACCCTGATCACCTGCTTTAAGGTTAAGATGGGAATGGATGGTGTCAGTGAGGAGGGAGGTCATTGGTAAAAGGGTAGCAAAGTCCACGTACTCACCATTGGTGATGGCCATCGAGGTGGCTTTAGTCAGATGGCTGGCGAGGGAAGGCTGTCGGAAGTTAGGGCTGGATCGGAAAAGTCGACAGGAGAAGAGAGGGAACCAAGACCGGAAGAAACGGCGGGACAAGAAGAAACGGCAGTGTTTGGGGGAGGAGATTGCCTGGTGGAGGATTGTGGGGGGAAGGTTGTTGTTGACGGGTCGTGTTTTGGCCACCATCTTGTGGCGGTGGAGGAGGACTGGATCTGAGGCTGTCCTGAAGGTTACCCGGAGGACTGGGCTGAGTGAGCTGAGCACTGGCACTGCCATCTTGGATTAGTTGGCAGTTCATCCACTCGTCCACTATGGAGGCGATTAAGGCAGCCAATTCAGCGTGTGGAACGCTGGTGGCGATACTGGAGTTGGACGGGGCACTTCCTGATTGTGCTGTGGGCGGTCTTTGCTGCTAATCACTAAAGATATCAACACAGACTGCCATGTTTGGGAAAAAGTTTATTGGCAAAGAAGGGTCCATGGGCGGACCAATAAACTAAAAGGGTGGCGTGGGTGGGAAAGAAAACGAGTGAGGACACTGCCTGACAGGATTGAACCAACTGACATCCGATCCTCAAACACGAGCAAAGAAGCGTGGCCGACATGACATGCAGGGCATGTTATCTATCCGTAATTATCAATCATCACTTAAGGTGATCATTATTCAATCACTAAAGATATCAACACAGACTGCCATGTTTGGGCAAAAGTTTACTGGCAAAGAAGGGTCCACGGGGGGGACTGATAAACTAAAAGGCCAAAAGCCCAAAATTGAAGGATGTGTTGATGTTGCAAAAGGTGAAAAAATAAGATTCAAATGGAAATTAATTTCAGTCGCTATGATGATGTATTTGCAGAAACTAAAGATTTGTGCTTGAAATAGTGGCTGCCATCTGAGAAGCAGCAATGCGTTTTTGTTTGTCAGACATTTCAAGATAAATTTAATAGCAATCACTGTGCCAGTCGCCTTGAACCTTAATTAACTCTGGTGGCACGCTTGATTCAAATGTGAATGTGGCACCACCTCTGCGGAAGCTATGAGGCAAATAATTAGTAGAATCTAAGCCTACAGCTTTAAGGACTTTTGCAAGAAATGAACTAAAATGTGCATAAGTGACAGGTTGCACACATCCGGTGGACTGAACAGAAAAAAGAGGCGCGCTTGATGGAACATTATTGATGTGCAAGTGAGTAATCAGAGCCGTAACAGGACACAACAAACTACCTGGAAGGCATGGCAAAGGCAAAGAAAAAGTACGTTCTTGAAACTGGATAGTCTTGCTAGCGCGAACACTAACATAAGCAAACAACCCCTGGGAATGGTCTGAATGCAGCAAAACCTTGGGATTAATTAGCACCTCACTATCGACTACTAAATTTGATTTATGCAAAAAAGAATAGAAAGCCACTAAAAAAGAGCCCACATAGCTGCTTGAAGAGGATTTTGTCTGTCAAAAAGATGCGTGATGTGGACTAGCAAACGTGGTGTTATGGAGGCCTTATGCTTAACTGCTATACCTAGATGACGCTTAGCTCCACGCAACAAAAGTTCTTCTTGTCTTCGCTACTGTTGCTGCTACTGCTGTGTGCCCACATTGGTGTACCTGGTATGTTATGAGAAGAGATATCCAGTGTTCTCTCGGAAGTAATGCAGGATGTCTGGTCTCATACAAGACTAAGGCTTTGTCGACTCCACCACCTACTCAGACGATGCCATCAGAATCTTTGTATGGGCTGAACTTTTTCAATTCACTTTTTTTGAGGCGGTCACTCAGGCTTTTGTGACTTTCTTTGATCCAATGATGGTCTGCCTCCTGTAACCCTTCGGGCAATAAAGGACCCTCTTTAGGTTTAATGTCATTTTCCACTGGGTGTGTTTTGTTGTGGCATTGTGCTCGCAGGTTCCAAATTAGCCTTACATGTAAGTGGTAACTCTGACTAGTTTTCTCCAGCTTGAGAACTTTTGGCAATTGATAGGATGTTCTACTTTGGTATGAACGCAAACGTTGTGAACTTTGCGGCATTCATCTTTAACCTTGGGTTGGTCATTGGTTGACGAATCTTGTGGCCTAGTCATTTTCAGGCAAGCAAAGAAACTTAGGTCCATGTTGCCACCTCTCAACCAAATTTTCGTGTTGGTTTGGATCTCACCAACTCTGACTGATACAAACAGTTTAAATCTCTTAGCCTCACTACGGATCCATGCTAGCACTATCTTGCTATCCAGGAAAAGGATAACTTTCTCAAATTTGAAACGGGATTCGTCCATAATGGTCTTACACAGTCTGGAGGCCAAGACTGCACCTTGAAGCTCCAGGCGAGGTATGGTCAATCTTTTCAGCGGTGCAACCATTGATTTTGCTGCAATAAATCGTACGTTGTACTCTCCACTTGACAGCTGCCATCGTGCATATGTGCAGGAACCAAATGCGTCTTCAGAGGCATCAGAAAAAACACAGAGTACAGGGCGGCCAACTGCATAAGGCGGTGTCAGACATCTCTCGAAGCTTGTGCCATTGAGGCTCATCATTTCTTGAATTTCGGAAGGTAATTTCTCGTCCCAGCTGACGCCCTTTTCCCACAGCTCCTGTAGGGCTATCTTGGCTCTGATAAAAAATGCAGATGCAAAGCGAATTGGATCATAGATTCGAGCAAGTCTTGGGAGGGTAGTAACTCAGGTTTCACTTTACGGGTAAACATGTCTGTGTGACTGTTCCATACCACTCCTAATACTTTTTTTTCATTGAGTCCTTGCAAAATCGCTGCTTCCTTTCTCTCTTCCTGATCGGTGTTAGAGTTAGCTTTATTCAAAAGCCAGCCTTTGACTTTAAAACCTCCTGTTTTGAGTACACTGTCTATGCATTTCATTAGTTCTTGTCCTTCTTCCTTGGTGCCGACCGAATCGCAAATATCATCCATGTAGGTGTTGTCTTTGAGAACTTGTGCTGCTTCTGGCAAATCTTCTCTTATAATAATAATAGTTTATTGATATCCCTCTCGCAGCCTAAAAGGCTGAATTACAAGGATGGTCAGTGACAATAGCACAAGACACTACGGTATAAAGACAGTCAGATAAATAATGATATAACTATGATTAAAGCACAAATAACAGAGAAAACATAACAGAGAAAAGGATTACAACTGGTCTTGATACTTAATGGTGCAGAAATCTGCGAAACGCTTTGTCTTGGGGACAAAGCGCACCGGAACACGTTCGCCTGATCGGAGGCAGTACGGCCTGTCAATTGACACGCGAGGAATTAATGGCTTAAGGACAGGAGACGAACGGCAATCACGCTTGATAAAATTTATGCAAGCTTCTTCCCTTCTTTGGGAAAGGGCAGTGATGTCAGATTGAATTAGGGCTTCGTCATAGTGACAGTTCGGCAGAATGATGCGCAGGGCCCTTTTTTGTACAGATTCTATAGCGTCATCTAAGTACTTAGGCAGAGCTGCCCACACAGGGCAAGCATATTCTAGTACAGATCGTACAATACTACAGTACACTTGCACTAGCTGCTTGATAGTGAGGCCACTCTTCTTAAGCGCGCGCAGTGCGTACAAACGCTTATTGGCCTTTTTGACTATATACTCTATGTGTACATTCCATGAAAGATCTTCAGAGATATAGACACCTAACAGCTTATAGGTTACAACCCTTTCAATGATAGAACTCGCAACGGTAAGGGGGCCAGGGGGGAATGGGCTATACTGCATAAAGTTAATGATCATTTCTTTGCATTTCTTAGAATTAAGTTTCATGCCTCTTAATGAAGCATATGTATAGATATCAGATACTGTAAATGGTAGGTAAGATGGCGAACACCTAGGGACGATTTCCATGGCAGTAGCATCGTCTACATACTTGACTCTGCTCTTACACTTAGCTGCCATCCCATTTACGAGAATGCAGAAGAGCAGGGGGGCGAGTTTGGTACCCTGAGGTGTCCCACCATTGAGCCCAACAGGGGGAGATAAGGAATTCCCAATCCTAACCCGCTGACTCCTATTCGTTAAGAAAGAAGCAATCCACCTAACAAGGTGGGGGTCAACATCTAAATTATTTAGTTCACTTAACAGTACATTGTGGTCCACAAGGTCGAAGCCTTTACTGAAGTCTGAGAAGAAAATTCTAATGTATCTGCCAGAAGTATCCAGTGTTTCTAAAATAGTGTGCATAAAGAAGATAAGAGCCTGGGTTGTCGAGCGACCAGAGAGAGCAAATTGCTTATTATCCAGTTTGTTAAACACACCGGTAATCAGAGAATCAGCGGCAAAACCTTCAAGTACTTTGGCTATCGGAGAGGTCAGTGAGATGGGTCTCAGGTCATTTTCAATGGACTTAGGAGGTCGGAGCTTTGGGACTGGGGCCACTATGGCTTGCTTTAGTTGCGTTGGAAAATAACCTTGTTCTAGTGACGAGTTGTAGATATCCGCCAAGACTGGGGAAAGCTCAAAGGCGAATTCTTTCCATACAACATTAGGGATTTCGTCCGGTCCAGGTGATTTCTTTGTCTTCAAAGCGCAAAGAGTCTTATAGACTTTATAGTCAGAGACATAGAGATGCTCAGGCACAGGGCCAATCAAACCAGGCAATGGTTGCAAGGGCTTGAAATGGCTTGTAAGTCCACCAAGGAACTCATTAAACGACTGTGCGAGAGAGGCATCGTCAGTGATCTCACCACTGATCAGATGACTAGTCCAATCACCAGAGTAAGTGAGACCTCCCAGTACTTTGATATCTTTCCACCAGCGTGCACTGTTAGATTGTTGGAGGCTTGAGACCTTGTTGTTATAAAACTTTTTTTTACAAATGGAGCACTCTCTCTGTACCCTGTTTCTCAGCGCCTTATAGACCTGAGAGGATTTTCCATGTACGGCCAGGGCTTTCTGACGCTTGGCTATGAGGATCTTCAAACCAGCCGAGATCCACGGCTTGTCAGATGACGACACCTTCACATTACGCAAAGGGAGAAATAAATTCACAGCGAACGTCAGACAGCTGTACAGGAGGTCAACTTTCTCTTGGACACTGGGGATCTGTTTGATGATCGACCAATCCATTGATGTGACCCAGGCCCCTAACTCTCTTAGCCGACTACACCTGATGTCTCGTACCAGAATACTTTTTGGTCTCATTTTGTTGGAGGGATGAAGGTTGTTCATAGGGCTGATATGATCGCATTGTGATCACTGGTTCGTCTGCTGTCTTCCTTAGTGCTATTTGTGCCATCGCCGGGGCTGTTTTGTCTCCAAAGGTAAGTACTGTCTTGACATAGACATCCAGTCTGTGATCTGTCTGTAGGTTTCTCCACAGGAACCTGTGTACGTGCTGGTCCGCTTCTGGTATGCGGATTCTGTGATACATCTTAGATATGTCTCCAATAAAGGCAATTTCATTCTGATCGGAATATTGTGTACTCTCTAACATCCCCTGAAAACTTTGGCATTTTGGGTTTCTCCATTTTTAAACTACATGTTTCGTTCTTAATTACTTATATCTAAGTGAAGCTCTCTAAACAAATTGACTATTCATTCTTTAAAAACTGAAGCTATGATTCTGGCAAAGCAGCAGTTTATTGGTCCTTTGCACTTTGGCTCTGGCTTTGTGAAGCTTGTCAACTCTACAAGCTGTCTGGGTGTTACAATTGATAATAAACTCTCATGGCACTCCCAAGTAGACACTGTTAAAGCTTCTTTTTCCCAAAAAAAAAATGGTGCGCTGAGGAGAATGTCATACTTACCTAAGTCAACTTTGGAAGAAATATATTTTAAAACAATTATACCAAGCATAACTTATGGAATATCGGTATGGGGAAATTGTTCCCAATCATTACTTAATAGTTTAGATCATATTCATGGTCGTGCATGTCGTATAATTAATCGTCTTCCCTCTTCACAAGAAAGCAGCTCATGTTTGCTTCAGTGTAACTGCCTCCCTATTAGTTATTTATATAAAAGGCGTATATTACTTACGATTCATCCAATTTTGCAGGGGCTGCTCCCAGCCAAATTTTAGAAATGTTTTCATTATCATCCAGATCACAAAGATTTTGTAATCAATTTAATATTATTAGGGTACAGTCTGAACTTGGTAGAAGTTCCCTTGCAATATAGAGGCCCAAATATGTGACCTCTCACGTGAAAACGTTCCGAACGGTTAGCCGTTTCTAAACGGATAGCCGTTCACCAGCCGTTCATCAGCCGTTCGAACGGATTGGGCTGCAGTTCGAACGGCTTGAGCTATCCGTTCTAAAATATTCATCAGCCGTTTGAACGGCTCGAGCTATCCGTTCTAAAAAATCCATCAGCCGTTCGAATGGCTTGAGCTATCCGTCCAAGAAAATGATGCATTGATTATTTTGAAGCTCAGTAGGAAAAGCGAAATTTCTCAGATTGAGCATCAAGACCTTTGCATGTAAGTCAGAAAACTGTTTCAAGTTCACTACAATTAAGCTTGTTTTAATTTTTATGCAAATGCTGTACTCAAATGAACCGCATTTTAAAGTTATAGCCTACTTTCCACTGGCAGTGGCAATAATTTCTCATCTCTGAATATGTTTGCTTGTAAAAATAAAACGAGCGCGCTTTCGAGAAATCTGAGATGCGGTTTTTTAGGCAATTATGTGAAGAAATGAAAGCTGTGTTAATCGTTTTCTTCCGTTTGTTTTTGGTGAGCGTGGAACTTAATGAATGAAAACACTTAGTTTTACAAAAACCTCCTCATTTTTTGAGCGCATTAAAGTTTTTTACCTTTTAAAGGGAATTAGCTGTAGGCATGACTACTCAGCTTTCAGAAAATATGCGGTTTATGGGGGTTTGTGTTTGAACAAAGAGCGCTAGAACGATCCGCGCACAGACGCCCCCGTTGGGTTGGCTGATACCTTAACCCAGTGGTAGCCAAGCTGATATTGGCAACATTATCGCTTCTTGTGATGCTACTCTGGATTAGTTCCCTACTAATTGTATCTTCATAACTGTTTTCAATGTCATTACGATTACTGTCCTCAACTTGAGGCTCCTTAGGTAATGCCTCTGTACATGTACTTTCTAAATACAGTTTTGTGTCAGTTTCTAAACATAACAATATATATTGGCTCTCCTCTAGCCATGCTTCTTGTTCTTCAAATTCTCGTTCATCTTCAATCAACTTTGTAAACTCTTCATGCTTCTCTATTAGCTTCTCATATGCCTCTTGAACTTTAGAAAGGATATCTCTTACCTCCTTTCCTGGTCGCTTACTTTCTATCAGGTGGCGAAGTGACTTTTCCACTCTCATCAGCGCTGCCTTGGCATTTCTTGGGTTTATTTTCGTCTCTTTCAGCAGCTGCATGCTCATTTTGTCTTTGTCCTCAGGAACTTGGGTTAGCCCAGAAATCGAATGTTGTGTTCTGTTGAACAAGAGACCAAACACACCAATATGGAGCAAGAACTGTATTTAATTTAACAAGATTGCGTTGGCACTCGGCCTTACAGATGTTCAAAGAAACTGTTACGAAAAATTATTGCGTGACCTGCGTTACTGTCTGGAAGTGTCTAGAATCTTCTGCATACTTAATTAGTGCTGAATCATCGTGATTCCGTAATTCTATTTTTAAGCCGTTTGCGTAGTAGCTGTAAATAGTTTTTCATTGTAATGTTACTTTATTTAGTCGAGTCGGAAAGTTCTAGAATTTTAGGTTAAAAAGGTATATAAGCCGATCGGTATAGCTGTAGAATTTTCTTAGTGTGTCTTAGAGTCAAGAAAGTAAAGAGAAGTAACTTGAGAGCTGAGAGCTGAGAGCGTTTGGCAGAGGCCGTGTTTATTGAAGTCTGACAGAGGTCGTGTATACAGTTGGCAGAGGCCGTATTTATTGAAGTGTGACAGAGGTCGTTTATACATTTGGCGGAGGCTGTGAGTATTTGAAGTTTGACGGAGGTCGAGTGTAATGTTATAAGCCTAGTGTGAGCTTATTGTGAAGCCTTGTGCGGAGTTTATTACTTTCGTTTGGAATAATTAATCTTGTTGCTGTTCCGACAACCCTGCGTTCTGATTAGTCTACAAACAACCCACTTCTCACTCATCAACACAATCGAACTCGTAACAGAAACAGAAAATTAACGCAAATAAACTTAGAAACTAACTGAAAACTTACTTCTTGACTGTCTCCGTAATTGATGTACACTGTAGCAAACGGTTCTGTAAAACTTTAGCGAATCACGGGTTAGCAATTACAATAACTGGTTAGCAAACATGATGAACAACTGGTTAGCTTCGTTGTTTCTGCACAACTCACAACTAAAAATCTTAGATTACGCGACCTTTAAATCAAACGCTCTACGTGACTAACCTTACGACATAAATTCGCGTGCGCAACATTAAACGTAAACAGCACACGTGTTTAACCTTAACTCATAAAAACAAAGCTGAGTGTTCAGTGACACAGATATGTCTTCGGTCAGGTGGCTCTCAGTAACGCCCAGAATGTCGAATTCAACTTCTTTTAATAGGAATTAAATGTCAGTCAATTTATTAGCAAGACCATTGATATTTATGTGTCTTATCTTTAAGTACTTGTTGTTGTCCATCGTAGACTTTAGTGTAGTGAAAACATCTTCGTCAGATTCAGACATTTAGTCATCATCAAGGTTTTGAGTCAAGAAAACTGAAATCAGCAAAGGGGAGAGTCCTTACTTCACAAGAAGGACAGTTCCAGTAAAAATGATCGAGGAATTGGAGCTTGTTGTATTCACTTGTGCTAACTCTTCCACACTTTATGTGGCACCAATGGAGACAAATATCGCATTCTATTGCACGGTGGGTTTTGGTCACAGCTCTCTTGCAAATTGGACACTTAGGGTTGTTATTTGATGCAGCTGACATGACGGTCCTTTGACGTACTGAACGTTGTTCTGCCCTGTTATCATATAGGATAATGTCGCCACTAATGGCAAGCCTTGTCAAATTAAAGGTACCAAGTTAGGATAAAAAGCAACCCAGGTTGAGAAGAACCTTCTACCTTGGCAGCGATGATACGTACCATGTGGAGGAAATGTCGCCAGACTCGGACTGAAAAAATCCCTTCACAAATTCACAGTACATTCTGAAGCATTACCACACAATTCATTGGCTTCACCGACGGTTTCGACACTGAAAAAAGAGCTGTGAAAGTGAAATAGAACCAGAAAAACATATAAAGTGACGGAACTCCAAGGAACACGTCCGACTGCCATGACTAACCGCTGACCATCCACTAGGTGAAGAGGACCTCTGCCAACCTGGTGGCATACCTAGTTGGCTCTCTAAGGGGTGCCTTCAGGGCCAGCAGGTCAATCCCATTGAAGACCTAACTAAAAGATAAAAGCAAAATGCTCAGTTACAAAATGTGACACATAATTACATCTATGTGCAATGCATTAAATTCAATCATGGCTGAAATTTAACACCAATATTGATTACCACAAGCAAACAAAGAATGAAAAAAAGAAAAAAAACATGGTCTTACCATTTCAGATGTTTCTGGTGCCTCTTCATCGCTAACACTATGACAAGCAAGTTTTGGGTCATTTCTCTGCAATATTAAAGGAAAGGCTTTCAGTTAGAAGTTGTTTAATTTAAATCACACAAGGATTATGTTTGTCAAAGAAGGTTCAAACATTCATAATGGCATTCAAATAACACCAACAAGTTAGTGATTATTACAATATTGTGAACTACTGTCAGCATCATGTAGGTTGTTTTTGAGAATGTGCTGGGAAATGGGTCACCCTTGAAGACCTAAAAACCAAAAGACAACACCATAATAATTATTATGGACCAGCTTGCCACTTTAAGATCTAAAGGGAAAGGTCAACCAAGAACATTCTATTAACTGAGTGGAACCCTACAGCAAGCCAATAATGTAACACTTGCTCCTTGTTAGTGAAGTTACTAATTAAAATTATTTATCATGGAAGTAAGACTCTACGTCTTTAGGCATAATTGGGCTTACTGACCGGCTAGCTGGTGGAGTGGGAGTTGTAAATGTTTGTGGTGCAGGATTACGTGTAGGTTGGCTCCATGGCAACTTTAAAAGGGCATCAACCTTTTCTTCAATGGAATCTAGTCTTGTAACGATGCTAGACAGGTCCTGTGAAATTAATAATAAGAATAATAAATATTTCTGCTAGCAATATTGGATATGATGTCATTTAGCTGAAATGTACTAAAATTTATATTGGGACAAACTTGTGCTATGTTTTGAACATTCATCAGAAAGAAGGCATTGAAATAGCTAAGATGAACTGTTATCATCGAAACATCCTGAGGAAACGCTCCAGTTGTCCAGTTATAGAAAATATTTATTTAATTAATATTTATACCGACGCACATGTTGCAGGGGGGCAGAATCTCGTTTGCAGAACCAGTGAAAGACCTGACAAAAAGAAAGAAGTATCCTATTAGATATCTTTCAACATTGAGTAGGTCTTAACCTTCAATCATACGATTATGTTGTCACAAGATAACAGTGGAATTAGTTAGGAATTATGATAATTTGTGCAATGTCAGTCGTAATGTCATAATTGTGATAGTAACATTCAAAGTTTTAGAAGATCCAATAACAAAAAAAAACTGGTACATTACACGAGGGCAAGAAAAAAAGTTATTGGATAGTTGTTTAATTTAGTAATTCCTGTTGCGAATTGAGATTCACAGCATGCTTCAGCTTTTTCTGTTCTTCTAAATCAGCTTAACAAAACATAAAACATGGATACTTCAGAACAGAATTTGTACCAAAAAAAAGCTTAATGTACCACTGCCAAATGGCATGAAAATTTGTTTTTCCACTTCATTTTAAATTTTTACTCAGGTAAATATAACGTAATATCAATTTTAGCATGTTTCCCTTGTTTTTGTTCCTCTGGAGTTATATTGAGCATTTAACTTGCTAGATAAACATTGGATATCTGCAGAAAATATCCCCTACATGTACAGAAGGGATAGGAAATTCCTGTGGGAGGAAGGGCCTTGAAGACCAACTAATTTAAAGAAATGAATGAGGCTTAATTGGAATTTTCAGAGGGGTGCAGTGTAGGGGTAAAGAAAATAGTTAAAATATTATTTAGTGTTTATAGCTTTATCATACCTTGCCCTTGTCAAGCAAGGGTGTAAGCTAGCCCCTACCCTGTTTGGGATGTATGCCGCCGTTATGCTCTACCTTGCTTTTAAGGACATAAATCCCTGTTATTGTATCAAGGTTCGTTTCAGATACAACAGCGATTTATTTGATCTCAGGTTCTTGAAATCTAAGACCAGGACCTTCACCAAATTCATATGAGAAGCCCAGTATGCAGATAATATTGCCATATTCCAGGGTGTCAAGTTCCTATTTTTTCCTATTTTGTGGCCTGCCTCCTATTTTCTCCTATTTTTTCATGAAATTCCTAGTTTTTCCTATTTTTTTAGGGTCTTAGTAGGTACACAGAAACATTTTAATATATTTGAAATAAAATTGCCAGTAAAATCGATAAATTCTACAAAAAACTGAAACTTCATGTCAAAAAAAGACCAGTTTGAAGCCTTTAGGGTGATGTCTTCTGAAACTCGTGCCCAGACTTTCTCAGTGCTTTTGATTGTTGATGTTCAAAAGCCATGGTTGGCTTTTATTGTAAGGAAGACATACATTTGGTGACAGTGAACTTTGATATTGTTTTCGTTTGTAAAAAAAAAATTATTGTTGCTTATCATGCTCACAGTTTTAAAGGACTAATAAATGATCATCTTGTGAAGTATCTAATGAAATTTGGAATCTGGCAATTGTTGTAGGATGAGTTGTGCTCGGTAACACAAGTGGTAACACTTGTTTTTGTTTATACGGCAATGAATTGTGGATGTATGCCATGGTGCCTGTTAAATAGTTAAGCATTGGGTTGTGGAACAGAGTTGCTGTTGGGAGTGTTAAGAGGATAGAACTCAAAGAAATCCTCCTATTTTTTTCCTATTTGGGGGTGAGAATTCCTATTTATTTCCTATTTTTTGGCCACTGTCATTCCTATTTTCCTATTTTCTAAGTGTCATTTCTCACTTGACACCCTGATATTCTCCAACGATGGCACTGCGTTACGGTGCCTGTTACCCACATTCAGCAACCTGTCACTGAAAATGGGTCTCATGATCAACATCAAGAAAACAGAAACCATGAGTGTTGGTAAACAGCTGGATTTCTATATTGATAAGCACAAATTGAAGAGAGTAGACCGCTTCAAATATCTCGGTAGCTATGTCACCAAGGACTGCAAGTTAGATGATGAGATAACAGCATGGATTTAGGCTGCATCATGTGCGATGGGGAGGCTCAGGGAAAGAGTTTTTGACTGTAGAGATCGGACAGTTGAGACGAAACTCAACACGCTGGGCACGCGCGCCGTCAAAACTGCCGGGTTCGCAGTGTGCAACATTTTTGGGCCGTGAAGTTGGGAGACTGGGCTCAAATAATATTTTCCGTGCGTTGTCGAGATCAGCCGTTTTTTACGAAGCCTAACGACGATGTTGTTCGATTGATCGTCGATTTGGCGCCAATTTTGCATTCTACGGGGTGAGAGCTTCACCTAGATACCAAACATGGCCGAACTTCTCACTACGGTCATTGCAGGTATGTCCCCACTCGAGATCTTGTTTTTGCTTAATCGTATCGCTAACTAACAGATGCTGATATTTGGCTTCATATAACTTTCGTCTGTCCACAGGAAGAGTACAGATCTCTACCAAGAACCGAGGAAATACGATGGAAGAAGAAACCTATGTTTTTAAATTTTCGGTTTACACAACCGAATAACCGTGCGACAGCTGCAAAGAGCGAGCTATTTGGTCTATTTTGTACAGCGACTTGTGGGAAAATATCGCCCTTTTTAAACAAGAGACAAAAGGATATTTAAAGGGCTTTACGAACAACACGCTTGAGGGAACGATTCATTTTCCATTTTGTGTGAATCATCACTCGACATAGGAGCAGTGTTAAAAGACGAAGCCTGTGAACAGGAAGATACCAGGAAAAGGCAAAGCAAAAGTTCTAATTTCGAGCATCGAGGAATCCAAACTGAACTACAACTACTCGTCAGTTAAAGTAAACAAAAGAATTCAGAACCATGACACACTGAAGATTGGACGTCATAAACATTAACCACATGGTTCGAAGGAAGGCTAAAGTTTACAGCAGGTTTAATGTTGGAGTTTTTCTGAAAGAGAAAAGGCGTTTAAGAGATGAAGCTGCCAAGGCTCACAAAGTTCTAGTCAAGGAAAAGGCTAAATTATCAAACCTTATTCGGAAAGTAAGTATTCACCCCCCCCCCCCCTCCACACACAGAATTTTTTTTTTTCAACTCTTCACTTACATACTTCTTAGAGGGAAAATATGTCAACATGTTATAAGTAAGCTGGCACCCAGGTCTATGTTTTTGTAATTAAAATATTTCACTTAGAAGCCTTATGGATTTGTGTCTATTGACATTCCCTCTTATGATAAGAAACCAAAAAAAACAAAAACAAAAGCAGAAAGCTAGACTATATTGGCAAGGACACAGAGGGAAAATTGTCAAATTCTTTTACATTTGCTGTAAACTTATCTGCATTTTCATATAGTGCAGTTGCAGAGTGAGCTGCTTTGACTTAACTTAATGACTACAGACAAGGATAACCAACTTACTAAGGATTTATTAATGAGCTAAGTGATATGAATGTTTTGTTTCATTTTATCCTTGGCTCAATATGTATTTTCCTTAATGTTTTTGTTTATAGCAATGAGCTAATACAAAGTGAAATTATTGAGCCCATGATCAATTTCAACTCCAGCATATACAAGCATGAACCAGAATTGAATAATTTCACATTTTCTGCCTCTTTAAAGGTAGATGAGGT
This sequence comes from Galaxea fascicularis, assembly GCA_948470475.1. NCBI lineage: Eukaryota > Metazoa > Cnidaria > Anthozoa > Scleractinia > Euphylliidae > Galaxea > Galaxea fascicularis. The sequence goes on along the minus strand of OX419336.1, from coordinate 21,761,207 downwards.
GTCTGAGGACATACAAGAATTGGGAGAACACTTGCCTGAAGCTGGCACAGCTGTCCCTCAAAAAGAGAAGGCCTTTCTATCCAGGCAGTCTATTGAGGCAAGGCGCAAAAACCCGACTGTCCTCCCTTCTGATGATAAGAGGGGGCCATCTTCAACAGTGGGGACACAAAGAAGGTCAGAGACATACCAAGCAGCCAAAGAAATACATGGGGCTGACTTAAATGATAATACTCCTGCATACATAGGTCTTCTTAGTACAGCTGAGAAAAGATGCCCTACAAAGATACTGGTTGACTTTATGTCAAAAAGTAAGAAGTTTTCCAAAAAGGTTTTTCCTAAACTTTATAAGAATGCTGCAGAACAATTTGAAACTTCAGACATAAACATTCTTAGAAGTGTTTCAGTTTTCTATTCCAAAGGGGTAATGGGTAAGAAAAAGTACAGATCTGTGTACAGATCTCTTTCAATGACTACCAATCCTAAGAGAAAAACCAAAACAACACGCATTCAAGTAATGTCGTGTTCCTTACCTCGGTTAGTTCCCTATAACAAACTTATCAAGTTTCTCAATGAAGTTGACATAGGAACCTTAAAGAGTGTAAGGGAGAGCTTCTGCTCTGATTTGGAACCTGAGGATCAGGTTGATGGCTGTTACAGAAATTTAACAGAATGTCTTGTTAGATTAGCATCTTTCTACCTAACAACATTGAAAGCTGAAGATTTTGATTGGTTTGGGGAACCAAATACTTTCCAAATAGCCATTGGTGGAGATGGAGCCCCTTTTGGAAAATTTGACCAGTCTTGTGCCTGGCTCATTAGTTTTTTAAATGTGGGTCACAGGGTTTTGAGTAATGAGGATAACTTTTTGATATTTGGAAGTAACTGCTCAGAACAAAGTACTGCAGCTAAAAGGTACATTGCAATGGTTGCTAAGGAGATGGAGCAAATAGAGAAAGGCTCTTTTAATGTCAACAATACCATCATTAAATTTAAGTTTTCAGAATTCCCCAATGACATGAAAATGTTGGCTTTTCTGGCTGGGGAGCTTCCAAACAGTGCCAAGTATTTTTCAACATTTGCTGACATTTCAACTGGTGAACTGCTTGATGTAAACAAATCATTTGGCCCAGAACCCCATAATGATTTCAGACCATGGCAATATCATAAAAGATTATCTGTTGCTAAGAAAGTTGGTGACCTCAAGGATAAATTAAACAAGACTCAGTTAGCTCCCAACACTAAACGCAGCAAAATAACAACATTTATTGCTTCTAGTAAGAGTAGGCAAGAGTTTGAGCCACTCATTGGTAAATTCATTGACAGAGCACATGTAGATCCTTTGCATCTAAAGAATAATGCCTGTCAGCATATTCACAAAATAATGTTGCATGAAGCTATCCAAAAGTCTGCCCTGGGAAGTAATGTAACAAATATGAGTGAGGTACCTAGTGATTCTCCATTTTCCAAGTTTGTACGGGCACTGAAATCTAAATGCCAGCTTTCACGCTTAGCAAACAAAGTTACAAGGTGGTTCAATGAAACAAAGGCAGATGGGAAAGACTTTGAGTATAGATTTACAGGCAGAGATTCAAGGATGTATTTACACAATTTTATGCATCTAATTGTGTCTTTGGAGTCCCCTGCAGACACTGCAAGGCAAACCTTCAGACTGCACACTTTTGCATTTGTGTGTTTACAACTAAGAAATGCAGTGTCTCTATTCTGCAGAATGTCTATCAATGATGATGAAATCAAAGGGCTGTCTTCTTACTGTACCAACTATTTCAGGGCTTACAGTTTGTTTATTGGGATAGTAACACCTACTGTATGGACAATAGGTCACATTGTCCCTGTGCATACTAAAGATGTTAAGTCCAAGTATGGAAAGGGTCTTTCAGTTACCTCAATGGAAGGGAGGGAAGCTAAACACATAGCTATTTCAAGGTACTCCCAAAACACCAACTATGGCATGAGATGGCAGCAAATTTTTCGCCACGAATTCCTTTCTTTAATCTGGTTAAGGGAAAGGGGATATAACCTTGATAATTACATTCCTTCGAAGGACAAGTATGTCCCTAACAGAGTTGCCCTGAACAACTTCTGTTTTTGTGGTTGCCCAAAGCCAGAGGTGTCAGAAAGGTGTGGGTATTGTTCACATCCACATAGGCAGGCTATATTGCTGTCTTGTCAATCAGGAAAGCTGGCTGTTGACAAGAAGCTCTTTACTTAAAGCAGTTTTTAACTCAAAGTGAAATCACTGTCCTTTAAAATGTGTAAATATAAAGCTTTGCATGTTGGACAATCAGAGTGCCTTTCAGAGGTTTTTGTACATTTTATGCAACATTTCTCCTTGATGTGCAGTTAGATCTTAAAGTAGTTACATGCAAATCAATGTTAAAAATTTGGCATGAACTATTTCTTGTATAACTTGCATAAATAAGGTGTCAAATACCAGTTTGTTAAATTTTATATTTTGATGCCTGTATTTATATTTGTATATGTTAATGCTTGTATTTGTATTTATTGACCATACATTCAGTACTTTTAATGTATATGAATAATTTATTATCATATTTCCATTGAATAACATGTATTTACAACAAGCTTTGTAATACATAGACCAGAAGTATTTATGCATACCTTACATGCATTGTAGTAAAGTATTACAATTTTCAATTTTCATTTGTCAAGAAAAAATGTTCAGAGGTTTTAAAAACCAATATTTATTTCCAATCTTGTAAACATTCAACAATTCAAGAATCTTATTAAAAGCATTTTTAACAGACTACAAAGTGTACATAACAAACTTAATCATGCAAAGGAAACCCATGTATGTTCCAGAAACCATAATGACACGAAACAGTCATTTGCCGCTTTGAATACTTGTAGCAAAGTTTGAATTCCTTAAACCTCGAAATAAGGACTTTTGCTTTGCCTTTTCCAGGTATCTTCCTTCTCAAATAACTTTTCAACTGTCCCATTGTTTTTCCAGTCAAAATTCGAAACATGTAAAAAACAGAAGGAGAATATGCAATTCTGATTGAGAGGCCCTTATGATTTCCTTCCATGTATACATTGCTCCTTAGCTCATTATTTGTTGTGGTTGAAAAGGCCCTTTTAAGAGCCCAAAAAATTTCCTTTGGAATGTCACGGGTAAACTCCAAAAACCACGGTCTCCTAATTCTCTGACGAGCTGACAGCCTCCTGTAGATTAAATCCAACCATGTACATGCTTCTTCTTTTAACACTGCTCCTGTGTTGAGTGATGATTCACACAAAATGGCAAATGAATCGTTCCCTCGAGCATGTTGTTCGTAAAGCCCTTTTAGATATCTTTTTGCCTCTTGTTTAAAGAGTGTGATATTTTGCCCAAGGTCACTGCATTCTGTAAAACAATTGACAGCCGACTCTATAGCTTTAGTTTTTTGGTCGCTTTCCTCATCACTGGAGTCTTGTACCTCTTCAGTGTCACTACGAGTGACCTCTTCGAGAACATCCTCAAATGTTAGAGAAGCCGCCATTTTGAAATTTGTTTTGAATTTTGAAGCGCGCGTCCGCTGTCCTAAGATGCGATCACCCCGGCTTTTTTGATGGCGCGTGTGCCCAGCGTGCAAAGTATACAATCAGTGCATCATTCCACTAATGATGTATGGAAGTGAAACCTGGACCCCATATCGTCATCACATCAAACTTCTAAGAACCATCCAGCAGTGGCACCTGAGATCAATTCTTAAGATCAGGTGGGATCACTTTGTCATGAACAATGGGGTACTGGATCATGCAAAGTCTACGGATATTGAGATTATTCTTGTTAGGAAAAGATTGCATTCGATGGGTCATGTTGCACGTATGCCAGATGTGCGGCCCATGAAGGCACTTCTCTATGGAGTATTTGAAGAGGTTCCAAGGAGAGTTGGGTGCCCCCTTCTTAGGTATAAGGACACTCTGAGGGACATCCTCAAGCGTGGAGCTCCTCTTGGAACATGGAGAGAAATTGTAACTGACTGGCTAGCCTGGCGGCAATTTACATCTGACATTTGTGATAAAATAGAAATTGAGAGACGGAACAGGAATATAGAGAGGAGGGCCAAACATCATGATAGGGAGAGGAGCAGATAGTAATCTGGAATCCTCCCTGGGACTGAACTTATTTTTCACTACAAGAATCCTGTATTCATCTGTAATTTTTTGCGTATTACTCGCATCGGGTTATAGGCGTATATAATACCTTGCCACAAGGGACTAGGAGACTTGCTACTTTCTGTGGGTTAAAATAATAAAACATAGAAAGTCAACACCTCTGTATGATCATATGAGATAGATTTTAAGTCATAAAGACTACACTATTGGGATTTCAGCAGATACAGTTAACAACATAATATTGATTTGGGTGATAACAAGAAAACTGCACAATATACCTTTAATTTTGGCACTTGTACATGGTCCTTTCCTTTCGTCTTTAATGTTGTATTTTCCTGTATTTCTGGTTGTAAAAAAACAGTGCAACTATTGTTAAGCATATAACATTTAAAATGCTGTCAGAGCAATTTATAGTCACTTGTGCCAATCAGAAAAAATTTAGTTTTACAGTCTAATCAACTTGTGATTGGATAGTATATGTGTGCACAAAACAAATTAATACTATGTAGTCATGCTTTTGGGCTCACATTTCCTGTGGACTTGACACAGTACTTTTGTAGGTGTGCCATCCATCTTTGAAAATCTTGGACCTAAACAACTTGATCTTTGTTGTAAATCCTATAGCAACTGTGGTCGATTCATACAGAGTGATAGATCATCATGATAGATTCTCTCAAGATTAGAATGAGTATCACGTGACCAGATGGAAGGTGCACCTATATTGTAAAAAACACTGGGTTGAGCCACTTAAAAGAAAATTATCTCTATTTTGCCATGATGCTTACCACTATTGCTATCATAATCATCCTTTAACTGTAAGTGGCTTGGAGATGATGAAAAGGAGAGGTTCAGTGCCTCTTTGTCACAGTCTTCTTTTGTCCCTGGTGCAAAAAATCTTGGTTTACAGTGTACATGGTTCTAGAAGAAATATCCATAACCACCCTAAGGACAGCCATTGTGTATATCACTGACCCACATTTGTGAAGCACCACCTGTGTGTTATATATACTAGTTTTGGAATGCTTTCAAGTGGTATACTGTGGAATATCCCACAAGTCACTTGTATTTTCTGGCATGACGAACTTAGGCCTTGAAAAAAATTCTCCCTGAGAGCCGTAAAATGATTCCTTGATGTGTCATATAAAGGCAACAGACGTAAATTAGCGACGTGTTTTCCCCACTGTGTTAAATCAATTATGCTAATTGAACTCAGCCGAGAATCAAATCACAAAGAAAAATTGATTTCGCGTGAAACACGCTTTCGAACACAAGGTTTATAATTAAGCTGGGATATATTGTAAGTGAACACTGAGTGATGACATGCAACATCGAATGAAAGGTTTTAGGGCGCCTAAATTTTAGTTTTGGTAATACCATGTAATTTTATGGAAATTCTTTAATAACTTGTCAGGAGTACCCAACGAATCCACTCCTCAAAATATCCGCTCCTCAGGCTAAGAATTTTCTGGCTAGTAACTAACTAATGGACGAGAAACTCTAGCTGGGAATTTTGCCAAAACGCTTATCTTGCTGTGGTTGTCCCTTTGAATACCGACACTGGCTCGGCCAAAAAAAAACCCTTCCCCTCTGGCTTCCTGTGGCTTGTGAAAGTGTGCTCTGGGTAATTTATTTGCCAGTTATTTTTTGGCTGGAGTAGTAACAATGTCACCTAGTAAGGAAATTCCAAAGATAGCACTGGCTTTGAGTGACAACTACGGTGCACTGCAGGCTAGTGCAAAGTCGAGCGCGTGTATACAATTGTCACTAAATTGATAGAAAATTGAAAGGGACAAAAGGCGTGTACAAAATGTTAACTGAATACGTGAGTAATTAAAACGCTGTCAGCAAACAATGCAATTTATTTAAAAAAAGAACATCCCTGTCTTTTGTTATGGTGTCAGTGTGGGATTTTGACAGAGAACTCATAATAATTATTGTGCAAGGAATGCCATCTGAGGAGTGGCGGTCATAGTCGCAGTGGTTGTTTTGTGTCTCCATTTTGTGTGATTCAAGGGGATTTTTACGGGTTTTGACAATTTGTGCTACACCCAAACTCTGCTGATTTCTAGGTAAGTAATCTTTTCTCTATGTTCTTGCTTTCATCTTAATGCCTTTTGCAAGTTTTGGTAAGTGGCCTTATGGTCTCAACGGTCTTTTTGCATTTTGTGATCAATTTTTAGTGCATCCTTCCATAGTGGACAGGGTCACTGTTCCGGTAGCCTGGTTAAGAGATCATCGTAAAAGTAAGTCCAGCAGGTAAGAATGCCTTTTGCTTTTATCACGATCATGACTGTTCAGAGACAGCATTTTTGTTTGACTGTAACACATAATGCCTTTTCCTTCAAGTCATTTTGTTTCGACAAAATGTCAGCTGCAAATAGCTAGAATGCTAAACGGAGTAATATGTGTAGTTACTTACTGGCGAAAATATAACCTACACGTTTATGTCTTGATTACCAGTAATATGGATTTCTCTAAGAAAATGGAAGCAAACCGTTCTTGCAGCTAAAGCCACCCCAAATAGATTTGGTTAGTCTTGTTACTTATCTACTGTAGACGATAATTTAGAGTGGAAAGTAACAAAAAAATACATTTGCCTAATCAGAGCGATTTTGCTACGAAAGTGTTTTGCTGGTATCGATCATTCTGGAGAACATTTCACAAGGCATCCCTTCCAATTGACCTCAGATTTTATCTGTTTGGTGTATTGGTTGACCAGATACATCTAGGCACGCTTCAGGATTCAACACCAATAAGTCGTTTTATGGGTGTAGAACTGCCAAAGTATCAAAGCCTTTTTGAACAGGCTCCCTTGTTTTCTCTCGCTTGCCTTTTCTTTTACAAGTAGCCTGTTCACATGTTAATCGTCACTCTGGCACAACACCCTTCAAAATTTGTTATTACACGAGGACCAAGTGTTGCAGGGATGTTTGTTCTTATTTGTATGCTATAGTTATATGATATTTGTACGCTTCTCTGCTAGATAGCTGTTGCAGTTTTCAAAACTGATCGGGGACGAACCATGTTAAATGATTTCTCTTGTATTCGTTCTCGCTTTATTTTATATGCAGAAGACGAAGTTACTGTCAGAGAATGTACCTTAGTAGGTCTGTTCAGAAAAGGAGGAGGCAATCATGTTGCCGATGGCCAAACACAATTTATTGCCGTGTTTTAAAAGCGTGCGATCACACTGGCTTATCCGATCGGTTCTTGGTTGAGGAACTGGAAAATGTAACAAAACGAACTGTGTTTTGAAATAAATGAAGAGCCGTTTAATAGCCCTTTTCACAGTTCCCGGTGCCATCTTGGAATATCAGCCGCGCAAACACTATATCGAGGCTCGCGTTGACCCGGGAAACACAAACATAGGGAAATCACAGCTGTTTTGCTCATACGTTCGTATGTTTTGATTTTATTATCCGTCAAAATGGCCATAAAATACAAAGACAAGGAAATTACGACGCTGGAGGATATACAGAAGCTCACAGTGAAAGAACTGAGGGATATTTTGAAGTGCAATTCCGAAAGAGCCGTCGGAACGAAGGCCGACTTAGTACTGAAAGTATACGCGTTGCTTATGCGGAACGTGGTAAGGCCGGCCGAAAATGTTCAGGAAACTGAAGAAACCAGTGGTAACTTCGAATATAATGAGACCCTGAGACAAATCTCCGCTCTTGGATGGTCTACAGACCTGCGTCAGCTTCCCGAAATGAACTTTATTCAGCTTTACGACTACCTTGTTGTATCCACGCGCAAGTACCGCCACATCGTCCTGAAGAGTACCAATTACAAGAAGCTGAAATCTTATCAATTTTTCTTTGAAGGGAATGTGAAACGATTGGAATGCAAAGTTTACCGAGGCCAGACCTATTTAAAAGCCAGCGTTCTTCCATCAATGAAAAAGAATCCGTACAGAGTTATAGTAGAGTTCTCACCTCAGTGTGATATATTACGAGCAGCGTGCACATGTCCGGCCGGACTTGGATTGGAAGGAAAAGGCAAATGCAACCACGTAGGAGGCGTGTTGTTTGCTGTTGAAGATTTCACGAGAAGGGGATTACAGAAACATGCTGAACCTTTATCTTGTACATCACGGCTGTCGGTATGGGTTGTGCCACGCAACCAGAGTCTGGAATGTCTATTCGGTGCTGAGATAGGGTTATATTAGTCTTGGCCTCTATCATGTAACAGCAATGGACTACATCATAATGCATAATTCAATGGTGTCAGTCTGAAGAGAATCATTTTCAAACCAATGGCTTTGCACGTACCCTCTCTTTGAAAGACAGGCTTTTGGCAACTCTGAAAATGACCTATTGCACAGTACAAGTTGTTTGATGTCTGTACATAAATCTGGGTTCAAAACAAAAATAAAAATAATAATTCGAATTATGAACAAAAACATGACAAGTTAGTTACCACTAGTGGAATCTAGGGTTTTGGTTTAGCAGGTGGCAGCAAGGGAGGAAGAAAGTTTGTCAATAGTCCACACACTGTTGCTATCTGTGTTGCATAAGGGCTCAATGTATTGGGCAGGCAACCATCTAAAATATGATAAGTTTTAATACGTCCAATTGCCCTCTCCACATGAATCCGCACAGAGGCAATGGTCATGGTCTCTTCTGTCTCTGCCGCAGTCAACTGATTTCTTCCAGCTAAAAATGGTGGCATATTAAGTGTGACACCATCAGGCAAAATGTCCCTTATGTCAAATCCACGGTCAACCATGACATTGTCACCGCTGTCCAACAAAGCTAACACTCCACTCTCTCTTGTAATTTGTTTATCAGACACCCTTCCACCCCAGAGGTCTGAAAGAAAGGAGACTTGGCCATTTGGAGTTACTCCCACAAGTAGCTTCCATGTATTATGGTGCTTATAATCAGACCACGTTTCTGACTGTGCGAGCATGGCTGATGGCCGCTGAATGAATAGTTCGGTGCAGTCCAAAATTATTCTAGTTGAGGCAAATTCAGCAAACTCTTCCGGCATGTTTTTGCGTACCAACTCTTGGGTTGGAAAAGGAAAAATATCTTTAAGATCAAAGTACAGCAAATTTATCCATGTTATGCAAATCCTGGACACCAAGCTGATACTAATGCCAAATCTGTCTGCAAGATCCTGAACAAATAAGCCAGCCTTTAGTCGCATCAGTACCAGCAGAAATTCATCAAGGAATGATAATTTCCTGGAGGGTCCTGGCTTTTTACGATTCTCATCTTCTTGATAAGGCTGACTCCCTTTAATAAAGCATTCCCCTTTCCAGTACTGCATCTTTTCCAGTTTCGGCTCAATATATTTATAGAAACTCATCAGGGCTTTATATGATGGGAAACCGGTGTAAAATAAGATGGCTGAATTATCATCCTTTATTTTGTCTAGGGAAAATTGTCGGCTCAGCAAAATCTCATTCTCATTTTTCACTTCCACCAACGTTTCTTCACAATCAGCTAGTTTCAGTTCAAGCAATGTTATCTTCTGCTGCAGCTGTGTAATGTTGTCAACATCAGAGACATCAGTTTGATCCTGATCATCAGTGAATGAAGTTGATCCTTCATCAATGGCTGCTGAAAATGTTTCACGTGGCATTGGCATGTCTACTGACTCTGCCACATTCATTTCTTCTACAGAAACTGTTCTCTGCTGTTCTCGTTTAGCAGGGGATTTTCGTGCCTTTTTCTGCATGGTCCATGAAAACTGGGATGGCTCAGCACCTTTTCATAAAAAATAATGTTTTTTACATTAAATATTAAAAAGGTGTATTAATAATGACAATAATAATGGTTCAGTGCTAGTGATCTCAATGGAACTCATATTTACGTATCATAGCAATAAAATATGGATAACACTGACTATTATGCACTTCAAACCATTTATTTAAATAACATTTTGATGAGCAAGGGACAATAAAACACACAAGGCCAGTCATCCATTGCTATCCAAATACTGTACATTGTAAGTTTACAACTACCACATTTTTTATCTTTCATGTGAACAGCCAGTCACCATTCATAAGCTTCACAGGCTTATCCTTATATCAAGACTCGAAAAGACAAGAAACAAGTAAAGCAAGAAAGGTTATAAAAGCAGTTGATAGGGAATATCAATTTGCTACATGTATTAAAGCTTGCATGTCTTTCACAAACCTTTCTTTAAGTCCCAGCGGCCTGACAATTTTCTTGCTATATCAACTTGTCTAAAATGTTCATGACAAACAACAGTTGCGCCAGTCGCGGTGAATCCGTCCTTTCCATGTTGCCGCTTTATAAGGTTACACCAGCGATTTCTGCGCTTGGGGCTAGTTGGAAAACTGAAGAAATGGTAACCTGCGAAAAGCCCTTTGTCGTCATAATAGCTGTTGTTACAGCCAAAAACAGCACAATGTTTTCCTCTTTTCTTCGAAACCGACGGAGGTGTTTCTTGAGTATTGCTACTGCTGCTCATATTCCAAAAAAGTCGGGAATAAACGCGAAACAAAGCTAAGGAAAGCGTCATTTCTACTGAAAACACACCACATGCAAAAATGTGACTCAACGCGAGCCTCAATATCGTGTTTGCGCGGTTGCTATTCCAAGATGGCGCCAGGAACTGTAAAAAGGGCTATTGCCAAGTAGTTAATGCGGCACTTTGATTGCCAGATTTTGGCAGCTAACTGTCACTATGTGCAGCTTGACTAGGTGTGCTATTCAGTAGGACCAAATTATCATCTCACAAGGTAGTACAAGTGAATTTCTGGTTAAAGAGGTGACATTTTTAATTTGATTTTTTTTTTCTGGTGAAAACAGCTTGCATTTTTCACACGCTAAACATAAGACAATGTATCTTCACTGTATTCCCCAACTTTTGTTTCGGCTTTTTTGTGGTCAAAGTTGCCCACTGAAAAATCACATAAACACACCAAATAATCATTTTAGCACTGCATTGGAGACAAGCTTTGGTTTGGATTGACTGAATTTGCCCGCTCGCATTGTGTGGATCAGTCCATAGCTTTTCCACTTTTGGAATTGTGTGTGAAGTCACAGCATGGTAGTGGTTTAGAAATACACTCGAGAGGAATCGAATTGACATGCAAATATGCTGTGTTTCGCCTGAAAACAGGTATAGATTTTGTCCATTTTGGTATGGTTTTCCGGGGGAACTACGGGAGCGTATGGACGTATTTATCCTTTCAATTCCAGATTAGCAAGAAAGAAAGAAAAATACCGTATTCTTAATGGATTTTGATTTAATATGGTGACATAATTTCAGCCCAAAAGGCCAGGTCTCAGAAGCAATCTTCCAAGGTAAAAAGACCTCGCAGTAGGCTGAACAACACATATGTCTTGTGTGCTGGAGAATATCAAACGTGTTTTTTTCCCGGTGTTGACCACCGAATTCCTGCGAATTGCCGGTTTTCACTGTCACACCGTCAACAAAACCATTTAACAAATAAAGTCAAGAATCAAAGAGACATAAGAAGATGAATATTCAAACAGTCTCGCAAAGATTCAGGTTTGTGCGATGTTTCATGTGGGAGAAATTCGAAGAAATGTTCTACTTAAATTTTAAGGCTTTTGTATGGAGAAGCCATGTTTGTGTCCCTCTGAGGGGCACAAATATGGCGGCCGGGAGCTAACAAAAACATATGTCATCGAGTTTTGCTATAAAAAGCCCATAGTCGTCCTCTGAGGGCTCATAAACATCTACATGAGTACTTATTCTCATTCAAGGACTGTTCAGTTTGCGAAATCTCAGCGGCTAAGTCACTTTTGTTAACCTACGTGACATTCTTGGCCGCCAGTTTCATACTGTGTCACACAAAAGCTTAGAAATTCAACCTCGCTCTATCACAAGACGAAAAAACGAATCAAACTGAAAATTTGTGAAAAGATAAGTCTTCAGCTGTTCTAATTACTAGCTAAACTAAAATCTCAAAAGGATAGATAATTCCTTATTTTTTATTTTGATGACGTCATGTGAAAACCGAGAATACTAGCTAAAACGGGCAACCAAACTGGGAGATCCTGGTTATTGCTAGTATTGACATGTTATTCCTGCAGTTTGTTCGATTCTTGACTTTCACATGGGTAAATTTTGCTATAGAGGATTCTTGAATTTTACATTTTTTTAATATTTTGCCAGTTCTCTCACAGTGAGGGGTCATGAAGCTTTAAATTGTTTCACGCGCATATTGATTTTCTGTGAAAATACTGTGCTGTCAGGATTTGACCTCTGATACAGAGTTTAGTGTTAATTTTACCTTTTCCTTTGTCTTTTTCTTTGTCTTTTATGGGTAATGGCGCGTTTTTATTGCAGTTACATAACCGTGAAATACAAAGGTTTTTCTTTTGTTAAATTTCTCCGAAATGTCTGAATGGGAATAACTGCTAGATTTGTTGCCAGTGAATGAAATAAATCCCCGCTAAGTTTTGTCACGCTGGGCCCACAGTAAATTCGCCGCAACCAAAATCGAACTCGCTCTGATCCTTGCTTAAGGATATCAAAATTATATTCCTTTTTCTGCAAACAGATCATCTTCACCGGTAAAAATTCTAATTAGACTTTTGTCTTTGTCTTTGTCTTGATTTGGAGAAGCGGGCAGCACACACCCACATCTAGAATTCCCAGGAGTATCTCCCTCCCCCGGGGTTCCACCCTATCCAAGTGATAGTGTTCGTAACCAGCAAGACAACAATGTATTTCAATAGGTTACCCAGCTGAAACCAGCAGTTGCTTATTTTAATTCATTAACATAACAAAAACGGCCAGTCACAGCCGTTACAGTCACGGCCTTAAGTTCATTTTCAAAAACATTTTGTTTATCAATCAATGAGAATAAATATCGGTAACGCCACGTAAGAAAGCAATGTTTAAACAAAGTTAACATTGCAAGCTTTAAATACGTCTTGAACAAGTTCAAGGTCAGTGAGGCTTGCAATGAACTTAGCCTCAACTTTGTAGGCCCTTGCTGGTCGTCTAGTATCTCCTCGACTCCAGATTGCGTCTTCCAAAACACGGCTAGTGACAAAAACACAAATTACCACATTTTAAAAAAAGATTCTTTAACAAGGGATCCCAGTAAAATTAAAGTTTTCAATTTAATCATACCATTCAGGCTCCCGTATAATGGCATTACCAATAAGTGGTGCCATAAGCTTGGACAGGCGTGCATTCATTGTTGCCTTTACAATACCATTCTCTGTCAACTCAATGCAGCTGTCATCTTTGGGGTTGGATGGATTTTGCTTCAATCGGTACAAATTGTCTGTCGTCAGGTCCTGTCCACGTCCGTAAAAACACATTCCAACAGCTTGGATTCGTTCTCCAGGCGGTGCATTACTTCTTTCAGTAATTGTGACTTGTTTATATGTAGACGTACCCGACATAATTTGTATCTTGACGTTTGCAGCACAGAGACACTGGCAGAAAGAAACAAATCGTCTTTGGGAGGTGTGCTGGCTAAAATTTTGACAGGCATCACATTCCAATCACAGTGCTGACTGACACACTATTCGAACTCATTTCAGTGACCCACCTCAATACATAACAAAAAGGGTAAAATTTCCTTCCGTCAACAAGGATACACACATGATCCATTTAACTCTTATCGCTTAAATCTTTTCGTTTTACTCTAGGCCACTCACAATTTTGATTGGCCGCACAACTAGCTAGTAGTACGCTCAGGTTAACCGACTCGCAATGCAAAGTCAGGGCGGACAGGGAAAAAGGCATCTAATTGATCAAATAGTTTATGTAGCTTCAGTTAAAGCTCCAATTCATTCTTCTAAAATTTGGTGATGTAAAATCGCTGTCGGTGAGAAATATTATTTAACATCTTCCAGACAAAACGAACGAGCTCGGCCAACGTGATACAGCATTTAAGGAAAACATCAAATTCACGGACCAAACAAAACGCTTAGTTATTCAGATCCAGAACGAATTTTAGAGGAAATAATAAAAACGCAAACTCCTATATTTTTCCAAGTTTGACCTCAAAAGAGGTCAAAGAAAATGCCCTTGCATCAGAGGGGAAATCTTGCCGACCTTGAACAAAACCACAGAAAATGAAAATGCGTGCCATGACCTCTCACTGTGAAGCAAGCAGCATTTTAAAAATCACATTTGCTCAGTCAAACAGTACCATCCAGAGCATAATCTCCCCACCTGCCAAAAAAAAACGTTTGGAACAAGCAGCATTTAAGTGCGAGGTCAACCTAGTGTGGGCCTACTAAAACCCAATTTTTTTTTATAAAAACAGTTATGTTCCCAGAGTTATTTGCGCGGATCAAAACAAATCCCTGAATAAAACCCGGCGATTTCCGCTTGCGCTGATCAACTTCTCGCTGTAAATGTTATCTTATACTGACATCCATGACCATTACCTTCGTCATTTATTATACATTTTTTACATATAATCGCAAAAACATTCAATTTTACTCCAATCAACATTTTTCGCCGGCAAACAAATCTGTTAATTACACCTAAGCACGAGCGAAATTAAATTGTCCAGAGCTAGGAAAGGTCGAGGTAGCAAAGACAGTTGGATAACACTATCAAGTGGAAACCTTGACCATCGATCCTTGACAAATGTAAAGAAACAAAGAATTTTGCCGCCAGACAAAACGTTTTTTGGCCTCAAATATTCTTGAAGGAACCCTGGAGGTTTCGTAGGTCAAGAAACTCGTTCACATTAGAAATGGCCTTTCCTGCTGACAGATTTTTTTTGCTGTAAACCAAACAAAATTTTGTGTAGTGCGCACAGAGCCTGTGACTCCAGTTTTCATTTAATATATTATTTTTAAAATTTGATGCCCTAAGAAAGGTGTTACAAAACACTTACATTCAAAGCACAGCTTATAAATAATGAGAGATTAATCTGTTATCATAGAATTCTTATCTTGCAGTACTGAATCCTTGCTCGTTTGTTGTTTTAAGAGCTTCATCGAACACTGTTACCTTTACCTTGGAGAAATAAGAGGTTTGGGTGTAAATGTCTTAAGGTTTTTTGTGGACATTTACAGTATCGATTGTTTGGTAATGACAGTTTCCTTAATTTTACAATGGTTTGTGAAAGACCATCTTTAAAAACTTTACAGGGGTCTCAACGTTGGGGTGAAAAAAGGACCTTTGCTGAAATTGTCTTTACAGGTTTCGCAAAGCTTGTGCGGTGATTGCCAGTAATGGCTTCTGCTGCGAACAGTTGTCTTTTACCTTGTGAAGCTGTTGCAGCGATTGCTCCTCCCTTATGTATGATTTAAGTGGGGGGTTGGACTTAAAAAAGGACTTTTGCAGAAATTGTCTTTACAGGTTTCACAAAGCTTTTGCAGTGATTGCCAATAATGGCTTCTGCTTCGAACAGTTGTCTTTTACCTTGTGAAGCTTTCGCAGCGATTGCTCCCCCTTATGTATGATTTTAAGTGTGGGGTTGGACTTAAAAAAGGACTTTTGCAGAAATTGTCTTTACAGGTTTCGCAAAGCTTTTGCAGTGATTGCCAGCAATGGCTTCTGCTGCGAACAGTTGTCTTTTACCTTGTGAAGCTGTCGCAGCGATTGCTCTTCCCTTATGGATGATTTTTAAAAAGTGGGGGGTAGGATTTAAGAAAGTAAATCCAAGTTTGCAAGTAATAATATAACGTAGTAATTTACCGTTGTATTCTTAGATATGGAAAGCCATGACAAAGACTACGTGGATCCCAAGCTGAAAATGAAGAGGGGTGGTTATGTAGAAAAGGAAAGTGAAAGGTATGCCGATGATTGAATGTTTAGGGTTTGTTTTTTTTCCTTTCTTATCAAGGTACTTAAAGACTTTTCGACTAACAATAAATTTGTATTTACTTTCATGTTGTTTTGCTTCCCCTCCGATTGCTATCAGTCTATTAGCAAATGGTGAAAAAAATCTCAAGCAGTTTGACTGTTCTATTTTGCCTAGCATTGAGTGATGAAAAAAAAAAACAAATAAAAGATAAGGATAGTAAACTACTATCCTTCCCAAAATGTGAGGTTAGTTTGCCTAATGCCCAACGTCAGACCTATTCTAACCACTGGGTCTCCTTTTAAACAATTCAATTTGATTTGATATGGTAGAGAAATGGGAGGAACACGCAGCGTTACTCTCTGCCGCCGTCTCTAAAGACTAGGCAAGCAAAAACAGGGCAGAGCCGGAGAAATAGATACTATGACAAATATTATCTTTTACCCACAGAGATGATGTAGGTGGTGATGGAAAGGACAATGGGAGAGAGATTAACTTCACAAATATTAAGGTAAATATATTTGTAGTTACATGCTTAAACGATGTGTTACGAGTCACTTTGCAACCAACTGCTATGGTAAAGTGACTATAGCTGAATGAAGGTTTTAAAGTTTGGGATAAGTGACAAGTACATTACATTCTTTTTCCGCCTATCAAATAAAATTTCACGAAAACAAGCAAATCCCTCATCACCAGCGAAGTGAAAACGATGAGATATGTCTGGAAACCTCTTCCTTGGAAAGAACCTAACTCGACACTATTTGTATTCGTCAGGATACTTTTTTTTAGGTTTTGATAGTCAATTGATTACAAAAATTAAAAAAAATAAATTTGTTTGCGTTGCTTTCGTTGTTCATGGAATACACTAGGTTGAAATAATATTCGCATTTACCTTACTCTATCTTCAGATGTCAGACGTCGAAGGAAGCGAAGAAGACTACATTGTTAGTAAGGAAGAGATGTGGAAAAGTTTCTCTTGTAAATCAGACATAAAGGTGGGAAGAGAATTATTTTTTAATTACCTTGGGTTGGCACTATCCCGTTTGGAGTACAAGAATGTGGTTCCGATTATCAAAAAGTGCTGACGAGTGGGATACAAGGGGCTAATTTTGTTGAGTGATCCTGTGAGTGATAAAAAGGCGCAATCATGCAATAAAAAAAAATCCGTCGGTATCAGTTACACCTCTTGAAGTCAAAGCACCTGAGAGTTTGAATGAAGAGGTCACCACGGTGTGCCAATCTAACCAATTAGCCCCTCAAACAAACATTCACCGCAAAGCTGTGCAACAGTGGATGTGTAAATACTACTGTGAAGGAGGAGAGAACGACATCACTATGAAGCAAAACCTGTGGATTCATTACAAAGAAAGCAATGAATTAGATGAGGATCCAAAAAGATCATTTTTTTTGCACGTAGGTAACGTAATAAGGCACCCCCCTTTTGCAAAAGTACGCCAAATTAAGAGGAAAAAGCTTGGTGCTTTCCAGTTCCTAAAGCGGACGTGGCCCAGCGATGTTAAGGCATGTACTTGTGAGAAACAGCCATTGTCGACCAGATCAGCTGCATTAGCAGAAGCTGCTAGTGATTTAACCAGCGTCCCTGTTAAAAGAAATTCATTTCAAGTAAAAGAAACAAGCCCTGATCGTTCCAAATCGCATTTCGGTGGTCAGAGGAGAATGCCTGGTAGTCCCTCCATGATTTTAACCGATTTGGAAAGTGTCCTGGAGAGAAATCCTGATGAAACTACTGTGATTTCTTCTGATATTCCTCTTACAAGTGGTGAAAGCGAAATTTTTGAGAGTGAAGGAGATTTCAGCTGCGACAAAAATGAATTTTCAGGAGGTGAGACAGACATATTCGCTATCGATTCACCCAAGGATATTACTAGTTCCCCCGACCATTCAGAGGATGGAGATGGCGAAAACGTCTGTCAACCAAGTGAACATGATGATGCGAGTAGTGAAAGTGATGTAACTGAAATATCAAGCGGTGCAGAAGAAATCATACCCGTCAACAAGACAGAGGCGTCATCAGAAATATTTCATAGGTTCCATAAGAAACCGTCCACTTTGCTTCCTTCGCATCTTCCTGGGAAACCTGCTTCATTTCAGGCTTACCTGACAAGCGTCGTTAAAGATCCCGGCAACATAAATGAGGAACGTACAGCCCTTTATTTAGCTTCAGGCTGTGCAAAGATGCACAAGAACTGCATAGTCAGGGCCTTTGTCGCAGCTTCGTTCCCCCCTCTAGAGGTTGGCAGTTTTGCGGCCGAGCAAGTTAAATATACCTTTGAAGGAGACGTCTTCCCTCAAATCTGAAAAAGTAACTTCAGCTGCGCCATTTGCATACCTTACCTCAGATGGGCTATAACTAATAGCATACCTCACTCCAAATGTCGAGCCCAATCGGCAAAACCAGATGCAATATTGTCGGGTACTGCGACGTTATGTTTCTCCGGCATGGTCCAGCTCCAAGAACATAGCAGTTCTAGATTGCATTTCGAAGCTGTGGCCTTCTTTCAAAGAGACCAAGAGGAAGAGACCCACTGCGGTAGAAAGGAGGAAGCCAGATTAGCGGGGAAAGAACAAAAGCGTATTTCTGAATATTTCCAAAAACCTTCAGTGAATTTAAACTAGGAAGGACCTCCGAGTTCCAATACCAAGCACACACCAGAAATAAAGTCAAGCGCTGTCATTTATGGGATGCGGAGGTCGTTAAAAATTTTGGAAGTGATTCACAGATTAGAAGAACAACTGCTGCAGGCCTCTTCAAAAAAATATGCAACAATGGCGGTTTGAAGTGTCATCCACATGAACCAGGTCATGAAAAATGCTCCTCTTACAACGTTAGGAAGGAAATGCACAAAGTAGAGGTTGATGTCCTTAAGGCTGAAGCAAATTCAAGCTACAAGTCAGTGTTTATTCCTGTTTGTAAACAGGTGATCATAAATGGAAAACCAGTCCACATCAATGGAGCAATTAAAAGCCTCGACCCACCCTTAAAGGGGAGGCATCATCTCATGGTGAACATCCATACACATGCACTAATTGTTTCCGTCAACTGAGAGAAAAACACTTTGCAGCATCAGAGGTCTGGCAGTTTAGATGACAAAACAAACAGACTGGGATTGAAAGGTTTCAACAAAAGGTATGCAAGGAGAGGAGAGGTGATGAATGCTCTTGAGAAAGAAAGTCAATGAAGGAAATTGGCAGAGACAGAAGTTAAGGAGCTGGTAAGGAAAACAGTAAGCCCTAGAGACTGGGAAGAATGTCTTCATCAAGCATGCCTTAACGGGGAAGACCAAATGCTTTCAATTAATCTGGTTCGTTTGATGAAGAGTGGGATCTCTGCAAGAAATCCAATGCAGATTCTCATTTTAAAGAATTTAGAGTCAAAGCTTCAAAAAGGAAACAATCATCGTTATGTTGACCTCGTGAAAGACGTAAGCGGGCTATTTAAAAATGAGCTTGGTCCGACTAATTATGCCCTTTTAGCAGATATGTTTGGATTGGCTAAAGAAACGACAGCTGCAAAGCACTCTTCGTCTCAATTGAGGTTGGAGCCTGGCTTAAACATGGATGCAATAGATCTGGCTGCAAACAAATTCAAAGGTTTACACGTGAACGAAGCAAGCGATGGTGCCCGTTGTCTGAGGTACCTTCACCCACGAAAAGATAAAAACGGCAACGTTGTTTTAATTGGGTTGACCTGGAGTCCTTCTGTGGACAGCTGGAAAGAGGAAGAAATCGTTATACCAAGAAAGGATGCCACTAAGGGGGACTTAGACGACTTTGGAGCATTGAAAAGGTTAGTAGATGGTCTCATTAAAGGAAATCGGCTAGCCAAGACTGTATCCATTCACAATTTGACGTGTTTGGCAACACTCGACAAACCTATAGTTATTAATTGCATGTGGCCAATTCAAGACAAAGGTTACAAGGCAGTCCATCTCTTAAAGTACTGGGAGGCACAGAGGGAAGCTTGTTACTTCGACGAATTTGGAGATGTTAGAAAGAGTCCTTTAAATTTGGTTGGTTATTCAACCGACTCAGCCGGATTTTCATTGTCAGCTGCAATCCATCTGATGAGTCCTTCACACGAGGAAATAAATGAAGGAGTTGTTTACCTTGGTCTAGGGCTTGACGACGAGTGCTATTTGGCCCCTTATTACTGGTATCTTGCATCAATTGCCTACCTAGACTATGATCACGAGCAGAGACTATTTCTGAAGAATTTGAAATACCAAACTCGAGATTTGACTTTCTGGGATGACAATGGAAATTCAACAAAGCTTGCAACTATCGAACACCTTAAAAATCTAAAGCACCGTTGCCAAGAATTGGGGCTAGATTGCGGATTCAGTAGTGCGGATTTGCTCCTTATTAATTTTTGTGACCAAAACTCAGATGCATGTGAAAGACTATTTACTCCACGGATCGCAGATCTTTTGGAAAAATACGTTCCTGGATCACAAGGGACCGTTTTGTACATGAGGGTGGTGTACTCTCTTTTACAGCCATTCCGAGTTCCAGACTTTGGCTCACCAGAGGACGTTCAAGAATCGATTTCATGTGGCATCTACATTTTCCGCTTGTGGAAGAGGGCGTTGGAACTCAAGAAACTGCGTCTTCATTCTCAGCCGGGGGCAAAAAGTGTTCCCTCAAAGCGTGGCCACTTTATTATGTATGGTTGCTATGCTACAGCAGAAGTTATCTTTTCAGCAGGTACTATCCATCAATTGGCCATGTTTTTACATTTTAAAGGCCTAGGTCCACGCTGGGCATGTCCATACAACTGCGGTACCAAAAGCACAGAACGAATTATCGCAGAATTGCAAGGCAAGACAAATTAATTACAATCCCTGGACTCTCAACCAACATTTGGGGACATGCTCGATAGAAGCACGAAAGTACAGTTCAATATCAATGCGAAACACCGCCTCTCCACAGCTGGTGCAAAGGTATCCTCTTCCCACAAATGAGAACGGCTTGCGTTCGCCTTCAGATCCAGCAAAGGACAAGAGAGCTACGAATACCCTGAAAGGTATTCAGAATTCAAGGCAGCGCAAATCCAAGCTCACAGGAGAGGAGTCAACAAAGCGCAGGCTCTCTTTTCGAAGTACATGCCACAGCAATGCATTGGTCTTTTGAAAGAGAATGACTGCTGGGAGAAACCCTATGTATACAAGAAACCAGAAGGGTGTTTCATGGTTGACAGTCCACCAGGAAAAGATCACAATCTCCTTCAAAAGTCGTTTGTGGTGATAAATGAAAATATTGATCCAAAATGCAACGACGATGAACGAGAAGCAGATATTAACATCCCTGAGGAAAGTCAGTACGAAGGACAGCTGCATGCCAACGAAGACATGACCATCAAGCCTGGCTCCGTAACACCTGAAAATCATGGGGATGATAACAGCGGTGGAAAAAGATGGAAGGTCAGTAAGATAGTTGATGGCAAGGAAACTTACATCCACATCAACCAGGCGTTAAAACTTCTACCCCACGAGTACATATCTCGTTGTCGTCAGAAGAGACACTGGGCATCACAGTACCTCCCAGGAAAGGAGCCCTTGAATCCAAAACATGATATAATAAAGTACTGCAATGTTGCTTTAAAGGTCACCCTCATTGGCACACCAGTATATGACATTGGGCGAGTAGAGGTCATTGAATCAACAAAGGATGGATCCGATGTTGTAAGCTTTGAAAAGAAAGGGAAGCAGTCGGTGCGAGTACGTTGCTCCTTATACACGGAGGACGAACATGATGTTTATTTCTTTTCTAATGATGTAATTCTTACAAAATGGAAACCACCTTCGGCTATCATTGGGGCAGTAGATTTGCAGCCTGTCACAGAAAGTCCCGGAAAGTACAGGCTTCAGTCGGAGTGTAAAGCTCATTTAAAAGAACTAGGATTCTCACCAAGGAATGCCAAACGTGACAACGACACCAAATCATCTTCAAATCAAACTGAAGATAATGAAGGGGCCACGGAGAAAGATGACTACTATGAAGTAGAGGAAATCGTAAGTCGGCGCCTCTCCAAGGACACCCTCGCATATGAGTACAAAGTAAGGTTCAAGGGCTATGGGGAAGAAGACGACATGTGGTTGCCATCATCTTTTTTTAACCGACCGATAACCTTCCAGTCAACATCCAAGTTTGGTAGGAAGAGGAAACATAAGCTAGATTCCAATATGGACCAAGAAACACACAATAAAAGAAAGAAACGTCAAAGCTCTTCTTTCGAGAAGGCCACTGCAAAACCCTCTAGAATGTCCAAGAAAATCACTAAGAACAGCAAAAACAAAGGAAAATTCTTTCGTTCAAGCTTGAAAACCCTTACAGCCAAAGAACAAAGCAACAATCAGAAAGCAAACGATGGTAACACACAATCAAGTGGGCAAAATCAAATCCCTAGATCGAATGTTGGAAGTTCTAATGAGGTTGCAACAGGGAACGAGACAAGACGCAATGTCATCATGA
Organism: Galaxea fascicularis; assembly: GCA_948470475.1. NCBI lineage: Eukaryota > Metazoa > Cnidaria > Anthozoa > Scleractinia > Euphylliidae > Galaxea > Galaxea fascicularis. Next base: position 21,738,844 of record OX419336.1, on the reverse strand, counting down.
AGGAGGATTCCTTCACACATGGGATAGAATCCTCAAATGTGTCATATGATACCACAAGTGCGGTGAAATCCCGCACTGCAAAGCTTTGTGAGATTGTTCACGTCGACCAGCTTTCCTCAGATGAAGAGTCAGGAACTGTGATGGGCATACTGAGAGACGTTGCTCGGTGTGATGACATTTTTTGCAATTCAAGAAGGACCCTTGGCTATGCAACCTTTCCCAATGTAGATGCAACGTTGCAGAGTTATCTGTGCTCCTCTGGTGAGCATGCCTGTGGAGTTAGCATAACAGATCCCTTGAGAGTAACAAGACTACCGCCGTATTCTTTAATCAAAGACGCAGGGAAGGAGATTAAGGAAGAAGCAAGTTCCCAGATTCTTGTTCAATTTCCTTCCTACGGAACCTTCAACAAAAGGGGCATCCATATCTTGAAGAGATTTCATCGACTGCAACAACTTCGTGCCGAAGTCCAATTTGAAGAGAAATGGCTGAAAAATGTTTTTTCAAATATGAAAAACTGTATGAGAGATGATGTGACTCACGCCCGTCTAGACAGAGTGAACAAAGGGGAAAAATACCTGGTGTCCTATAAAAATTATAGGATAACGTCTCAGGAACTTTCAGTCATATGTGGGGAGAGGTATCTTTCTGACGAAATCATCAATCTACTGATTCAAAGATACTGTGACTTAGCAAACGAGAAGAACCAGTCTTGTACTTTCATCTTTTTGCCATCCTTCCTTTCCGTTGGAGAAGTGTCAGGAAATTTGATTAGGAACATTTGTACCGTTGAAGACATGAATGAAGTAGAGGTAATGTTCCTTCCTGTCCACATGCCTGAATTGTGTCACTGGGGACTTGTCATATTTTCAGTGGGTGAGCAATCAGTGTTCTTCGACGACGGATATCATTGTCAAATATCACGAGATCTTCGGTACAGAACAAAGATTATTCTCTCTATGATTCACGAAAACACCGAGTTAGTTAAATTTAAACAGTGCGATTGGAAAGAAATTCAGCGATTCAAGGTCCTAATGCCAGACCAACCTAAAGCTGGCTCCGGCAGCATATGCTAAACGTTTTTCAAGAAGTAGATTGTGAGGAAGGCGATCAAAAGCTTTACTAAGGTCGATTAATGTAGCTCCAATGATATTATTTAAGTCTTCTTCAGTTTTCCAATCTTCAGTTAGTCTCAGCAGGGTGGTACAGCAGCTGCGGTTCTTTTGGTGGGTGGAAAGATGGTTTTAAAGTAGGAGGTTAACTGAGGACATAAACATTTCTCAAACAGTTTGCTAATTGCAGGCAGAATAGTAACTGGTCGATAGTTTGTTTTGTCCATTGCATCACCACTTTTGAGGAATGGTAAAACTTCACCGTGTTTCCAGATGCTGGGTATCTCCCTTTGAGTTATTATTTGATTGATCAGGGAACAGATTGGGCGGCTGAGACTGGGATATCCTTCTTTCAGAACTCTGGGGGTATTAAGTCACATCCTGTGGCGTTTCGGATGTCGAGTGACTTTAATAACTCAGCTACAACAGATTTACTTACTGAACTGAAGTTAAAAACTTCTGTACGAGAGAAATTGTTCTTGATGGTAGAAATACTGTGATGGTTCTTCGGATCACGCACAGCCGGTGCGCTTATACCGCTGAGGAAATAGTTGTTTAGAATGTCTGCAATCTTACTTTGTTCTTGAAAGATGGTCTTGCCTTCAGCCAATTGAATAGTCTCAGACATCTGATTTTTCCTGGAAAACAGGTAAGGTTTGAACACGCTCCAGAATTCCCTCGGATTTCCAGTAGATGCACAGCATTGCTTGGCAAAGTGTTCTTTAATAGTTTTCCTTCTTAGGCTAACAACGCGATTTCTTTGTTGATGGTACTTTTCCCAGTCGTTTGGATCATTAGTGGCATAATACTTGCGCTTGAATTGATTTCTACATCAAATAGCAGCTATCACTTCAGAGTTAAAATGGAAAGGCTTCAGCTCGTTACTTGGGAGCCAGAAGAACACCTTTCCCAGTTTTTGTTAAGGTAATTTTATTTCACAACCTTTGAGTTTATTTGATTGTTTCTGTACAGTAATCTTATAAGTTATACACTTGAGCTCATGCATACGGATATTGGTGTAGTAATAATAGGTAATAATGAAAACCTGGTTACTTTAAGTTGAACGCTCTTCATAAGGGATACAAATTAATGGAACTGGTTTTCACTAATTTTGTAAGCTTGTACAATTTTCAATCCAAACTAAGGATTAAATATTTTTTGCAAGTACTTAATTTTGAGTCTCCAAAGCCACCACTGGACATTTTTCATAACTATGTGGACAATTTGAGAGTGACCTTGTTAGAAACTCTCGGGCACAAAGGCCCAGTACTTTCAGTGTCACTGGAATTTCGACATGAAATCTTTGAATATCTATTTCATGTAAAAGGAAAAATTCCAGAGGAAAGAAACTGGATGTTATATGAAGAAAATGATTTTGTTAGATGTAAGCTTCCAGATAACTGGAGTTGCTTGTATGATCAACATGAAGACAGGTCTAGAATTAATTTTCCTATCAAAATGAGGACATTTCTTACCCAATCTCCAAAAACATATAAAAGGGTAAATGACTAGTGGAGTCCGACAGATGAAATTCAATTATATAATAATTATTTTGATAACTCTCAGTAGCAAGTAATGTAGACATAGTAAGGTAGTTAACTTTGTTTGATGCTAAAATCTGCTTGCATGGTGCAGTGAATTTAAAGACTTGATTGACAGTTCATATTTTGGATTTAGTAGACACTTTGATAGCTAACTGTTCTCAAGAAGTGTTATCAACTCTTTCTTATTTACATGTAACTGTGTTAAGTTCTTGACTTGAAGACCCTTTTCCTTGATAGTTTCCCTTAATTGCACAATTTCATCATCCTGATTATTTACTGTTGCAGAAGTGCTTCCTAATAAGGATGGCTGTTCTTCCTTTTTTGCACTGATTCCAGTTTCCCAGTAATCAAGTTTCTGTTTAGTATAAATTCCTTTTTGCCTTTCATGTTACTGGAAATCCCATTGCCTACTTTCTGTTAGTAGAATATCTCTGGCAGCGTCCCATTTCTTTGACTTGTGAAACATAACTCGCTTATCATCATCATTTTTTTCCACTCCTTGACCTGAAAAGTTTTTGAAGCTGGCATGGCTGTGGATATAAGGAGTGACTCGTGGTCTCTCGTATCCTGGTCGTTTTCCAGGCAGTGAGCAAAACAAATTTATCCATGTTTGGGATTTGGGAAAAAGAACTTCTGAAGGATCTCCATTTGGATCAGTAGCAGGGTTATATATTTCTTCAAAGTGTGTCCAGACTTTTTCAACAGTGTCACATGTGTCTGGATACAGAAATCCATTGAATCTTGAGGGGATTCCTTTAAAGTGCCTATGAAGTAAAAAGTTTTGCTTATTTTTGAAGCTTTTTGTGTCTTGATTGCGAAATGACAAACTAAATTCGACAAAACGTACTAAAATATTGAAATTTGAAATGGAGTGATCATATCGACAATGTCATGGTCAAGGCATCACAAAGAGTTTATCTATTAAAACAACTTAAGCGTGCAGATATTGACTGTATATTTTTTCTTCAATTTTATTGTGCTTGCATAAGATCAGTCCTAGAGTATGCCTGTTAGTCATTTCACTAAAGTTTGCCTGCGTATTTGTCAGATCAATTGGAAAAGATCCAAAAAAAGGTCATTAAGGATAATATATCCCGACCTTAGCTATAGTGAGGCGCTAACTAAATCTAGCATGTCCACTTTCCAAGATAGACGGGAGGTTTTATCCCACAAACTGTTTATGGAAATAGTTGATAATAAGGGGCACAAACTCCATCAGCTTCTCCCGCGGCTTAACGCCATAACCTACAAAATTAGGAAGAGCAGGAAATTTAGAGTTCGACGCTACAAGACTAAGAGATTTTCAAGCTCGTTTGCATTGCATTATGCCTCTCAGATGTTGAGATCTTAAGTAACTTTTACCCCACATATTATACTATATTTATACTTTTTGAGTAACTCTCAGTTGTGTAAGTTTTCTAAAAAAGATTAAGTTTAGGATATTATACCATATTATATTTTACATATTATTGTAATTTGTTTTACAAGTAATTCAGTCTTCTGACTGCAATTTGTATTTTAATAAATGCTTTATTATTATTATTATTAAACCGCATTTTTTCTCCCTCCCAATAACCTCAAAACTCACCAAATCGTGTTCCGTGGACGCAGGGGTCTAATTTGCAGGTCGCGGGTTTGCAGGTTAAATAATTAATTAAACACGCAAACTGTAGAATGGATTGTTCATCGTGTTGCACAAGAGACCTTTGAGCCAGTAACTTGACACTTTGAAGAGAGACGCAAACCACGCGGTTTGTGAGAACAGAGCTAAGAATAACATGTGAGCAGTTGTCTCAGGGCCTGTTTACATGGAGGTGGGGGACCTCAGGTAGGCGAGTTAACCCGCCTAGCCGTGGTCGAAAAATGGCCCACGTTTACACACAAACTTACAACCCCAGGGTCCTGGGGTGACATTACTAGACGTTGTTGCCTGGTCGTTAGGCATGTAAACAAAGAAAATGGTGGGTGAACGACGCATTTTGGCTGTCAGTGTTCTTTTCCTCTCATTATCTGCTCTCGCTGCAACATTTCAGTGCTGTGGCTTTTTATTGTCGCTTTTGATAATGCAATGCCTCCGCCAAAGGCAACTCGACCCTGACTAGGTGGGTTACCCCACCTTGAGTCATTTACATGGCAAAATGCGACCCTAGCTGACAGGGTTACCCTACCTGGCAGACTGGGCAACCCGCCAAGGCGTTTTCTCCCACCTATCATGTAAACATGATCAAATAAAAATGAGAGATTATATGGAGAGGCGGGTCACCTCACCTACCTGGGGTCCCCCACCTCCATGTAAACAGGCCCTTAAAATGATGGATTCATCCAACTACGAGGTGAGAATAAAAGAAAATGATTACACCTTTATCTATTTTCAATTTGCGATCGCTAGGTATGGTGTCGGAGACTTAATGACTTTGTGTCCGTGCGTGACAGTTATTTGTAATAAGTCTAGACATCAAGAGACAATGAACATTTCAGTAACAGACATTGATTGAACTTTTTTTATTATTACCTAGCAATGACCAATCATATTTTTAATGTACCAGTGTAAAAGCAAGCGCTTCCTTTGTGTGTGCCCAGAGTAGCTCTTACACACCTGTTGTAAAAGTGAATACTGAAACGTGAACCAGAAGAGATTTAAAAGGGAGTGGTACAATCAACTCTACTGATTGTTTTAGTTCTAAGTTCGGGAAGAAACCCTAGTGGATGGGGCTAAGTTCTGAAAAACAGTTGTCTATTCGACAAGCTTTAATAACATGCCTTGTGCGAAACGTGCGACAATAAACTGGATAATATTAGGTTTGATTATTAGAGCGTGATCCATAAAATTTAGGCCGCAAATAGAACAGTAATTTCCGGTTTTACAGGACTTTTCGGGAAAAGATTTTTATGTTTAGTTTCATTGAATAACAATTAGTAAACATGAAATTCAGAAAGAATTTTACACATAAATTTTGCGTGACTTGGGGTCGCTTGTTTTAATTCATGTACATTTTAATAAAGAGACCATGTTAATCATTATCTGGCCTTTAAATCAAAGCCACAAAAGTTCAAAATAATTCTTTAGCCATTCAGCCGATCACAGACATAATTATTTTGCAGTTCAGGGTCACTCGTGTGTACTTTTAGACACCATCAAATTTAAAGAATCAACGACAGCTTATATTTGTGTTTTCACTGGCTTGGAAATATTTTTTCCTTCTTTTAGTTGGCAGTTGTCAATCTTTTGGCTCTGTTCGCTCGTAATCATGTCAGAATCCAGAATAATGTTAACGGCTTTTTTGTATTGACGTTCACTAAAACCTGCGACCTGCAAATTAGACTTGCCACCCAAGGACTGGGAACAAGTTGTTGCCTCTCACATGTCCTTGTAGCCCCATTGAGGAGGCCACTATTTATTCACTCGATCCTCTCGTTTAGTTGGATTTGTTCTTTAAAATGTCGGACAGAGACGAAGTTATGGCCCTATCAGATTCCATGTTGAACGAAAACACATCTGATGAAAGCTCTTCTCGCCAAATGCAAGTTGTTGGTATTGTCCAACCTTATGCAGACAAGGCATTACCCCACACAAGCGATGAGGACAAAGATTATGAAGAAGATCAAGATGGTCTCACCCCTGCAGTTCTGCAGCAAGAGTTGAAGATGAAGTTACAGTTAATGACTAGTTAGTACCGGCTGCAGCATCCTCGAAACGTCTGGATGTTATTTTTGCTTTGCACTCAACAATTTTACTCCAAAGAATTTGTTTTTGTCGTAGGTGCACATGTGAAGAATGTGCAAAAGAAAATTTAGCAGTGCTGATATTCACTATGCTTTATGATTTGTTTTAGATTTCTGAGAGCAGTTGCTTACAGATGGCTTGTGTGGTGGATTTGTGGCGCTCCCAGCCTGTGTATCACATATTAAGTCAAGCATTTTATACTGAAATGACAAGGGGCTACCAATCTCAACAGCAGAGGGCACAATAAGGACTACAATTTCAGACAGACACCTTTTCTTGGGGGTGGGGGCAATCTAAGATTTCATTTCTGAGGTGGGAGAATAAAAAAGAATTCCTGCTGTAAGAATATTATTTTGTTAAAAAACTCTTCTGTTTATTTATTTCTTCATAGTAAATGACTGGAAAGACACTCATTTCAAATGTGGACAAGTGTCGCGTTCCCAGTACCGTGGACACGGGGTGTTGTGTACTGGAGTTCGCCAGGTCAACCACAGTGAAGCACGGATGGGCAGCAAGACTTTAACTGGTTTATTACAATGGTCTAAGTTTAACAAAACGAAAAACCGACTAACAAAAACTCTGTGTAAATGAAGAAAAAGGAAAGAAACAAGTTACAATGTGAGTTACATTTGATCTTGACTCCAGGCTAGAAAGGACTCCAAAAACACTATTAAGACTAATAACTCCAAAACTCCAAACTCCTAGGCAATCTCAACAGTAAGACGGCACCTTGCAACTGAAAAGCGTGCTTACAGAAAAGGAATCTAAACACATGGCTCTGACGTAAAGGAAACAAAAAATAAACTACTCTTTGTGCGGCTAGCCGAAAACGGATATTAGTAATCATGCAATCAGAATAAAACAAAGCTTCAAGGAAAAAGGGATCAGTCTTTAAGCGAAACTAAAGTTCTTTGTATTCGCAAACGTGACACTCCTCGCCCAAGGATGTTCAATCCTTGCTCTCTCTCTTGAATCTCCTCCTTCTCTTCCTCCTTTACTGGTTTGTGGTGGCACGGCAAGGCACTTGGCTTGGACCGGGATGGTCGGCAGGTGCAGCAGGCACGAGTAGGATTAGCTCTTTGATTGGGCGAAGGAAGGTCTTCTTTTTGCCCTCCCTGATGATCTCCACTTGGGCCTTCTGGACTTGACCATCTCCGCTCTTGATAGCCTTGGTTACCCTACCAATAGGCCAGTTGTTGCGATGGACCTCTCCGTCTTTCATGAGCACCACATCTCTGGCACTCAGGTTGTGCTGCTGCTCTGCATATTCTGCAAGTACTCTCGCCTCCACCTTATCCAGAACTGGTCAACGAGATACTGGACGTGTCTCCAACGGTGTCGGGCATACAGATCAACTGGAAGAAAATTGCCGGGTGGCAGACCAAGTTGACGTGTTTTCATGGTCAACAGCATTGATGGGGTCTGTGTCTGTTGGCATGGCAGCAATCAGACAAGCATTGATGATAGAGGTAACCTCTGCCATCAATGTGACGAGTAGCTCGTGCGTTAGCTGAGAACTTCCGAGCTGAGCGAGCATGGCATCTACCACATGGTGAATTGTACCGATTTGCCGCTCCCATGCACCTCAAAAGTGTGAAGTGTGTGGTGGGTTGAACAGCCACTTGCAGCCTTGATAAGCAGCTGGTAAGTCCGCCATTCTCTGATCGAGAATTCGGCCTCTCAGCTTTTTACAAATGATGCACTTCCCTAGCTCCCTCGCTACGGTTTGATGGCCTGCGATGAGCCAATATCCAGCTTGACGGATAACTCTGTGCGTTATTTCTCGTCCTTGGTGGTGAACTCTTGTATGGTAGTGCCGCACTACCAGGTCAGCTACATGGTGGTTCTTAGGTAACAGCACAGGATGTTTCTCCCCATACTCCAGGTCTGCACGCTGCAGGCGGCCACCTACACATAGTATATCGTCTTGGTCGGTGAAAGGGTCCAAGCGGTATATGGCTGAAGTCTTTAGTGCCTGCTTTCTCCCGCAAATATGCTCACGACAGTTATCCTGCGGGTCTGCGTTGATACTGTACTGTGACTCCAGCTCCGTGCTAAATGACTCTCCTTGAACTGTCTTCACAATCACTGTCATGGCTTGCTGTAGCTCCTTTGCTGTGGGGTTTCTGAGTCTGTTTGACTTCGTAGTTGATCTCAGCTCCCCCCACGTGTTCAGCTTCTCCTTAAGTTGTTTAAACTCTTTAACCACCTTGATAAGATTTGTGATTGCTTGCTGCAGCGATGCGAGGGTTGAGAAGCGTGAAAACCGTTTGGCTCTGAGTCCACGACTTTTCTTCACAACTGCAATGCTGCAGGCTATGACCTCCTTGCAGACCTCAGGGTCGTGCTCATCCAGTGCAATTTCGTCTTGATCCTGTGGTGGAGTGTGAGTAGGATCCCTTAAGAAGTTTGGTCCGATCAGCCACTCTGATCCAGCCAGATTCTGGGCGTTGAGGCAGCGTGTTGCGAGGTCTGCTGGGTTCTCACTCATATCAACGTATCTCCATTGGTGTGGACTGGTATGCTTCCTAATGGTCTGAACACAGTTGGCAACATAGACGTAAAATCTCCGGCTTTAATTGGTGATGTAGCCAAGAACGACCTTTGAGTCAGTGTAGAAAGTGACATCATCAATTTTCATGTCAATTTCTTTGTTGATCTTCACGACTGCTTGCATAACTAGCACGGCAGCGCACAGTTCCAGTCTAGGGATGCTAGTGGTTTGGACAGGAGCCACTTTAGCCTGTCAGAAGAGCAGTGATGTACAGACTTCTCCCTTGTCGTTCGTTTCATGCAGGTACGCGGCGGCTCTGATTGCGTCTTTGCTCACATCCGAGAAGGCATGGATCTCTCTCTTGACAATTGTGCCGAACCCAACTGGATGATAGCAGCGAGGCACTGCAACTTTCTCTAGATCGGCCAGTGAGTTTCGCCATCGTTGCCATTGTGAGAGTAAGGTGTCAGGCAGAGGATCATCCCATCCTAATATCGCACATAACTGCTGTCGTCTCTCTCCTGAACCTAATCAGCACTCTGAGTAAGCTGTTCATAGAGTGCGGGCCAGACAGAAGCTCCCTGTTGAGTGTCACTCCCTTGTACTCTGCCGACGAGTCGAATACTACTTGTATCTGGCCCGGCTTCTTGGGGTGGTAGACACCAAAGTGTGGCAGATACCACACTTGACCGGACTTGGACTTCTCTCCGATCTCCTCTGATGGAACTGGGGAGGCATGACCCTTGTCGATAATCCTCTGCATAAATTCAACATAGTCCGTCTCCATTTGCGGCTTTCTCCTTAGCATGCGGATTAGGCCATTCAAGCGTCTGACCGCCTGACTCCGGTTGTTTGGCATTTTTGCAAGCTCATGACGAAAGGGCAGTGGCATCTCCCAGTTGCCTAGTTCGTTCTTGTGTACTCCAGTGTCCATGATCTCCATGAACTTTCGGTCTTCGCATGACAGACCAAGTTTGTCATCTCAACTGGTGGGGAAGACATCGCTCTCAGGCTCTCGCTGCGACTCCAGGATGCTTTCCTTGATTTTGAAGTGGTTTGGGCACGGCACAAGGTCATAATGTTCCGGGTCCGCTAATTTCTCTTGTGGTTTTCTGCTGTTGGCTGCGCGTAGACTGGTGCGGCAAGCAAGCACGTGTGCCGGACCTCCGACGACATCTAGGCACATCTGTCCGATTACCGTCCAGCCTAAGGAAAGTTTCTGCGCCCAGGGGGCTACTTTAGGTCCGTTTATGAACTGATGTACTTTGAGCAACTCCAGAGCATCTCTTCCGATAAGTAGGTGAATGTCGGCGCCTTCATTGAGGGGTGGGATCTTGTTGGCAATCTCCTTAAGGTGGGGGAATCTCCTCGCCATCTCCGGTGTAGGAATCTCGCATTTATCGTTAGGGATGCTGTCACACTCGATGAGGGTTGGCAGGCCTGATGTCACTCCATTCGGTGATTGTATGGTTACACTTGTCAAGCGCCTTCCATACTTAATTTCTCTGCCACTGCTGCAGGTAGTGAGCTAGTACCTCTCCACAGGGCCGACCGCTCCTAGATCGTCAGCAAGCTCGCTGCTAATAAGGGATGAGTTGCTCTGTTCGTCGGTGAATGACGTTGGGTCTCTCCTTTCTATGAACGGTGAATGACGTTGGGTCTCTCCTTTCTATGAACGTCAACCAGTAGCAGTTTGCTGAACGATACGCCACCTTCGATAGCTTTGCACGTAGACGTACACTTAGCGCCTATAGTTTGGCCTACCTCAACGGAATCCACTGGCCTCTCTTTGTGAAGGAACGCAGTGTGGTGATGATCCTTGCGTATGCTGCACTCTATTTTCTGCTTACACCTATTGGCCCAGTGTCCTTCGGACAGGCAGCGATAGCAGAGTGCGGCTTTGAATATCCATTCGGTTTTCTCCTCTAATGTCATAGTGCTAAAGGCCACACATTTTTCGAGACTATGTCCGTCTTGGTCGTGATAAGGACAGTGTTTTGGTTTCCTGGTCTCTGATTTCTCCTGATGCTCCGGTTTGAGATTGATGGGCTGTGAGGCAGTTTTGAGGACTCGCTTGGTTTGCATTTGAATTCTCCGACTAGCTGTTGTTGGGGTGGTGGTGGGGCTTTTCACGCTGCTTGCGAGAATATTCGGATTGTTAAGCCTTGTTGTACATAAAGATAATGAAGGCATACAATCAGCCACAAAGAGTAATGCTTTATGTAACCACATGAATTCAAGGGACATATTGGACAGCTGTCAGCACTAAAGAGAAAAAGAGAAACAACTTTGCCTTTTGCAAAACGATTTTGCACAATTTCAATGTTTAAAAACTAGGTACTTGTTTTAC
>OX419336.1:21705120-21722620 GCA_948470475.1 Galaxea fascicularis | reverse complement strand
AGATGTTTCCTTTCTCAGTTAAAATACTTTCCACCTCGTCAATTGTCTTCGCCACAGAGAACAGTTGGTGATCGTTGGCATGCATAAATAACCTGTTTTCATCATCGTTTTGAAAAACATTCCATAGAAGAGGCACGAAGCTTGATCCCTGGGGACAGCCTCTCGTGTTCACATACCAACCACTTGTTGTTTCTTGACTGATCCTAACTCTATTATTCCTATTTGTGAAATATGATCGCATCAGGGTTAAAGAGTTGTTAGAAAAACCGTATGCTCGCAATTTGTTGATCAGTAATGGAGAGTGCAGACAGTCAAACACCTTTGACATGTCTGTGGACAAGACACCAGCAATGTTCCTGTTGTCAAGAGCCTTTTTCCATCTTTCAACTAATCCAATGAGGGAAGTTTCGCAGCTCTGATTCTTTTGATATGTGGTCAGTTAATTCCTTAACATTGGGTCTATAAATGATGTTAGCTGTTTTCTCAGTAACTGCTCAAAAACCTTCACTATCACTGTTAACACCGTAACAGGTCTAAAGTTCTTAATGTCCTGTTTATTATCTTTCTTGAACACTGGTGTCCAATCACCTTTCTTCCATTGCAGTCACCAATTGCAGGATTCGATGCAGCGGTCATATAAGTCAGCCACGGGATAAGAAAGCTCCCTGCCTGCTATCTTTAATATCTTAGGTGGTATTAGGTCATGACCTGTGCTCTTGGTAGGATCCAGGTTTGATAACGCGACTTCAATTTCATTTGGCTCAAGCGCATGGAATCTGAATTGTGAAGAGTCACCAGGAGGTTGATGATTTCGGCTTTGCTTTATCATATGCGCACTCTCATGATCGTTCAGTTGATCCTCGGACATGCCTCATAGATGAGTGTCACCAATGTCGTTAGCCACTGAAGAGAAATATTTGGCAAAGTGCTCCGCAATGTTGAGTTGATCCCGTTCAATGACACCTTCAATGTCTTAGTTGATTAGGGCGTTTTCACACTTTTTCGACTTTGAGTGAAGAAAAGGCTTAAAAACGCGTAGAAATTCTTAGGATTTGTTCTCAGATCATCAGCTTTTTTGCTCCAATACTCTTTGATTGACCTCTGCTGGAGTCTTGTAGCAGTATTCCTCCACGTTTTCATCAGTTCCCGGTTCTCCTCAGTAGGGTTTCTTGCATATCGTTTTGCATACCTCCTCTTTCTTCTGATTGCCTTTTTCCATTCGAGTGTCATGTATGGTATGTCCACTGCACGGACTCTCATCTTTTTCAGTGGGACATGATCATTCATGATGCTGGTCAAAAGTGTGTTCCAATAAAAATGTTGGTCGTCAATTGAGTCAAAGATACTGCTAACATGCCAAGGAGCCAAGTCCATTTGTAGTTCCTTTTCATTCAATTATTTGTAGCTTCTAACGGTCAACACCTTGCTTTTGTAAAAGGCATTTCTTTCTTTCATAAGTCCATATACTAGCACGTGATCACTAAATCCGGCATCCCAAACACTGCAATCCTTAAATAGCTCAGGCTTGTTAGTTAGAATGACATCAATTAGGGTTTCGCTGCTGGTAGTGATTCTTGTTGGTCTGGTTATGACACAAGTCAGCCTGTGTGTGTCTTCTAGATCGCATAAGATTTTCCCTTTCCTCAAGAGTGGTCGGAGTCTGTCGAGGTTCAGGTGGCCTGTTATCACCAATAATGATTTCTGAACTGAAGCCCATGATGTCAAGTCGTTGAGACCTCTTTCAAGTGTGACATAGTAATTATTTCCAGTTGGCTTAGGTGGCCTAGAGATGCCCACGATCACCACATCGTGCCGTCCGAATTTCGACTGAATTACCAGCGCCTTGATCGTAGTAAATTTTCTTGGAAGTCCTAGCCGTTTGGAAGGTAGTTTATCTGAAATATACGCCATCACACTGCCTCCACCCTTTTTACGACCATTCCTGTATATGTTATAGCCACTCACTGCAAACTGCAAATCTGGATATGTGTGGTCGAGCTTGGTTTCAGTAAGAAAGAGGACTTGAGCTTTAGATTCCTTGATTAATGATCCAACCTCTTCGAATTCGTTTTGAAGACTGTTTACATTCATGTGAATGAGAAGAATTTCATGAGCCTCCTTTGTTTGTTGTAGTGAATAAGGTAATAAATTCACATTACCATTTTCTTGTTTGCTTTCCATATTAGCATAGGACTCAGTATTGGTTCCTTGCTCCTTTGATCAAAGAAGGAATTTCCACATTTCGGTAGAGAGCAAAGAGGATATATCCAGTCCAAACTTCTTAAGATAACATTGGAAAATGTGTTTTCCCATATTAATACATTTAGCATGGAACCAGGTTTTGCAGTCCGCACACAATATGGCGTCTTGCTTCTTTCTCACCGTGTGTTGACAATCGTTGCAGGGATGTTTCGGGGTACTGGATCTTTTCCCTTGCAGTCCTGGATTAGGATGGATGTCCCCGGACCTTAAATGTAGTTGGAAAGAGCTTGTACCTGTGACGTTGTAAGGAATACGTGATTTGTAAACGTTCTTCTACGTGTGCATAACCGAGGGCAAAGTCGGGTTGCAAAACTTGCGTCAGAAATAAATATCGGCAGAGACACATGCTGAATTATCGTTGAAATAAGAGGTATCTTGGTAAATAACCCAAATCGAGAATAACATAAGTGCCAATGTGAAGGAGTGAGGCCGACAAGAACTGTTGTTGGTGGATCGATGCTCCACGTGTTTGACCGCCATGATGACTCTTCTCTATGCAGAAAACTTGCCCAGTTTGTCATATTTGGGTTACCAGCAGCGCAATGAGTCGCAGAGGTTGAAACTTTCTCCTTGGCCGTCATAACACTCAAGTCTTCTTAAGTATTTCCTATGTCACAGGTTTGTAATATGATTGTTTTGGTCACGTACAAGATGGAGACACTTTTAGCCGCCAAATTTGAAACTTTCGGTTCGATTTATTCCGCGTTACAAATGTTTTACGGCCTAAAACCTACATATTTAGAATCAGAAAATACTAAACTATCATATTAGAGCAAGAATTTGTTTCCTTCATGGGCACTTTAAGGAGTTTTTTTTTAGATCCAAGTAAGCTTGTAAATTCTTTGATGTTGCTCTCTGATCCATCTGCATTGTCTTTATTCCAAACTGCAAATAATAAGCCAAGGTCGTTGATGTTTTTCACCGGTTTGGCAAGGTAGACTTCTTTGGGTCTCCCTCTTGACTTATTGAAGTCTTCTATTGCATCCCTTTCTAGCACCTCATCTATAATGTTTTGGAGGAGCTTGTCTGTTATTCTCAAAAGTAAATGCAATTCATCAGCAATTACATAGCCAACTGGTATGTTTAAAAGTGGCTCATTAATACAGACATAGTTGTCTTTGCTACGTTGACAGAGTCTTGATTTCTTGTAGGTCCCTTTTAAATGGTGCCTTGTTGTAATACACTGTAGTCAGGTGGTTTGCTAGTATCCCATCTGTCTTCCTTAAAATCTTTACACCACAGCCAGGCATGATCAGTGGTTGCTGAGTTCACACCTAACAAGAACTTTAATTTGATTTCTTTTCTGTCAATGGTTATACTTTGCTTATCTATTAGCTCATTCACTTTTTGAAAGAAGAAAGTCAGTGAGGTTTTCATTTTGTCATATTTTTCCGGCCCATTAACTATTGCTACTGTTCTATTGCTTTTGGAGGACATGGCACTTTCTTTTGCTTGTAACAGTGCAAATGACAACATCATAAAATTTGTTGTCCTTGACATCCATGTTCCATCACCACTAATTTTGACTTCAATTGAAGTGTCGTGTAGCTGTCTTGTCATTAAGAAGCTGCTGAATGTGTTGTTTCAGTGTAGCAGTAAAATTGGAAAAGTAAACGAGACTTACATGGAAGTTGAAGTTTGATGGAAACTCTGTCACATGACTGAGGAGGCAGGAGATCACATGGGATAGCACAGCGCAAGTGCGACGCATTATTTAAAGCATATGGGTGTGTAACAAAGTAAAATTGTTTGCAAGTAAACAATGACATCACCAGCAATAGGTGGGCATGGGAGGGTATGTGATCTCCTGCCTTCTCGGTCATGTCATAGAATTTCCATCAAACTTGACCGGAGGCTAGGAGATCCCATGACACTTCAAAGCTCAGAGACAGTAACATCAAACATAGAGTACATGTAGGCATACATGTATACTAAAACGATTGTAAGTTTTATTGAGCGTAGTGAAACAATGACCTTATTCCAACTAAATATGGGTAACATAGTCTCAGCACCATCCACCTGAGCAAAGACACCTAAGAACATGAAAATTACAAAATGTAAATATGAACAACTGTTATTTCAAACAAGTGTTATTTGTTTGAGTTGAGCTACATCTGAAGGACTGTATCCGCTAAGGTAGATTGGTGGTAAAACTTTTGAAAAGTAGCTGCTGATCCCCATCCAGCAGTAGCTCAGATAACATCCAGGGGGAGATCTCTCTCTCTCGCTTTGTATGTAGTAGCGGCCCAGGTGCTATGAGTAGTGAATTGGCTTGTATCAATTCCTACTGATTCAAGTCCGAGTTTAGCCCGTGTAGTAATAGTGTCTCTAGAAACTCCTTTATGTGGTTGTATGAAGCTCAGTGCCCCTCAAAGGCACTGTCCTCTTAAGGTACTCTTTCAGCGTGGGGAGAGGGCAGAGTGTATGATAATACTATTTCTCTTCTTACTGGGCTTGCTGGTCTTCATGTGTTCTAAGAGTTCAAAGTGACAGGTCTGTGATGACATGGTCATACCGTCCAGGTTCAGCAGATAAATGGTTTGTCCTGATTGCCCAGTAACTAACAATAAAAGTAAAAGGAGCTTTAGTGTTAACTCCTTTAAATGGAGCTCTTCCAATGGTTCTAGTGTCTTCAGGTGTTTCAGTACGACTGCTACATCCCAAATGGCTTTGTACTTGGGCTGTGGTTTAGGTGTCTCATATATACCTTTTAAGAACCAGAACACCAGTGGATGGGAGCCAGACAGGTGTGGGCCTTCAATATCGAGGATTAGTGGCAAGGCAGATCTTGCAGTGTTGATGGTAGAATAGGTTAGTCCTTGATTATATAAAGACATTAGAAATTGAAGTGCTTCACCTCTCTTTGGAGAACTGTGATGGATCGTCCTTTCACGACAAAACACTAGCCACCTTTCCACATAGGTTTTGTACTGTTTTGTTTCTGTCCGCCATGAGGCCATGAGGATGTTGCTAATGTCTGAAGAAAGGTCTTGCTGTGCAAAGGTGATCTTGATAACGGACAGACCATCAGGTGCAGGGTGTGTAGTGGATGTGGCTCCTTGAAGTGAGCATGCTGTAACAGATTTGGTGATGGCTTGAAAATCCAAGGTTGGCTGTGCAGTAGTTGAAGAACAAGTGGAAACCAAGTCTGTGGTGGCCACACAGGAATATTCCCTTTGCTTGTCTTGCATAATTTCTTGTACACACTTTGGGATCAGACTGAAAGGTGGGAGGGCAAAAAAGGTAAAATTGTTCTAGTTGATAGAAAATGCATCAACATAGGTGGAACCTGGATCTGTGGTACTGCACAAATTCATTGAAATACCGCAAATTAGATATCATCCGGTAAGTGCCATCAGGCTTAGGGCGGAGAAAGATAGGAGATATAAATTCTCCTGCTTAATGGCATGAGGGTTTGATGACCCCTTTAATGAGAAGGTTTTCAATTGTACACAATTAAACACACTTGACCGGGCATTGTCTTGTTCTGGGCGAACCCCTGAAGTGAACTCTATTCTCACTTTGACAAATATTGAGGGGTCTGAGGTTTATTATGCCATTCAGACAATACATTGACAATTTGACCAGCCTTAAAAAAGTGTGGCTGATTGTGAAATAAAGCATGTAAAGTGTTATCATTGTCATTAAATATTGGTTGTTTTGCACATACCTTTGTTGGTGGGCTTAATTTTGTTTCAGTGGCCCTCCTTTTTGTACTTTGTTCATGGAGGATGGCCATTGAATAAAAAATCACTCCTGCGGGGTTGCTGATATGGGTGGAAATGACAGTTTCCCTGATGGCTTAATTGCATTGAGAGCTCATACTGAATTTTCCGTTGGCTCCTTCCACGTGTTGTGGCGTTACTTTCCTTGCCAGTTTGTTGGCATTGGAGACATCCTTAGTTAGTTTGGATGAGTCTCCAAATAGGTACTCTGAAGTAGGCAGGACTTTTGTATTATGGCAGAGGGCCGAGCAGTTGCTTCGTAAATCTTAGCTTGGTGCCTCACCGAGTTCATTTTGTGAAAGCATTGCATAGCTTAAGTTATGGCATCTGTGAACATTGACACAAGCTCTTTGCTCTGCACTGTGGCATCTGCATCTCTGCTTTTGAGTACCAAGGTGGTCGCTTTTATCATGGCGACAATTGAGGCAACCAGCACGCTCTGTGACTTCTGCGATTTTGAGTCGCTGGTGCAAGTTTGAGAGGGTATTTGATTCCAGATAAGCGGGTTCACTCGCAGTGTTCGCAAACCCTCAACATTGCCGGGGCACGGATATTTATCTCCCGTTTTTTCCCTCTATGTCAAGGTCCTGCACTATTTCAGCGAGCAGTTTGCCCCTGGCAGGCTTTTGACACTGGTGTTTTACTGGTTTCACCAGCGTTTGGCTCTTTCCCACAAACTGCAGTCAAACCCTCTAGCTCATCGCTCTCCTCTGTTACTTTTGTGTCCCCCATCATCCATTGGTTCCAGTAGGGAAGTGATGGTTTGTTCTAAGTCTTTCATCTCATTCGTCACTGATTTGAACATGGCAGTGAAATTGTTTATCTCTGAACTACTTGGCGAGGCCTCATGCGAGGCACTCGTATCCTTCCCTGCCATTATATTTTGGTGCCCCCAAATGCGTTGGGGCGCTGGTACTTGTTTTTGCTAACCCACCAACTATGTTGGTGTGATGTTGTGTTTCCTAAGGCCCAATATTTTTCCTAACAGCATTGAGAAATAGAGCCAATTTTGTGAAAAAATCTCAGGAGGTCATCAACAAGACATCAGTTGCATTGCAAGCACATGTGCACTTGCGCTGTACTATCTTATGTGTGGTGTGTTTGGTTTAAGACCAGAAAACAGCAGAACAGCCTTGTAACAACGTAACACATGAACTTGTTTATTAGTACTCCATTTACCAATTTTTCACACGAGGTTTCTCTGTATTTTTAGCCCATAATATCAAAGGCCTTATTAGGATAACTGTATAGTCTGTTTCCGTTTCCAGCATACCACATCCTCCTCCTGCATATTGAGAAACTTACCATAGTTACAGTCTTTTGTTTTACTTTTTTTTTGTAAACAGCTAGAACTAGAACTATCAGCTTTAGCTAGAAAAATAATCTTTCATCCATGCAGGAGCATGCCTAACACGCACAGGCCAAGACGTATCTGAACTGTCTGGGGCGCTCTTATGTAGGGCTTCCTTTGTTGGCACTGTGGACTGGATGGCTGTAGATGCTGGCTGGCTGCACTATTCTGACATTGCTGTCTGTAAAGGCTGCTCTTGCGTGTCCGATTCCTCTTTTCCAATGGTTTCAGGCTCAACAAATTTCTTTGTGTGCACTATGCTGCGCATTTTGTTGTTGCCATTAGCGTCTTGTAAGGTAATAGCATTTCCGTCCTTGTGAGTGACAACATACGGATCTGGCTCGTAATTAGGCGAGAGCTTGTTTTCACGAGTCTGCTTCAATAGCACTTTGTCTCCTGCTTTAATGTCACTATACTTAGCTGCTCTTGTCTTGTCTGCATATTCGTTTTGTCGAAGTATCGCACGAGCATCTCTTTCTCTCAGCTGCTGTTGCCAATATGCCTCTGTGTCTTGCTCTTTGTGGAATTCAACTTGAGCAAGTTTGTCTTGCAGTTTCCTGCCCATAAGCAGTTCTGCAGGGGATATTCTGGTAACGGTGTGTGGAGTAACTCTGTACTGAAACAGAAAGTCCTGGAGGGCCTTCCGCCAGTCTCTTGCTTCAAGTCGGGCGATCTGTACAATCTTTAAAAGGGTTTCGTTGCAACGTTCCACTTCTCCATTGCTTTGCGGCCAGTATGGTACACCCTTCTCGTGCTCAATCCCCAAATACTCCAGAAAGGCTTCAAAATCTTTAGATGCGAATGGGGGCCCATTATCGCTACGGGCAGTTTCTGGTAATCCATGTGTTTTGAAGATAGCTTCCATAGATTTAATGACATGTTGAGCATCTGTTTTCTTCAGAAGGATAGCTTCTATCCAACGGGAATAGTAATCCACCACTACCAGGAGGTGTTCGCTATCTGATATGTCAAGAAGATCAATTGATACTTCTTGCCACAGCCCTTCAGGCAGCCTTGTTGATCTCACAGGTTCTGGTTTGGTTCTAGGTTCTACAAGCTGGCAGGAATAACAGGTACGTGTCAGGTCTTCCACCTACGGAGCCCTATAAGGGACACACAACTTGTCCATTTTAGTGCCACTTGTAGTGCGACTTTTAGTGCTACTTTTAGTGCGACTTTTAGTGCGACTTTTAGTGCCACTTTAGCCTGCATAGCAAGCGTTTCCGTGGGGTTTCTGCGCAAATTTCGATGTTTTGGCCGCGCGACAATTGGGGCGGGAGCAAAAAAAGAAAGAGGGGGGAGGGGGAGAGGAGAAAAGGAAACGCTTGCAGACAAACCCCTGGAATTTGAAGACCGCCCACTTGTTCTGTCACGCCTGAGCGCGCTCACAGAGGTTTCAAGCTGTCATCGGCTGTCATAAATTGACCAATAAAATGTTTCGCCTTCCGTAATGGAAGTGACCTTTCGCGGACACTTGCTGAACCAAAACAAACTTGACAAGGTCCTAGAAAATTCGGAATCAACACGCGTACGGTGGAGAAATCTCAATGAGTCCGAGCAACCAATGCAGGCTTTGTAGTTACAATTTCAAAGTTAAATTTGGTAATTTAAGCCAAACAAGTTATATTTCAACAGCAAATCTATTCAATCCGTCGCAAAGGAAGGACTGGAAGGGACAAGTTTTAGCACAAATCTGCCAGAAAGTTGGACTTGAGGTGGTTAAATGTGAGAAATATTCAAGTCGAGTTTGTAATCCTTGTGCTCGCAAGATTCGAAATCTTGGATCACTCTATACCTCAAGCCATTCCCGGCAACTGATGAGATCCACAAGGGAGGATCGAAACCATGGTCTTGTCTATCATTTAATGGTGTACCCAAACACAGCCAAAACCACTGGCATAAACAAAACGAGGAAAATACTATAACAGCAGTTACAGAGCGGAGTGAAACGATGACAAAGACACAGCCGTAATTAGAGCGAATTTGAGCACTCAACTTTACGTGTTGCATAGCTCTCTAGGAAGCTACAACACTAAAGAAAGGATAAAGAGACGAATAGTCACAAAAGAAAGACAACGTCTTGCTACAAAACCAAATAACCGGGCCTGGTAATGTACAAACACTGCAAGATAAAGATGATCATATTACGTGGCTCAAAATTCCTATCCTTGATAACAAGAGAGAAGCTGTTCTTTCACTGAACGCACTGAAACGAGCCAAAACAAAGCTAGACAAAATGCTTCAGATGGCATATAAAGGGCCACAGTCGCTAAACAGAAACAACCAGGGTCAAAACAAAAAGGCGATAAATGCAGAATTTAAACCTAGAAATGACCTTTGGTATCAAAATACATTACATGAGACATTTAAGCACATTGCTGTTTCAATCACCATGACCATCATGCTATCCTCTAAACCACCGTGTTGCCCCATTTAAAACAAGCAAGAAGCTAAATCGGTCAATATAACCGAGGTAGAAGCGGCAAACGTGAGAACAGGAGTTGTGTAGGCCTTCCAACCCCATTTCACCTGATACAATACTTTTCAGTGGACAAATTACGAGGATAACACAGTCTTTCATAAGTGTGAAAACTTGAAAAATCAGACTTTTCCCAAATCCTGTGGGGAGTACAGCGAGTAGATCTCCTCTTGAGAAGAGCTGTCTCATGGAACACCTTTGTTCTTGTCGCAACTCGCGACTAAATCCCAGTTCGGAAAGAAAATTTAACGCTTTGTCCAAACGTGCTTGGAACTCGTCTTCCCTTTCATTCTGGCAAAACCAGATCTTTGATGGGCACATGTCAATGATAAGGACCTGGGACCAGAGCCGAGCCAATCACGAGCCCCGTTCGCTGGCGAACGGGGTTTTCAAATTCCAGGGGTTTGTCTGCAAGCGTTTCCGTTTCTCCTCTCCCCCTCCCCCCCCTCTTTCTTTTTTTGCTCCCGCCCCAATTGTCACGTGGCCAAAACATCGAAATTTGTGCGGAAACCCCACGGAAACGCTTGCTATGCAGGCTAGTGCCACTTTTAGTGCCACTTTTAATGCTACTTTTAATGCCATTTTTAATGCTACCTTCAGTACGACTTTTAGTGCGATTTTCACTGTCAGCATAGTGCAGATCGCAGGCACGCCTCTGATGTCTTATACGCCAACGTCTTCTTCGAAGTATTCTGGTTTTATCGCGGTCGGTCGTCGTAGCTATGAAGATTTATTCAATAATCCTTTTAGCAGCTATTTGTACCACTTCAAGGGCAGTGCTTCCGAATTATTTGCCTGCAACGAGAGGTAACGCTCTTGCTCGAGACGAAATAATTGAAACCTACTTTAGCCTTGGATTTACCGCTCAAGAAATTGTTTTGTTCCTTGCAAGTGTGCATGGCCTCTGTATTAGTCTGAGACATTTGAAAAGGATTTTAAGGAGACTGGTGTGCAGAAGACGTCACTTTCAAAGCGACCTAGATGAGGTAGTACAGGTAGTGCAAGGAGAATTAGGGGGAAGCGGTAGTCTTCTTGGGTACAGAGCGATGCACCAGAGACTGGTAAATCATTACGGACTTGTTACTACGAGAGAAGTCGTTCGGCATGTATTGAAGGTCTTTGACCCTGAAGGAGTGGAACACCGATCAAGGCATAGACTTCGAAGGAGAGTCTACCGATCTAAAGGGCCAAACTATTTATGGCATATAGACGGTTATGACAAATTGAAACCTTTTGGCTTCTGTGTCCATGGTGCCATAGACCTTTCAGTAGAAGAATTTTGTGGCTTGAGGTAGCATCTTCGAATAACGACCCCAAAATAGTAGCTCAGTATTATCTTGACTATGTTAGGCAGTTAGGAGCTACTGCACGCATTATTCAGGGAGACAGGGGAACTGAGAATGTGAACGTGGCAGCTGTTCAACGATTCTTTCGAAGGTCCTCTCAGGATGATTTTTCGGGAGAAAAGAGTTTCATTTACGGAAAGTCAACTTCAAATCAAAGAATAGAAGCATGGTGGGGGCGTTTGAGACAGGGTTGTGCAGACTGGTGGATAGAGTATTTTAAGAATTTAAGAGATTCTGGTTTGTACAATGATGATAATGTTATACATCGAGAATGCTTGAAATTTTGTTTTATGGATTTGATGCAAGAAGAGTTACACAGAGTTGTCCTGGAGTGGAATGTTCATAGAAGTAGACCATCTACCAATCTGGAATCCCCTTCTGGGAAGCCAGATATTCTTTACTTTCTTCCGGACCTGAAAGGTGCGCAAGATTATTCTACCTTGATCGATGCAGACGAAATTGAAATTGCAGAGGATATGTGCGCAACGTGACCACAAGCAAAAGGATGTTGTTCTGCCTTCAAGGATCTGGCAGAAATGATAATGGAAGACGAGCGATTAGACCTGCCCACTACCATCGACGAAGCTCGCCAACTATACTTTGTTCTTTTGGACCTTATTGATGACCTATAGTGATGACAGACTCTGGTCCGAAAACTTCATGAGCTGTCAAGTAATTGAAGAAAGCTAAACTATCCATCCCTTCCAGAGTTGTTATGGCCTCTGTGTCTTGTATAGATATCACAGAACGTTATCAACAGAGCTTACTTAAGGGAGTTGCGTTAAGTCACTAGAGTGGTCCACTTGCTGCACTTTACCGGGTCGCGGTTAACTTGAATTATTTTATCTCTCAATCACAGAAGTCGAGTGAATCAAGCTGACGAGTTCCTCTTAATTTTTCTCATTTTGGTCAAAATGTATGGATTCAAGACGTTTGATGATACTCGTTGTCAACCATATACGTTCAGAGATATAAAAGTTCAGAAAAAGAGTTCGGTCTGTTTATCACCAGCTAAAATGTGTGGAATAAAAAACTTAATCTCAGACTCTAACTATTGGAAAGAAGGATTGGCCCCTAAATGTAAAGGTACATTGTTATGAGACAATCCAATTTTCCAACAAATTTCTCATTGATACCGCGCTAAGAAACACCCTTACATAACATCAACGCTACTGACCCAGTCACAATCAGTGCAATGGCAAGTAATGTCGCTGTCCACAAGCGTAACATTAACCGCGTTTTTCAGTTCGCACGTGGGCTGTCTTTTCGCGACTATTGCTGAAGCATCGGCGACTATCCCACCTCCCTGCAGCAATACTCTCAGTTCCTGCCTATTTTGATCTCTCCTCTCACCGCCGGAGTTGCCTCTCCTCCAGAGCACTTGCGCTTTGGTGAGAATGAGTTACTTGGGCATTGTGGGTCTGCTCTTATCGCTCGTCTGAGCAATGTTTCCTTAGGATTTGACCCGATCACCTAGATCAGGCACGTTTTTAGAGTGGTCAGGTTCCAGTTGTTCAAAGAGCGAGTAAGTCGCTATCCAGCTGACAAAATGCATTACAACTGCCGGATATGTTTCATCTGCTGGATAGAGTTATCCGCTCTTTGAACAGCCGGGGCCTGGGCAATTAAAACTCAAGGCTATGTTACCTGTGGAGTCTCACTGAGATATACAGATGACGCTCGAGTAGGCCCGTTGCACATCCAACCCCATGGAGATATATGTTTGTCTGTCTTCTTACCATGGCATATAAATACATTCAATTTGAAAAGGATAAAACAATTTCATTTCACTTCCGTCTGTTAACAATGCAACCTAAGAGATGACTCACTGTCTCGGTTTTCTAAGGAACATAACAAAACAATAAACATGTGTACGGTATGAAGAAGCGGTACAAAGCAAGCTACGTGTGAGACCAAAATCGCTACATAATATCATTTTGCCATTTTTCTTTGGCCAACACATTTGTAAATTCCGCACGGAATTCTGCATAGGAATCATAAGTGGAAGGCAATTCAAGAACGCAACCGCATGTATGGGCGATTGGGCGCCTTCCTAATCCTTCTAGTTTTGTAAAATCAACATTAATATAGGAAACACAAATGGCATCTGCTCCAGTTATAAACATTAAGAAGGACTTAAGTTGGGACATCTCTAATCCTCTTATGAAGCGTTTCAAGTAACCTAACGGCGAGTGCTCTGCGTTAGTGTCTGGTAAAGCACAGAGCATGTCAAGTACTTTCTTTGTAGTTGGCTCTAAAGACTGGTAAACATTACACACTCCCTCTAGAGTTGATAATTTACCCTCTGTCAGCGTCCCTCTAAAAATGCCATGCCAGCAATCAGCCACATACTGTGCCTTTTGAACGATTTCTTTATGCGGTACTTCTAGTATCAGACTATCAATGTTCTCTTTCTTTGGAAGACTTCTGCATCCAAAGCGATCCAACAGTTCAATAAGGTCTTCATCATCTTTGTCGTCATTATCCCATTCCTCAACGGGTCGACCCAATGCCTCACACACAACTTGTTCTTCGCTTTTGGAAAGGTACTGTTTGAACGAGTGAAGGAGCATGTCATCAGAAACTGCCTTTTCACCAAACATAGTACTGATCACAAATGCTTTGCTTAACATCACTGGAAAATACCCCAGATCTTCGTAGCCTTTGACGATAATGCGTCCAACGGCAGTCCAGGTGTCGCTCTGAAAATCGTGCCTTATGGAAGGAACCCTCTCCCTTTCTCCGAGCATGCAGGTGACATAAAATTCTTGCCAAAAACTTGACAGGGCGTCTCGGTAAATTCCTTTTAAGTCTTTCCTGTGTCCGTCTACCATAATGACCTTCAGTTCGCAAAACATTATATCGTCATCAAGGAATTCTTTTAGAAGGTCTTGAAGGACAAGGGATCACTTCACCCTTACGATCCTGGTGATAAAGTTAAAGAACTTGGTTATCACTAAATCTGATATGTTAATTGCTACATCGTCTATAACAAGGACCATGAAATGGTACATGAAATAAGTTTACTAAGAAAAATTATATGAAATGAAAGTACCCATTGATATCAAGACGAAGTTATTTTATTAATAAAATATCCTAATTACTGGGAACTAGACAAATTAGTCTTATGCATCTAATTTAACAAGCACTACTTAGACTTCCCCCTTCTTAAAACAGAATAGGGTAAACTTGTAAGAATAGCCACTGGTTGGTACATGTACTTTAAGACCTCCATGGCGTGATGCCAAACAAGATAAGAATTTAATTCAATGAACGTGTATTTCTGTCTCCTTTTTTAGCATTTTCTGTAAGATAACTAAGTTACCATAATCAAATTAGTTTATAAAAACATTTCTGTATTGTTTTTGCGTTATCAAAATGTCGTCGAAATTGTGTTCTTTCCACGCTATCATAAAAGCTGATTGTGGGGCCAGTCGAGGCCGTGAGACGCTATTTCTTTTGAGAGACTGTAATGACGATATTGGAGGTCTCCTTGTCAACTGTCATTTGTCGACGGAAAGTCTGACCGAAACCCTTAGCGAGGGCCGGTTTATTCTCGGTTATCAAATCTCAGAAAGGAATAATGTCTATTTGTCCAAGACAGGCATTTTTTAGGGACGGTTTGGCGACCACCAAGATCATGTCAGTACCCTGATCATAAAGGAAAATCTATTGCTGTGGGAGGAAGGCATGTCATCAGTTTAAAACTGTCAAGGGAAATCTTCAGTTTGCAAGGCGTTTTCAGGCTTCTTCTATCCAGTTGCTTAAATTGGAACATTTACTGCGATGATCACTCTTCACTTGCATCTACAACCGCAGTACAAATATGAATTCTTTCATATATATACTTCACATCACTTCACTGTGCGGGAAAACATGAACTCAATAAATTGACCTCGCTCCCAATGTGTGGCTTCATAGCTCAGTTGGTAGAGCATCGCACCGGTATCGTGGAGGTCACGGGTTCGAATCCCGTTGAAGCCCTGATTTTTTCAGGCTTCTTCTATCCAGTTGCTTAAATTGGAACATTTACTGCGATGATCACTCTTCACTTGCATCTACAACTGCAGTACAAATATGAATTATTTCATATATATTATACTTCACATCACTTCACTGTGCGGGAAAACATGAACTCAATAAATTGACCTCGCTCCCAATGTGTGGCTTCATAGCTCAGTTGGTAGAGCATCGCACCGGTATCGTGGAGGTCACGGGTTCGAATCCCGTTGAAGCCCTGATTTTTTCAGGCTTCTTCTATCCAGTTGCTTAAATTGGAACATTTACTGCGATGATCACTCTTCACTTGCATCTACAACCGCAGTACAAATATGAATTATTTCATATATATTATACTTCACATCACTTCACTGTGCGGGAAAACATGAACTCAATAAATTGACCTCGCTCCCAATGTGTGGCTTCATAGCTCAGTTGGTAGAGCATCGCACCGGTATCGTGGAGGTCACGGGTTCGAATCCCGTTGAAGCCCTGATTTTTTCAGGCTTCTTCTATCCAGTTGCTTAAATTGGAACTACCACTAATTTTAGCCATCAAGGTATCCTTTAGGGTTGTTTTCGCAGAAACGCTATCATGTTCATTTTAGAGTGGTATCTTTCGGGGGTTAAATAAAGCTCTAGGCATGCCCAGATTGCTCTCTTTTCAATTCAAATGTTCTCACAAAGGGGGATACCATGACCTTGCAAAGTAAAAAAGATGCAAAGACAATGAGAATTTGAAACCAGGCCATTTTTCTTAACTTTTGCATAATCGGATTCACACTTTTGATGTCTTCCTGTTTAAAACAGCGTCTCCATGGTAACCACCTTTTTCTTTTGGCTACAGTATTTTTTTGAAACTGTAGACTTTTCCGGCGTCTTTTTCATCTGTTGTCCGTTTTGAAAAACCGTTTTGCAGATTATATGTTGATTTGGGTAGTTTTGATTTGGATGCCCGGGAGAAGCCTCAACAGATCACCAGAAGTTAATGTTATGCACACAATTTGCATAATTTATTTTACATTGTTTTCATTATTTTCATTATTTTACTCAGCTATTTGTATCACATGCCGTAAGAAACACAACGAACGAGTAACTAGCGAAGCAAAGTGGATGCGGCCAGGGATAGAAAGCCAGCCTGAGTCAGCTTCTGTAGAAGAAACGAAGTCCAAGAGGTTTGTTTTCAAATCAACTGAAAATTATGATACTAATATAAGATACCTCAGTATGGATCGTGATGTGCTTTAACTTCCTTACAGGTCGTGTAAGCGTGCTGCCATGACAACTATCAATCAAGTATTAGCGTCCTCGCCAGACCGAGAAACATCAACACCACTGCGCAGTCAAGGCGAATCTCCTTGGATTCCAGAGACTCCCTTGAGCACATCAGAAAACTCCAATACATTTGATAGCTATAACACAGCGATTAATGAAATTGCCATCCTTACGCCAGGAGTTTCACGGGAGCCTCTTCCTTTTCAGCTGCAGACCCCCTGGGAAGAAGCAAGGGAAGCCGACAAAAAGAAGATCATAGAAAAAGCGAGCCACGATTGCCTCCTTGTATGTGAAGCAATGACACCCAAGAGTGGCGAAAAACTATTCCAATCTCTAGAACTTTCACAGGAAGAAAGAATCGATCGCCCAGCCCGTGACGATGTGGTGATATTGATGACCGCGTATAAAAATGCTACATCAAAGAACTTAAAGAAACAAATTCTCAGCCTATATGCTTTTCGATACCCAGTAAAAACCCTTTCACCTTATGGAAAACTTTCAAACTGGCAAATAAAGCAGGCCCGCTCACATGCAAAGATCCATGGCCCTGGCACAGTACCAGTGCTGGAGAAAAAACACCGTGTATGCCTTGATATGGAAAAGGTGGACCATTTTGTCCAATTTGCTAGTCGTCCTCACTTTTATCAAGATGTCGCATATGGCGAGAAGATCCAAATGCCTAATGTCGTGCGAACCGTAGCAAGGTCTACCATGATCAATCAGTATTTTGAATTTTGCAAAGAAGAGCAATTCGAACCCTTGAGCCGATCAACCTTATTCAAGATCTTAGAAGTGCGGCAAGCCTCCCAGCGTAAGTCTCTTCAAGGACTTGATAACATCGCTGCTGATGGTGCTGCCGGTTTTCAGACTGTAGCAAGAACCACTGACGACTTAGACAAAGGAGGAGGAAACATGGAGTGGTGTAACAATGCCAAAAGAAGGTTGAGAGACTCAAAGCAGTGCCTGAAGACAGATTATCCTGTCCACTCCAAGCCGGATGAGTCAACTTGTGCCGACCACTGCAGAAAGTTTGCCCTAAGTGATGGTTGCGACCCAGACTTCCA
>OX419336.1:21675120-21700120 GCA_948470475.1 Galaxea fascicularis | reverse complement strand
GTTCGCTGTTAAAGTTTTTAAAATTTCTTACCTCAGTTTCCCTTGTTCTGTTGCACTTTGGTAAGCTTTTTATCTTGTGAACTGCATAAACTAGGCTATAGTCACTAAGACCGACATGAAATACGTCTGACTGTATTATTTTCTTGGGACAGGAGCTAATACATACATCTACAAGTGATTTCGACCGTTGTGTTAATTGCATAAGCTGATATATCTCCAAGATTCGCAGCAAATGTTTAGCGTCATTATCGAGATTTGTTTGGTCTAACAAGTTGCAATTGAGATCACCTAAAATATACATTTCCTTGTCTTCATTATCTATTTGCCCAATCATACGCTCTATGCTATCAAATATTTCTACAGGTGCGCTAGGCAGCTTATAAATCGATGAAACAATAAAAAGTCTACTATTCGGTTTTTTTACTTCGATACAAACAGGTTTGAGGTTTGCCGGCACAAGATCAGTTCTCTCAACAAAATTTATTGACTTTCTTACATAAATGCACACTCCACCACCTGACCGATTTTGATCATGATGAACAATATCATAACCCTGTACACAGACATCGCTATAATATTGGTCAAAACTGGGGAAGATCACTACGGAGTGCACGGCCAAACAATCACTGAGCAGGAGAAAAGGTGTGTCCTTTGGGCGTGGTGTTACGGACAGATAAGAGGGGTGGATCCACATCTTCTCCCATAAGAAGAATGTGCTTAGCTGATTTGACTGCCGCTTCAGCCCATCCATTTGACTGTGACCAATAGGGAGATGTTGTGAGATGCTTAAATCCATACTTCCTGGCAAATGTCCTAAATAAGTCAGAAGCGAACTGAGCACCATTGTCTGTTATGAGTGTGTGTGGAATCCCGTGGCGGCCAAAATGTTGTTTACTGGCCTGGATGACAGCTGAAGACTGGCTAGTTGGTAGTTGGTCAATTTCATAGAAGTCGCTGTAATGATCAACAGTTACTAGATAAGTGCGGCCGTTTAATTCAAACAGGTCTTGTGACAGAAGCTGCTATGGTAGAGTTGGTACTAGGTAAGGTTGGAGTGGCTCTCGAGGGTGTTGCTGCGCATGTTGAGTACAAGTGACACATAACTGGCACATATCTGTGATCTGACTGGAGAGGCCTGGCCAGAACACACAGTTGTGAGCATGGTGCAGCATAAACTCAGGGCCCCGATGAGCTGCAAGGAGTTTATTCAAGAGACTAGTGCGAAGAGAGGAGGAAATGACAATGCGATCCTGTTTGAAAAGCAAGCCCTCGTGAAAGGTGAGTTCATGACGCAGAGACCAATATGGCCAAGCCAGTTCTGGAACAGCGGCCTTGTCACTAGGCCATCCTGTGCTAACAAGAGAGTGAAGAATGACCTGTTCTGAGTCAGTAGCGGCTGCAGTTCTGGTGTCCTGAAGAGTGGTGCCTTGGAAACCAGAGAGGTCAGGTCAGGAGTGTTGCATTCAAACTCGACTCGGTAGACTAAGTCCTGATGAACTTTCTTGTTTGAAGTGGTAGGTAAAGGAGCCCGAGAAAGGGTATCTGCGAGGTGGAGTGAAGAGCCCTTGCGAAATTCAACACGGAAAGAGTAACGTTGCAGTGTGAGCCTCGTGCTCTGTAGACGGCATGAAGCTGAGGCCAGGGGACGTTTGAAAATAGTCTCCAGTGGTTGATGATCGCTGTGGACAGTCACAGCTGATTTCCCGAAGAGAAGCTGATCAAATTTTTGAAATGCGTGGGAAAGAGTTTCTTTCTCAATCTGAGCATAGTGCTGCTCAGTTGATGAGAGGGAGCTGGAGCTGTAGGCTACTGGTTGCCACTGAATGCTACCCGAGTCAGTGTCTGTACCAGGTTGAAGCAGTGCAGCACCCAGGCCATACTCATATTCATTCATATTCCTGGAGTACGACAGGAGCATTGACATCGAAATAGTGAAGACAAGGTGCCTTGGAAACTAGTTCTTTAGCCTGTGCAAAAGCTTTGCTGTGTTGCTCAGACCACAGGAATTCTTGTTTAAGATGTGTGAGGTCATGGAGAGGACGAACCACTTCGCTGAGTTTGGGGCAAAACTTGGATAGGTAGGTAATTGTTCCTAGGAAACGGTGTGTTGCTGCCTCGGAAGGTTGAGGCATGTCAAGGACTGCAGAAACTATCTCGCTGCTGGGTTTGAGACGGTCAGGGGTGAAGATGTGACCCGTGAACGGTGTAGTGGACGTTTTGAACTTAATCTTGTCTGAGTTGAGTTTAAGGTTGTGCTGAGACAGCGATTCAACAGACTAATAACAGATTGGTCTTGGTCCCTGGTGGCATCTGCTAGAGATTCAGCCCTACCAATGACGATAATGTCATCAGCAATGTTCACAACACCGTCTAGACCACAGAGGACATCATGGAGGCGTAGTTGAAATTCCTCAGGGGCTGAGCTAACACCAAATGGAAGCCAAGTCCAATGATAGCGTCCCCACGGGGTTATACATGGTAGTCAGTAAGGACGATTCGTATGTTAAGGGGGGAGACTCTTAACTACGGGAAAATTTGTTGTCCATGCTTTCCACTGCCGACACTGCTACGCAGACCGAAACAGCGGGAAAAAAAATCACACGGAACGCAAACCGAAACAGAGAGCTGTGTGGACATCAGAACAGCGGACTAAATTGTGGCTTTCGCCGCAGATATCAATCAACAACTGGCCAACCTACCTGTCAGCATCGGTATGAGTGACCGCAATGAAAGTATGACCGATTGACGAGAAGTTCATACAAAGCAGGTGCAACAAATATTGACTAGATACAGCCATGATTTGAGGAAGGCAATGTCTCACACGATGATGGTTGTAGACTCAGAACTTGTTGTTCGCGATATTGATTTTTTGGTGGCGGCATTTGAGTCACAAATTTGCGAAAAGTGTAATGTAAGTGGGCAACGTTGCATGACGACAAAAACGCAAGTAAATTCAGGAATCGTGGAACTTGAACTAACGTGCATGAAATGCTTCGAAAAAAGTAAACATAAGTCGGACTGCCGCACCATTGAGTCAAGGTTTCGACCAAAGGCCTGGCTGCCAAATTACCTTCTGCTATCATTCTTGCTAAACGATGAATATTTCAAAGACTACGAACATGTACTTGGAACTCTTGGTGTTAGTCATCTCTCTAAGAGCCAGTGGATTCGTGTCGTGAAGTGGGTCACCTGCACGTAAAGGATCTCGCACAATGGTCTTGCGACGAAATTAAGAGAGAAATTGCTAGGCGGGGTGACAAAAAATCCCTAGAAATTATGTACGATGGTTTTTATTTTACACGAGGGTACCACGCAAACAACGCGTCGGGTATTATACATGATGTGAAGTCAGGGAAGATTGTCGCGTTCGCCCATCAGCCAAAAAGAGGATTAGGGTCCAACTGGGTTTGCGTGTTAATCGTCTTTCCTTAAGTTGATATCGTGCATACACAGCTCCTTTTAGTGTGAGTTTTCCATGAAAACAATGTCCAAACTCTGTCCGAACATTTCATCGCAATGTCGTTCCCGTAGTCGTCGTTGCTCTTGTCCAGTGGAACGCAAAAAGAGATGGCTTAAAATTAGCTTACGACGCATGCACTGATAGTTACCAGTCCCAAACGGTCAAAAAGAACGAAAAAAGCCTAAAACTCGATGGAACAACTTCTGCAGTGATATTTTTTGGGCAAAGACGAAAGATCAAAACATTGTCTATAATCCCACGTATCGATTTTCCGTTTTATCTCTCAACACAAACGCAATCAAACAAAATGTGTTAAAAATTTTCGTCATAAGCATAATTTCAACCAATGCTCTCCGAACATTGTTATTGTATTCATTATTGTAAAAAGTCAATAATTTGAGTTTTAGCGCTTTTTCTGCCAAGGTCACGTGACTTGCCAAATATGGCTGTCGTTTGAAAAAGTACAGGGGACCTTCTATAGAACATCTGTGTCCAAAGGGATTGTTCTTTGATATTCGGACATCAAAGATATGACGGGTAGAAGTTTTACATAGCAACAGGTTTGTAGTTAAGAATCTCCCCCCTTAACTCATTGTTTGGAAGGCATCCTTGATGTCAAACACTGAGAAAATCTTCGCTCGGTTAAATCGGTGAATGTTTTCCTCAAGAGTTGGTATGGGGTAAACAGGTCGGATTATGGTCTTGTTTATGATTTGAGATGGATCCAAGCAGATATGTACTTTAGCTGATTTAGTAGGAGAGGCAGGACGCTTGCAAACAATCATGTTGGATATCGAAGGGGTGTCCACGCTTTCCACAAGCATGACAGGTGGCATTTGATGCTGGACAGTCACGGCGATTGGCATGTGAGGCAAGCCCGCACCAGCTACAAGGGTTAGAGTAAGTATTTCCATCCACATGGCTGGCTGGTGTTGAATGTTGTGAAGGACGGGAAGGCCATTTTGATTTGTTTCCAGTGGGAGTGATTTTGTGTGCAGCTTCGTCCAGGTGTTGCTGAGTAATGGCAGAGTCAGTCTGAACGCTGGCCTCGAAATCGCGTGTCTTGGATATGACTTGAGAAAAGGTTAGAGAAGTTAGGTCTTCTCAAGAGATAATGTCACTATGAAAACGGCGGAAAGAATCTTTCAAACCAATGACAAAAATGTGTTGCTGCAAGGTGTCATCTGCCGCCGATGGGAAATTACATTGGTGGTATTCCAAATGTATGAGAGTGTGCCATGCTTGGATGGACATACCTGGCTCCTGTTTCAGTATGCGCAGGAAGTTGTGTGTACTTTGCATTGTTGGTTCGCCGCTGAGATAGTGTCGAGAGAGCTTAGCATGCCACTGAGCAGGGTTTTGTTTTTCCTCAACCGGTATTTACGAGTCGATGGTGGTAGTGAGAATGTCCCATTCTGCTTAAGGGAAAGCACGACGGAGAGCAGCCATTGCCTTGGGACGTTTAGTTGTTATCCAGTAGTCCTCACCTGAAGTTCGCCACAAAGAACTTAAAAGCCCGGCAACGATCCGACAAACTGGCATCGAAGATAGGTCGATCCTTGCCCATGGTGCAAAAGCAGAGAAAGTTCCAACAAAGGTCAAGAGCTGAGGTCGAGAGAGACACGAACGCCCAGACAAGCATGGCGGGAAAGTAAGAACCCCGTGAATTTGTAGCGATGATGGCGAGAGTAGAAAATCCTGTCTCTGAGAAGTGAGCAGGTTCCAAAAGAGATGAAGGTGTGAGTTAGACTTCCTGACAACATGTAATAAGGCAACAGTGGTCAACAGTTCAACAAGGATTTATTACGACAACATGGCCAACTTACAAGCTCGAACAACCTTTAAGAGCTAAAAGCTTTTAGACTTATGGTCCTGGAGACTTTGAGTATAATAGGCAAAATACAGGTAATTAAGGTGGCTCTATATAGTATTTGGCAAAGCTTTGGATATTACATATGCATAAGTAATTTCTCCCTTGGCAAATATTTATCACAGAGCACTCGGTAGAAGGGCAATAATAAAAACTTACAGCCTTAGACTATGTATGGAAGACTTTTCCAGAACCAAAATTTTGTTGCCATGGCAACTACAGATAAAAATGCTTGGCTTGTTTTGTGAACCTACCTGACGTCTAGATGGTGTTTCTAGGTTTCTACACGGTGAATTTTCTTTGTTTTGGGGGAAACCGGGTAAATATCTAAGGAGTTTCAACTGACAAAGCTACAAGAAAATCTGTACATAATTTTCGGAGGAATTCGCAATTTTCGTTTTTGACACGTATTACATTGATGTTTGTATAAAATTTGACGATTTTTTCGTAACAGTGAGAAATAAAAAAATTCTATTTATGTGCCAATTTTGAAAAAAATTGACTGTCTGGAATGCGCTCAATATGTGTTTTAAGATCACTCGTCATGAAAATAAAAATTCTTCAAGTTACGGTACTGCGCATGCTCACATTTGCGCTTTCTTCGCTTTCTTCGCACATACTAGATGGAAATTAGTCGAGAATTGAAGCTTATTTTTCACCACTATGGCGAAAAGTCCACTTACGTGTTGTAATACTTATGGAAATGCGTTTTAACTTGTGGTTTCTTCCGCTGTTATGAAGTGTCCAACGGTCTTGCCTAAAATACGGCTTGTTTTTGTCACTCGCAGGGTCTTGCTAGTTGTTGAAGATGAAGGGAGAGCCAGTATGCCAACAAGCCCTTTCGCTCCGAATTTCTTGAAAACATTCTTAAGATCTCGATATGAAATGCCACTTCCGGCTATTTTTTCAGCAATCTGTTGCTTGATGGGAAATTCCGCGTTTGTTGAATGATAAAGAGTTCCTCAGAACGTCTGCAGGAATTTGTAGCGACGATCAAGGTATTTCATGTCCTTTTTTGCCTGCTGTGTTGTTGACATGTTTTCTGTCAACATGTCCTCTGAAATGTTCAAATGGGAGTCAAAGACTATTCTTCTTAAAGCTCTAACATCCTCCATTGCATCGTGTGTGGTGAAAGGTTCAAGGATAAATGGATTGTTGATTTAATTTAACTGTGGAACCATCTGATGAGACCAGAGAGCGGTGTTTACGTTTGACCAAGTTCTTCATCACAGGGAGAATGTCAGAAAAGAAAACGTTAAGGCAGGAAAGTTTTTCACAACATTGATGTCCACCTTGACGAAGAAAAGTTGGAGTATCGAAAACCTGAGAGTTGTGGCCGATTAAAACAGTATAAATATTATTATTGCTTTTCACACGCCTGACAGTTTTCCCTAAGTAAGTTAGAAAATTTTCCCATGACTTTCCAAGTAAACACAGGTTCGACTGGTTGATTGTCTTTCAACAGGGTCCTGACGCCTCTTACTGTTCAGACACTTAAACCATTTACCCTTGTAGCATGAATATCTACATCCTTCAAAGGCAATATATATTTGTTGAAATAGTGCAAACCTGATTGATCAACTGCTGAAAGTTGACATATCTCTGCGGTTTTTCCAGAGGTGCTTGTTTCAATATCGTAAACAACGAAATTGTAAAGATTGTTTCTGTTCTATGGAAATTTCTCTGCCACTGGTCTGATCGTTAATTCAGGAATGCATGTTTCAAAGTTTTTCACCTCCTCACTTGAAATTTTCAAATTGGTGATGTCAAATTCTTGGATCAGTTTGGTAGAATTGTTTGGATCCAGATTAAGTCCTATTCCACTTTGGTATGTGTTTCCTTCCTTAGCTTGTCTTTTACCATCAAGATGTAACTTCTGCTTATGTAGTTGAGCTCCTCGGTGTTTGAAATCAATGTTGCTTTTTCTTAATTTGTCTTGGGTAGCCTTGTGATTCATCCTTTCAAGGTAGCTGATGCAGTGTATACCAGGTTCAATGTTGAGGCTTTCAAGTGTTTGACTAATGTACTGATATCCAAGTTTTACTTGTGAGATGCCACAGACGACTCAAAAGTCATTACTTTCACTTGCACCATAGTATCTAATTTTGGGATTTTTTGAGCCTATAACACTGTTTAGTGCCTCATTTCTGTGCGAATTAGACCCAGGTGATAACTTTGCAACTACTATGTCAGTATTATATTCATCAAAAATTATTTCCAAAGCTTTCCTCAAGTCTTTGCCATAGGGTAAGTCAGAATGTATACAGTTAACAGGGTCTTTCTTGGCACCACACCAGGATTCATTGCAGTTTTGATGGTTTCCAAACGAATGTAATAGAATGCTTTTTAAGGATTTTTGAAGGGCTGATGGATTTCCCTTATTTTGAGACACACACTCACAATGTCTTTCCACTTTTCTACAAGATAAGGGACCTTCTCTTTTTTTTGTGCAGCTGTTGTGGAGTCTTCATCCCCGACATAAACAGATAATTTGACATTAGAATTTAGGCTTTCATTAAACAAATGGACTGCTGCCGTAGGCTCCATAGCTTTTGGCAATGCTGTATGATTAAGTCGACAGTTGTGTTGCTTGGCTTCTTTTCCGGTTTTTTTAGCATTTCTGCAACCCTGCAGGATTTTGTTCTTGTAGTATAATCCATGACCTTCCCATGACTGACTGCAGCATGACCGGTTGACGAGTTATGCCCCTCTCCCCGTTTTTGCCAACCCATGTCATATGAGCAGGGGATGCTGATGCAGCCTTGGTCATCTGCTTTTACACCCTTTTTGGTGGCAGCATTTCTTCTGACATGGCAGTTTTGCAACTGTTTTTTTGTTACTTGCTCTACTGCATGCCCAATCTCATTTTCTCTTCTCTTGAAAGTTACTGGATTCATAGAGGGAATATATAATGTACGAAGTAAATTATTTAGGTGTGTTTCCCCGATTCCTGTGTGTAGACACCCAAGGACAGCTCTTGAATTAACATCATGACTGAGAGGACCTCTTTGGCCGCTCCTGTGTTGACTGGAGGTCTTGACAACATTCTCTGTACCACAAACTGCACAGGTAACTGAGAACGCTGAGGCTAACCCACATTTTTTTTCTGCTCTTATGTTCCACAATGACAAATTGGCTAAAAATAAAGAAAAAATATTGATACTCAGGAAAATCTGATACTTAATTCCAGCAGTGTGTTTTCTCCTTTAATTTGGATGAGCACAAGTAAGTTTTTGCAAAAACTAACAAAATCTCGCAAATGTAGTGAATACAGTTTGAGGTGTGTGGAACTGCTTGTTTGGTTCAAATTTACCAAAACCACTTTTATTGCTAACAATAGACATACAATTGTGTGATGCTAGGGTAAGGGTAAGATTTTCATAACTTGCCCAAACATTTGAGGACCAACCCCAAGCTTTTTATGGCTGATTGCATATGATAATTTTATTTTGTCATGTATAATTATTTGAAGATATACATGTATAATCAACCTTCTAATAATTCTTTCTCGGAAACCTGTTGATTTTATAGCCTCAAAGTTGTGTGTACTTGCCATAAAACTGAGAATTCATTTTGACTTTTCTTTAGTGTTGATTTTCTTTAGGCTGAAAAACGTTTCTTCTTACCTGCTTTACAGTGCTGGCAAGATTTTAATGAACTTCTCAAAACATCCAAGTCCATAATTCTACTTCCATGTGGAATGTAATTTTCTTTCTTTGTTTCTGATAAAAATTCAAAACTTGTACGTTTTAAACGTTTGTACGTTATACATTATTAGGTTGTAACTGTAACATTTGTTGGAATTTTAAGATAAAATGTCAAAATGTTCAGGTGTGATCATGTTGACGAGATAATTTGCTATGAAATACCTGTTCATAGCAAATTATTACAGCAAAGTTCAAATTGAGAACTATTCCAGAGCAAAGAAAGTCTTGATGAAGCACTTGTCTGAAAACTTATAGGTGAATAACGTGGTGCCATGTATAGCGAAAACAAGATTTAAACCACACCTGACTTAAACGGGTTTCTCTTTTCCTCGGTGGGGACCAATCTTCGACCATTCCTTGAAACTCTAATTTCCTCTTTGCTCTCCACTCCTTTATTCCACAAGTCCTGTTGTCCGTGTTTCCACTTTGAGTGGGTTTCTTTCGTGAGAACCGACCCTTTTTTTGGCACGCAATGGTGGTTGTTTTTCCGGTGTCAGTTGCGCCTTTGCAGACACGCCAGCTGTTTTCGGTGTTTCGTCACCCAGGGAACTCAAAGCGAAGCCTCCGACCATAAAATGTACACCGTGACCACTCTGCAACTTCCTTCGTAGCCTGCGTAGAAGCCGTTTCCTTTCCTTTTCCAGGCGGAGATCGAACAAGCGAGCAATAAAGCGGGAGAGCGCCTGGGGTGAGCAGCAAAATTAGGGAGAAGTGGGGATGGGGTGAGCGAGAAGGGGGTGGGGAGGAAAGGAATCGCCTGCAATCAATCCCAAACATTTTACTGAACTCCGTTCACCCACGAACGGGGATGATAGCGCAATTTGATTGGTTAGTAGCCCTTCAAAAAGTGACATGAAAAATTTGACATTCGTGCATAATCGAAATCCGGAATACAAAACAACAAACAAAATAAAAAATATGGCAGAGTCCGTGGAAGGTTTCGAACTTTCTCTTCAGGAAACATTAAAAGATCTTTCAAAAAACGGTAAACAAATTGATCTCAAACCAGAGCAAGGACCTGCCATGGACAGGATGTCCTCGCAATTTTGCCAACTGGTTTTGGCAAAAGTGCTATCTATGAAATACTCGTGGGAGTTAAGAAGAAGATGTCAAAAGATTGTGCCTGTGTTCTGGTGATCTGTCTGCTTCGAAGCTTGATTGAAGATCAGATAAAGGAGGTGAAATCCATGGGCCTTACAGCGAATTCATTGCCAGAAGCTTCCCTTGCAGATGTGAGAGTAGGTAAATTCCAGTTATTGTTCTTGTCTGCGGAAAATGCGCTGGACAAAGAGTTCCTTGAAATCTTAAAAAAGAATTCGAAATTCCAAAGCTCTCTTGCCGCAATCATCGATGACGAGTCACATACAGTGGAGACCTGGACTGGAAAGAGGTATATTATCAAGCTATTGAAGTAACATTTGCCACCTATTTGTTTAGGGCGAGAGTTTAACAACATCCTCTCATTCACAGCGATTTTGGTTGAGATCTTTTTGTCCATTACCAGCTCCTACACTGTGTTGAGAGGAAATGAGTGACAGGCCTGCACGGACTCCTCATGCGGTTTTTGTGGTTGCCTCGCATTAGAGCCTTTTTGCCCTAACAAGCATGTCTTTAAGAGATTTACCTATCCTGTATATTATCGGAGGTTTTAAATAAATTTTCTTTAACAATGGCTGATTTTGTATAAGACCACAGTGTTCCATCATTGTCTGTTTAAGACTGTTAACTGCTGGATGGTACGTAGTGACAAAAGGCAGAACCCTCGTGTTAGTTTTTTTGTTTTTAACACGTTGGGACTTCAAGCTTGGAGATCTGTTGTTTTGATCTGGGGTACGCTCGCAAAATAATCTCTTTCCCGCATCCTTGGTCTTTGCTGGCACCTTTTTGTCTTCCCTCGATGGATTTTCTTCAGGTTTCCTGGTTTCTTTGTTTATCAAATCATATAGACTGCCCAAATTGCGGATTTTTCTTCCACAAGGATTGCAAACGCGATGTGAGCAGGTCTCGCTTCGATCCAGAGGAATTCCAACACAACACCACGGCAATCTTTTCTGTTGGAAGGTTTAAACAAGTTTTCTGTGGACATATATCCCTGTTGATTCTTTGTAAAATTTCCAAACTTCGTTTTAAACGAGCAATGACAAACGCAGCAATTATTTGAAGCCATATCATTTTGCCCACTTGCTTTTTTCTGGAAAGTGCAATTGTTTTCCATGCTCTATCTGCTTGTCAAAAATGGTTTACCAGTAGTTAATGATTGGCTCTAATGTTGACAGTTGGTGCCCCAAGGGAATGCGGTCTGTTTGGGGGCGTTCGGTAAAACGACTGGGTCTGATTGCAGGCGTTTCCTTCCGTTGCCTCACCCCCTCCCCCTACTCCTTATTTTCGCACTCTCTCACGGTTTTCGTCTCCTTCACGAGCGCTTGGAAAAGGAAAGAAAACGGCTGCTACGCAGGCTACTCCCTTCACGTTTGATCACAACCGTCGTCTCTCTCTGATCTCGGCGGGATAAGTACTGCGAATATGGCTCCTCAGTTTAATCACGTCAGGAGAGGACCAAAACAGTGTATTTCTAAACACAATTTTAGGCGTTTTTGGATAAACACTTGTTCGGGACAAAAAGGATAGCGGTAAGTGGAACGCAACTGGCGATAGAAATCTCGTCGCCATGTTAATTTTTGTTTTTTCTTTTCCTTTAAATACTCGTGGGCTCGCGCCATTCATACCCATGCTTTGCGCACCAAAAAACTATATAGAGCCACCTTAAAGTGCCACTAAGATCAAATTTTCGAACTTTAATAAAATTGCATTTTTCGAAACCTCGTATTGGGCTTACTTGTCCAAACCGCTTTTCAATCAGAGGGCGGGAAGTCTTTTTTCGGAGCATATTTTTCGATGTTTTGTTGTCCACCGTTAATGAAGTTTGTTCCAACCGCGTGGTAAGGGGCTTGGAAGCTAGTTAGCAGAAATGACGTCAGATTCTCAACTCGAAAACCCCACATGGCTAATTTGATAGTGCAAAGCTATAATACTTGCAAGTTATTGTTCTTCGTGCAAAAGCCTAAAGAAAATGCCAGGCCACCAATGTGTCATCCAAGGATGCAACAACACTTCCAATCTTGAAGGGGGAATTTCAGTGCACATAAGTCCTAAAAACAAGAGTGCACGCGACAAATGGGCAAGATTCGTGAGAACGCATCGAGCAAATTTCAAACCTCAAGGACGATTCATGGTTTGCTCTGAACATTTCGGAGAAGAGTGCTTCGAAAGAAGCCTTCATGTCAAAGGTTCTCAACAGACACTTCGTCCAGGCTCTGTTCCAACTATTTGGATGAAACAAAACTCCCAAAAACCGTCTTCCTCGAGCTCTGTGCGATCCCGTAAGAAGGTAAACACGTGCTTCTTGTTGTTTTGATATAATTAAGCTTATATATCTGTCTGAATTTACAAAAACGTACCTACAGAAATTTAAAGTGCGTTGTAACAATTTGACCCCTGAGGTGAATAAAAAACAGTTGAATGTCGCTAGGTAGGGCTTAAAATGGACAAATTAATCGCTGGAAACAGACGAAAAGTTGATCTTGGCAAAAGCGACAGATTTGTAATGAAATAAACAACATTTACTAAAAGCACAGAAATTATGACCTTTCAGTCTCGCAAACTATGAGGCTCATAGCGAGATGCCCGACTAAAACAGATCCAGAATTTACCGTTCTTGAGCCCAGAATCGGTTGTCTAAGACAAAATCACTTGAGCTAAACACTCACGAAGCGTTTTCATGCTTGCACACACTATTCTTATAACACGAGCACCACGACATACCTGAAATCCGTCTGTCAAACAAGTTGAGGAAATCACACAATTATCCACGTTCGCGGCACTGATAAAGTTATCCACAACCAACCAGGCACAATGTTTCCACACTTGATACGGGCAAAATATCATCAAATTACTCTCTCTCAATAACTCTCGCTTTCTCCACATAAATCATCACATGTAGACTTTGCTGACACAGTCGATTTATTCAAGATCCCGGATGTGGCCATTCGTTTTCAAACGGACAAATATAGGGCGGTATTGACAAAAAAATTTAACTAAGTCTCTGGCCTGGTCACAAATCAGCTTTAATTTTGCTCTCGCCGAATAGATCTGATTCCCACAAACTACCTTTTCAGGCCAGAGACTCGTCACCGCCAACAGCAAAGCTCGCAATATGATGCCTTTCCGTCTCAAGCCTGAGATCGGTGTTTCACCCGTTTAGCCAAAACGAGACGGAATACGGTAACATATTGGACGACGGCAGACTTTGCCAATCGTGAGAATTGTTCCTTCATAAGGCTTCATGATGCCTTCCGGAAAACTTCACTGTAGGCAGCCAAAAACAAATGTAGAAAATTAACCGACCACTGAGAATGTTACCCGCGCCCCATAATAACGCAATAAACACACAAATAAGAAGCACTTCAGACGTGTAATTTTCCTTCACACACACATCGATTTCTCTCTCAACGTTTTTTGAGCGTTCTCCCTCGTGTAAAGTGTCCCGGATGTTAATGCTTACGTCATCACGCATCACGCATCACGGACTCTTCGACTCTATGTCACGCCACGAATCACGGGCTCTATGTTTACATCCTAACAATCTTCCCCTCCAAGGAAAAGTGTCGTCCCTGACACTTGTACATTAACTGTGAAATAGTACACACTATATGGGAAATATTACCGAAGGTACAAATATCTCTTACAACTTAACTCGACTAGACTTTTTGCAGGATCCTGACTTACTCTCGTACACAAAATCTTACAGTAACATCTCCTATTTATGGGATACACTCGGTATCATTGAAAGTGTTCATTCTTAGCACGAGGAATAAAACAGAAATCTAAGTGTCGTCTTCTTTCAGTGTTTTTTTTTTTTTTTTTTGAAAATGAATCAATTAGTTCAAAGTTCCAAGTTCAAGTTCGAAGTTCTTTAGTAAACATAGCCAGGTACTGGTACATGTCCAGAGTTGATGGTCACAGGTAATTCGCTTCTTGGCTGGTACATGGCGAACTGGTGTACGGGGTACTGTTTAACCGGTTGGAACACAGGTTGAGGTAGTGGTGGATACTGTTGGTACATTCCCGGGTAGCCGAACATCACTGGATGCTGAAACAAGGGTGGGTATGTTGGTAGCTGGAACTGTGGAAAAGCTGGACCTGTACCCCAAGTCAGGTAAGAGGGACAGCACTGAGGTAACTGACCTCCAGCAACACCGTTTGCAGATATGACGTGTGCAGCAGCTTGGGTCTCGTAGGTGGGATTGCCGAGGGTGTTGTACGTCAGAAGAGTAGGCGGGTGTATCTGTCGTCTAGGCCTAGGTTCTGGCTCAGAAAAACTCGGTTGACTGCTGTCGTACTGAGTTGGAGAGTTGTCCTCATTTCCACTCTCAGCTCTGGCTTCTTCCATTTCATTCACATCAGCCTCATCGCTGCTTGTTGTGTTCTGATCACCACCACCTGAGGTTGCATCCTCTGTCGGAGTGGTATTAGGCTGTGTTTCTTCAACTAAGGACTTGTCGGGCTCCTCTGTAACATCTTCTGGCGCAGTCTGCCCATTTGGGGGGGTCACAAGGGTGTACACTCATCCTCGCTACTGGTGCCATCTGATAATTCTTCAGCCTGTGGTAAAGGTGTCTGTTCAGCAGTGCTCCCCTGATGCTTGCGGTCTCTTCTTGTTCTCTTACGGTTAGGTTTGCTTGGGATGTTAATAGGTAGATAATTGCATGGCAATAGCAAGTTCCTATGTAGGGTTCTGTTTGCACCAGGGCCAGTCTCAGGCTTCACTTCATACACAGGACTATCGTCCCCTTTGCGGCTGACAACAATGTGAACTTGATCTTCCCAATGTGAACGCAGCTTGCCAGGCCCTCCTCGTTGACTAAGATTGCGTACAAGAACCCTGTCACCTGGTAGCAATACCGTACTGCGCACAAAGTGGTCATGACGTTGTTTGGCTCGCATTCCTGCTTCACTGGATTTCTTGCCCGCCAGCTCGTATGCTTCAGTCATGGCTTTTCTCCACTTTTTGACATATTGTGAATGGTCGTCATGGTTGGTTTGACCTTCAATTCCAAACATTAAGTCTATCGGCAAACAGGGGTGACGCCCAAAGAGAAGAAAGAATGGCGAGAAGCCTGTTGATTCATGTCTTGTGCAGTT
Source organism: Galaxea fascicularis (assembly GCA_948470475.1). Taxonomy (NCBI): domain Eukaryota; kingdom Metazoa; phylum Cnidaria; class Anthozoa; order Scleractinia; family Euphylliidae; genus Galaxea; species Galaxea fascicularis. Next base: position 21,684,882 of record OX419336.1, on the reverse strand, counting down.
ATATGCATGTACTACATGGTTCAAGTGTTTTGCCCAACATGATTTTTGGGTCTCTGGTAAGGTTCGAAGCATGCCCAAGAGCGTTCGGTTAAATCGCTCTACTTGACCGTTTCCTTGGGGATGATAAGGGGTAGTGCGAGAATGTTCCACACCACACAGTTTTTCAAGCTCTCGATGGAGGCGATTTTCAAATTCTCCCCCTTGATCATGATGGATTCTCAGCGGAAAACCAAACCTGAGGATAAAATCACTGTACAGCTTTTGGGCAACTGTCTTAGCTGACTTGTTTCTTGTGGCGTAGGCCTGGGCATAGCGTGTAAAGTGGTCCATCACAACTAAGATATACTCGTACCCTCCACTGCTCTTTTCCAAATGAAGAAAATCAATGCTGATAAGTTCAAAAGGCGAGGTGGTCACAATAGGTTTCAATGGAGCTCTGGTCTTTAGTGTGGGGGTCTTTTTTTTTACGCACTGACAGACATGTCCAATGTGATGCTCGATGTCTCTCTGCATGTGAGGCCAGTAGAAGCACTCTCTAGCTAGACCTAGTGTGCGGTCTACCCCAACGTGGCCCATGTTCTCGTGAAGTTCTTCGAGGATGATTGGACGAAGCTGTTTGGGTACAATAATTTGGGACCTAGTTCCTTTACGACGTCTAAGTATGCCATCCTTGTCAACAGAAAGGTTATCCCATTCATGAAGAAGAAGTTGTGTCTCATGTAACTCTCGTTTTCGCTCTCTTGCTGATGGTCGCAGGCCACGCTGAAGTAAATCACTCACTCGGCGAACAATCTGGTCAGAGGTTTGTGCGTGTTTCAGGTCTACATTTGATACTGTAGGTTCCACAGTGCCGACAGGATCCACCAGAAGGGCAGTGTGATCTCCTGTAAGGGCTGACACCCAGTTCACTTGACCTTGGTCTTGAAATTTTGCTGAACAAGCAACAGTTTGAAGAACATCCTGTGGTATTATTTCTGTGTAAGTGGTGTCATTGAATGGTATTCAGGATAAAGTATCAGCATCAATGTTCGCTTTTCCTGGGCGGTAGTGGATAGTAAAATTGAAATCAGCTAACTCCCCAATCCAACGCAGACCGGTGGCATTCAGTTTTGCAGAGGATAACACGTACGTGAGTGGGTTGTTATCAGTGTACACTTTAAAACTTGGTGCGTAATAGAGATAGTCTCGAAATTGATCGCAGATCGCCCACTTAAGAGCCAAAAACTCCAACTTCCCAGAATGCAGGTGATAGTTCTTTTCCGCTGGTGACAAACTGCGAGACCCATATGCAACAACGCGGAGAATGTCATTCTGATTTTGATACAACACAGCGCCTAACCCATCCTTGGATGCGTCTGTATGAAGAACGAATGGTTTCTCAAAGTCCGGGTAGGCCATTACCGGGGCACTTGTGATAGAGTCAATTAGAATATTCAAGGCAGATTGATGACTATCAGTCCACTCTACAGGATGTTTTGCAGGTAATTGACTGTTGTGGCTCTTTCTGGATTTATCTCGCTGAACGTCCTTCAGAGGTTGACTAGGTGTCTTCACCAGATCATAAATAGGCTTAGCAATTCGGGAAAAGTCCTTAACATATCTGCGATAGTAGTTGAGAAACCCCATCAGTTTGCGCACTTCATTTACGGTCTTTGGAGGAGAGTCTCTCAGGGCGAGGACCGGCTTGATACTAGATGGGTCAAGTCTGTAACCTTCCTCCGACACAACACGTCCAAGAAATGTCACCTTTCTTTCAAACAGTTTACACTTCCTAGGTTTTAACTTGACGCCGTGTTCTCTCAACCGTTGAAGGGCCTTACGCATGTTTTTAATGTGTTCTTCAAACGTAGTACTGAAGATGATAATGTCGTCTAGGTACGGTATACAAACAGTGTCTCTCAGTTCCCCCAGACAGTTTTCCATGAAACGCTGGAAGGCTCCGGGTGCTTGATATAAACCAAATGGGATTCGAACCCACTCGTAAAGACCCCATGGAGTAATGAACGCTGTCAAAGGTTGGCTGTTTGGACTCATGAACCCTTGGTGGTAAGCTTTTCCCTGATCGAGGACCGAAAACCATGAGTTGCCACCGAGGTTGTCAAGCGTTTCTTGTATTCGGGGTATCGGGTGACGGTCGGGTCAGGTCTTCTTGTTAAGTGCTCTGAAATCCACACACAGCCATAAGCTTTGATCCCTTTTCCTTACACAAACAACTGGGGAGCTATATGAGGATGATGATTTCTTGATAAAATTCCTGTTCAACAAATCTTCAATGTAAGCCTTAACCTCTCCATAGAGCGGTTTAGGAACTGCTACATAGTTCTTCTGTACAGGTGTCTGGTCCTCCAAATCCAGGTCAAGTTGAAGATCAGGGATACAGCCAATGTCATTATCATCCTTAGCAAAGGAATCAGCTTCTTCAGTAAGTAACTTTAAAGCCGTTTCTTTCTGAGCAGGGGTCAGACCTTCCAGGTCTATGTCCTTGATCTGTGAGGGAATCTCCGTTGGTATCCCTACCGGCTCCTCAATCAGTGTCTCGTCTGGCTTATTAGTTCCTGACACTTGTCCTCCCTTAGGTTGGGCATTACTGGCAGGTTCTTTCACTTTTACTTCAACTGGTGTCACAGACTGTACAAGCTGTAGTCGCCCAAGTAAGGTCCGCCCCAGAAGTACTATTGCATGGTTGGTGTTATTGGTGATTTCAATGTTGACTTGACTGGATTTTCCTTTCTTTACAGTCAGTAATGTCTCAGAAATGTCCAAACCATTTGGCCATGGGCTGGCCTCATCTGGTTCGAACAGTACTGGTGTATTTCTTTCTACTGGTCCTGTATTCGCCCTGCAGGTGACCCTCTGGCTTTCCTTGGGTGGGAGGGTAATGTCACGCTTGGTAGTTTTAAGAAAGCAGAGTTCCTCTTGATTAAGGTTCTCAATAAAATTCACCAATACTGGCGCTGTTCGGCTGTCCAGATCAGTGAAGCTGGAAGTGATAGCTTGGCAGAGTGTAACATCTCCCTTACTATCTATAACAATCTCTTCAATAACATTGAAACCAATTAACGGTGAGTCTAAACATTGTGCAGTAACAAGAAATGGAACTTTCAAATCAATTTCACTCGACGACAGTCTAAAATTTAGCTCAGCCCATCCTATGTATGGCATCTCGCTACCGTTAGCAGCAGTTAAGTTCAGTTCAGTGTTAAGTAATTCTGAAATCTCTTTAACAATAACACCAGGAAAATTCCTTCTTAAGAAATCACGGGAAACTATCGAGACCTGGGCCCCTGTGTCCCAGAGTACCTCTACTGAGTGACCATTGATTTCTCCCTTGACAGTGCATCTTTTCCCCACCAGTCCTACCATTGTTTCCCGTTGTTGCGGTGTCAAATGACTAACAAAGGTACCATCACTAGGATCCAGTGTTTTTGGTTCTGCTTTGCTCGACAGGTGTGAAATTGCACTGCATAAGACTTTGTGGTCGGGCCAGTGTTTCCTTTGACAACCTTGACAACAGTACTTTACAGCTTTACACTTCGAACATTGTAAGAACTTTGAGCACTCCGACTGAACTTTGCCACAGCCATTACATCGATGGGACTTGCTAGTGTTACTGTCGACTATTCTGTGTCCCTCCGGAATAGTCGTTGGCCGTTTCCCTGGCGACTGCTCTGCCTCCGTCTTGCATTGCAATCACGGGCCACGTGCCCAAGACTCCCACAAGCAAAACAGTGTTCACATTCCTCTCCTCTTCCTCGTTCTTTACAGCTCTGACAGCCCCAACTTGGGTACTTTGGCAGGTTAGTTCCTCCACGGCCTCGGTAGGGGGGTCGGTCCCAGTCTGGTTTCGCCGCCCGACTCGTCTGAGCATTAACTTTGCCTTTGAGGTCGTTAATCTCCGATTTCATCTGGCGAATTTCAGAAAGAATCTGCTGGCTCCCATCTTCACTTGGCTTCCTGGTTGTCTGTTCTCCTCCCTCCTTGCGGACTTCACAAGCATCCACCTTGGTCTTCTTTTGGTTCTCTGTTGCCAATTTTGTGTTTCGCTCATCTTGCTGTGACGCTAGTTCATTAACTTGTTTCATCAGTTCCTCATCGGTCAGCCCTGGGGTGCGAAGAGTTGCTCTCAGATTGGATGCTAAAATATCATCACGAAGACCAGTCTCAAAGGATTTCACAAATGTTTTCTGAATCAGGGACGGGCCATAATTGAACTCACTGTCTGATTCCTGACTGGCAAAATTTACCTTGTTACGCAGATCCAAAGCACGGAGTAAGAATTGCTGCGGTGATTCACTGCTTTGCTGGCATACAGTTGCAAGCTTCTGGTACACCTCAGATGCAGCCTTTTCTCGGTAATGTACGCGAAGGATTCGCCGTAATTTTGCAAGAGAGAGGTCACTCAAGGTTTCCACATAACTTCTAAGACTGCTGTGGGGCGATATGGCACGAATTACAGCATCCACGATCTCACTTTCTTTATAACCACGTTTTAGACCAGAATCTATTTGATGCATTAATGACACAAAAGTTAATTTTTCTGTCTGTCCTGGTTCGCCGATCTGTCCTGAAAGTTTGTATTCCCTGCGAAGCAGAGAAGTCTTTGTTTTCGCTAACTGGGCCAGAACATCCTCTGCCTCATGTTCCACTTTTTCTGTTTTTACTACGGTTTCTCCGGCATCCGCTTGTTCACTTTTCACTTCAGGAGCTGCTGGTTTAAGCCCGGTGTTCTTAGTTTCTTTGAGAGGGGGGACCGATCCTTTCACGTATGCGAGTAGTTGTTCGAGGCATGTGCGCGCGGCCGTTTCATTGCCTTCCATTTTGCTTTCTATTTTTGTCCTGATAATTTTAATCTTCTGCATCTTAGTTTTAGTTGAAACATTGTCCTCGATTCCCAGGTTTTCTATCATTTCGACTAGTCCGCCGTCGTCTTGATCAAACAGTCCAGCTTCCACTTGCAATTGTAATTTCTCCATGATAAACAAACACGCCGTACGGTGCAGCGATTTCCAAAACGCGAACAGTTAATTCAAAGTGTACACAAACAAACAAGTCAATATTCCCGTTTAATTGACTCCACGACTCAATAATCTTGTCTACTTCAGTGACTAAGCTTCTTTACTCTTACCATTGGCATCTGACTGACTGCTAAATCCCTTTCTAATGTGCAAGAAAACGTTCACCTGATTCACCATTGCACGTGGTCGTGTCCACTCACTTTCATTTCTTCGCTTAAAATCCGCGTAATCTGCTTCCCACACACAAAAAAAGAATTGTTCCACAACTTGTAATCCACAATTCTGTCCTGGCGGGGTCGCCAAATTGTTACCCGCGCCCCATAATAACGCAATAAACACACAAATAAGAAGCACTTCAGACGTGTAATTTTCCTTCACACACACATCAATTTCTCTCTCAACGTTTTTTGAGCGTTCTCCCTCGTGTAAAGTGTCCCGGATGTTAATGCTTACGTCATCACGTCACGCATCACGGACTCTTCGACTCTATGTCACGCCACGAATCACGGGCTCTATGTTTACATCCTAACAAGAACAACTTCTAACGCGCGCGCTGATTTTAAATTAGTGACTTATGACACAAAGAGAATTGTGGGAAATAATATGTAGGGGAGAGAGGGGAAGGAGGTAAGGGGGGGGGGTGGGGAAAGATGTAAATAGCATTAAAAACACGTTGTTGTGTGTACTAAAAACAGAAAGACAAAGAAAAAGTGGTCAAAAAGTACTGAACAAGCCTCAAATGAGACTGTTGCTAAAAATTCCTGGAGGTACCTTTTTGCAAATCCAGACAGATATATATATCCAACACTCTCCAGCTAGTTGCATTTCTTATTTCCAAAATGCAACCTTGTCCCTTATTTTGCAACTTAAATGAACTCTGAATTTAAAAATATAAAAGATGTATGAACATTAGAAAAGGGCAATAATTGATGACTGGGAACTTCGCCAAAAATTCTGCCTTGTTAAACATCGCTCTGTACGCTTAATGCACTTCACCATTTCACATCATATCATAAATCTTTGAAAATTTACGAACATTTTCCTTTCGTGTAGGTTATCAATGACTTACTTAGCTCTCCTGGAGATGAGACGTTGTATTTTGATCCACAAGAAAATAGAAGTAGATCAGTGGAGCTATGCTTCTGGCAGTACGATAGATGAAGAGGCTTGCGGTCTTCAAGTAAGGCTCAAGATTTAGTGTGGATCATTTAATGGGAATATTTTATAAACAAGGTCACGCAAACGTTTTCTGAACTATATTATGTCTCTACAATTTCACACTCAGTTCCACGCCTCCACTGTCTGGCTCCGCATAATCCTTAACTCCTGACGATGAAGACATTGCAAGTTTCCCTATTGTTTAGAGATGAGACTGGTATTGTTAATACTGTTTGTATAGACTTTTTGAACAGATGTCTCTGCTTGCAGAATGATTCATGTGCCCAGGTAGCCGCTTCTGGTACTTCACCAACTTTCTTGCCAATGATGACAAGTACTCCAAACAGGATATAATTTTTAAAAATTTATTAATATAGCTGAAATCAGACACGTTTTTTCTTTAAGACACATTACTCCTATTATGTTGCATCCCTACCTCCCTAACAGGTAGATTTCCTACCCACTGGTAAAAATGGGCTCAGCTTCATGCTTTGTCAAAAACATATATTTGAAAGGTTAGATTTAACTTGAAAGAACACATCTTTGTTTGCAGAATGTTACCAGTGGCCAGATACCTGCCTCAAGTTTCACAGATGAGAACTGTCTGGGGAATCTGATGGTGACTGATGCTCCCAGTGAGGTATAATGCAATATAGATTTTGGAAGAGAAACTCATGTCATTAATTTTAGTATTACATCTCTCTTAATTGTTATTTTCATACTCATCAGGTACCTGATGTAGAAGATATCAGTTCAGAGACAACAAATTATTCTGGCTGTCCTGGATGTGCAAGTTTAAAGAAAGAGAGGAAAAAGCTAAAGAGGAAAGTCAGAGAAATGAATGAAAAGATAGCTCAATTGAAAGACAGATTGCAGAAAAATCAGGAAGGTTGGGCAATTGCATTTAAAGAGCTTCAGCATCAACAACCAGTTTTAGTGACATCAGGTGTGTGACAACACTTTGTCTTCCATTACCTTCATGTTTTGCTGGTATGTAGCTGTGCAGATTCTTGATAATACAGGTGAACTAATTACAACACATGGCAGCTGTGAGACAAATTGGTCAGTCTCGCTGTGGGTAACCCACGATTTACAGTAGATTTGACAATAATGCACTATTTATCTTTAGAAACTCAAACTTGTGCTGATGATCTAAGGGGTGAACCTCCTCAGAACCAGAAAACCACCAAAACATTCAATTTAGAGAAAGAGGAGCTAGAAGAAGAGGAAGATGAGGTGGAGGGAGAAATTGTAAATGGAAAGCCAGAGGAAAGAAATGAAAACGAAGACCCCTCTTGGACACCAGAGGAGGCAGATGCTGCCTAGAAAAAAGAAAATGATGATGACAGCGAGGAAATCAACAAACCTAGGTGTGTTCCTTTCAAAACGTCTGCTTCTGTTTCAACGTTGTCACTTATGTTTTTCAGCAAATCCAGCCCTTAGTGTCACCCAGACAGGTACTATGATCACTATTCAGTCCAGCTACGGCCGTTGCTCAGACACATTAGTGACCTTACGCAATGACGACGTCGTGCGTGACTTAATTTATACGTATTGCGCATGCGTGCATAATCTACCTAATTATTTCCCGACGTCGCCAACGCACGCCGTCGCCAAATTGGGGGCTTTGAAGTCGTCGTAGAGGAAAACATGGCAGCCGAAGGAAAGCTAGGGAAAGACGCTCAAACTGCTAAGAAAAGGTGAGCTTTCTAATGACATAGTCCTTTTGGGTGATTTAAGCGAGCTTTGCAAAAATTGCCGTGATTTGATGATTAGCCTGTATGTATTTACAGTGAATGTTGAGTAGTTTATCTATTGTTGTTGTTGTTTTTTCATCGGTTCTCTTGGTCACCAGTAAAGAAACAGTACTTGCTGAGATAATCAATGGAACCCCAAGTACTGAGCTTACTATTATATTTGTTTATTTCATCAACATCTCTTTGTGTTCTTTTTAAAGCGGTGTGATGAAGTGGTCCGAGATGCATGACTTGCATCTTTGTCTCGAAGTCTTATTCATCAAACCCTACCAGTTTAAACCGGGGAGCACTTACAGTGGAAATGCTTGGACTAGCATCGCCAATGACTTATGTGCTGTTGAAGAAATATCTTTCACAGTGAATCAAAAATCGGTGAGGGATAGATATAGATTGCTGCTAGATAAGCACAAGAAAAAGATGAGAGCACAAGAGAGTGAGAGCGGCTCAACCACAGATGAGACTGAACTGGATCAACTCCTTCAAAACATACTCGAAGAAACAGAGGAGGCATTAAGTACCTATGATAAAGAAACAAAAGAAAAACAGGACAAGGAATTGCTGGATCGAAAAAACGCAGAGGAAGTTCGCCAGAAAGCATTGGAATCTCTGGGAGAAACGCAAAAGCGACGTGTGGAAGAAAAAGATGATTGCCAAAGAAAGAAAAAGCCGCGAAAAAATGGAAACGAAACCATGATGTACCTGCAAAACAAAGCAGGAAGAGAATTCGACTTGAGGAAAGAAGAGATGCCACTAAAACGTCAAGAAATGGAATTTCAAAAAGATATGCAGCTTGAAGCCATTCGGAAGCAAAATTCAACTACTCAGAATGTTGAAAAAATGTTTGAGCATTTTCAAACACAGCAGCTTAACTTGCAGCAGCAGCTGATGCAACAACAACAGCAGCACCAGCAGATGCAAATGAAACAAGCACAGCAACAACAACAAATGATACAGCAGCAGTCACAAGTTGTATTCACTCTGCTGGAGAAGATGTCTGCTAAGAACTAAGGTCCTGGGTTCTTGGTATATTTCGAAATGTTCCATTGACCTGTTCAGTGTGAAGCTCACCTTTACTTTAGGGCAAGGCTTGAGTGCTTGAAACTTTAAATTATTTTATACCTTGCCGTTGATATAAACCAGAGCCAAGGCATTTCACTGTTTTGTAGGTAGACTTGTTGTTATAAGCATTTATCAGAACTTGTTTGTTTGATGTGTGTTGTGACTATAAATGACTATTCACAGGATCAGAAATAAAGAAGGATTCATAAATAAAATTTTCTTATTAACAGTGATAACAAACCATGTCAATTCAAGTTTGTTTGTTGGGGCATTTGTAGATTGTAAAGCTATGGTATTTAATCTGTATAAATCACCCTCCCTCGCCTTTCCTTCACATTCTGATTGTAATCCCATAACTGTACGTAACTCAAGATAGTACATCACTAGAGGAAACATGTACACATATACCATAAATCAAAGGGCTAATGCAACTTTTATTTTTGTGATACAGCATGTTCGTAAAGGTTACACAACAGTTTGCATTCAGTTAATTTTTGAAAATTAATGGCCTTTGTCTCAGAACATGATGTCAAAATCTGTACATTATGTAAAATTTTCCTGTACAATCACATAATTCCAGTTTAAACCACATCACTAGGACTCACGTTTTGTATCTTTTGGATTTGCAATTCTGCAACATATTTTTTTTATCTGCCACATAAAATTATATCAAAAGGGAAGGATATTAAAAATACAACAACATGATTTCTTGAATAGCTTAAAAGCCAAAAAAGAAAATCCAGAGAAAATTCAAAATGCAAGCCTAAACTCAC
>OX419336.1:21665120-21667620 GCA_948470475.1 Galaxea fascicularis | reverse complement strand
GGACTGAAACTGTAGTCACAATTGATAGATTCCTGTCAGTGAGGTGTGAAGGGCAAGGCTGTCAACTGCTAGGTGAGGGTACTGTGAAGCCATTTCATGTAAACGACAGTGGTCAAGCAGCCACTAACAGTTTAAATAGCTTCCTTAAAGTTAAAACAGAACCCAATGGTGAAAAGGTCTTCTTTCAAATAGAGAACATTCAAAGAAAGGTAATGCTGTATGACTGTGCAAATGGAGCAGCAACTGTAGTTGATTATATGAGGAAGCTGAGAAACCTTCCTGGTGAAGTGATTGTACCAATCTACCCTGAAGAAGGTGACATGTTACTCATTCAAGGAGAACAGCAAAATGACATTTGGCATGGGAAAGTACTTAGGTTTTATAGGGCGAATCAAATAGCCGATGTGTACTTCTTTATTGAGAAATACCAGGAACCTCACAAGTTTATTCGTGAGACATTCGGCAGAGCTGCAAGAAATTCGGTTGCATTTGACTCAATACTTGCAGTTGCAGAGGGACACTGGATTAGTACAAATTGCTGGCAAGAACAAGTTTGATCTTTTTCCTCTGTTATTTTTCAAGCATTTACAAATCACAATCATGTTATTACCAAAGACAACATTAGACATAGAAAGTTTCTCATTTTAATAAGACATTACAGTTTACATAAGCTGATGCTGTAAAATTGTTGGTATTCAAAATTAATGCATAAGTGTACATGTAAAGTACAGCTGTACAATAAACTTTGTAAAATGTGCAGTTAACCTACACGGAGGCTATTCCAAATTTGAAAACTGTGAAAAGCCAGTGAAATGCTGTGTCATGACCAGTGGAATGTTGTGCAAAGGGTATGTAGATGTCAACTAAGTGATATTACAGGGTAATTTTCTTTTTTAAGGAAATGTTTCCATATTATTCATTTTATCATATTACCTTGGGGAAATGTTCCGATACAGTATTATTCACACTATGGCAAGAACTTGGAGAAATGTTCCCATACTATTAACGGTAACGGGAATAACTTGGGGAGATGTTCCTTTTTTATTCACACTATTGGGAATTAACTTGGGGAAATATTCCCATATCATTCACAATTCTGGGAATAACTTGGATGAATGTTCCCATATTAATCACAATTCTGGGAATATCTTGGGGAAATGTGTCCATATTATTCACATTTCTGGGGATAACTTGGGGAAATGTGTCCATATTATTATTCACAATTCTGGGAATAACTTGGGGACATGTTTCCATATTAATCACAATTCTGGGAATAACTTGGGGAGATGTTTCCATATTAATCACAATTCTGGGAATAATTTGGGGAAATGTGTCCATATTATTCACAATTCTGGCAATAACTTGGGGAAATGTTCCCATATTAATCACAATTCTGGCAATAACTTGGAGAAATACTCCTATATTATTCACAATTCTGGGAATAACTTGGGGAAATGTTCCTATATTATTCACAATTCTGGGAGTAACTTGGGGACATGTTTCCATATTAATCACAATTCTGGGAATAATTTGGGGAAATGTGTCCATATCATTCACAATTCTGGGAATAACATGGATAAATGTTCCCATATTAATCACAATTCTGGGAATAATTTAGGGAAATGTGTCCATATTATTCACAATTCTGGGAATAACTTGGGGAAATGTGTTTATATTATTCACAATTCTGGGGATAATTTGGGGAAATGTGTCCATATTAATCACAATTATGGGAATAATTTGGATAAATATTCCCATATTAATTACAATTCTGGTAATAACTTGGGGGAAGTGCGCCCATATTATTCACAATTCTGGGAATAACTTGGGGAGATGTGTCCATATTATTCACAATTCTGGGAATAATTTGGATAAATGTTCCCAAATTAATCACAATTCTGGGAATAACTTGGAGAAATGTGTCCTTATTATTCACAATTCTGGGGATAACTTGATAAATGTTCTCGTATTAATCACAATTCTGGGAATAACTTGGGAAAATGTTCCCCCATAATTCACAATATTGGGAATAACTTGGGAACTGTTCCCATATTGTTCCCAGCTTTTGGAATAACTTGGGGAAACATTCACAGCATATTCCCAGCATTGGGATGTAAAAGAAAAGTAGACCTCATTTCCCAATAAAAACCCAAAATTTCCCCCAAATAGTAATTTCTTGTGCCAATTGTTTCCCAGGGATGGGAAATTTTCCCATTTAATTCCCAAATGGGAATCTCGAAAAGTTTCCTATGATGCTAATTTTGAGGTCATAATTGAAGACCACTTTCGTGACCTACTGTAACAAAACTAAACAAGCTACAGTATCAGTTACAACTCGAAGTTGATGTACAATGTCTACTTGTCCATATTTATCATTATCCTTGGATTTGCTACCGTTTCAAATTTGTAACGGATTTTTATACGGACCATACCATTTTCTCATCAGGAAAGTTACCTCGTAACAAATTGAATTTTAACTATGTGCGGCGTGATAGAATTG
>OX419336.1:21642620-21657620 GCA_948470475.1 Galaxea fascicularis | reverse complement strand
GGAGGAACATCAAGTGATACTTCCCATTCAGAGTTGGTGCAGTCTAGGGTGTCCAAAGCACAGAAGACATCATGGAAGTTCCATAAACAAACAAATGAGTCCAAGAAAAAGAAATCTGACTGTGAAGAAGCAGAACTTGAACTTATTCAGTCACTTGGAGCCAGTATTGCCAAACAAGGTCAAATTGTGGAGAAAGAGAAAGATGAAGATGAGATCTTTGGTACTTTAATTGCTTCACAACTTCGGCAGCTTCCTCCTGATAAGAAGATATGGGTGAAGATGCAAATCTCAAATATGATGTATGAGGAAATGATGCATTCAGTTGGTGGTGTTTCACAATATCAAACATACCCGTCTTACCGAGCAGAAACAACAGGCTACATTTGTTCCTTTTTCGTAGAACTCTAAAGGACACTAAATTAAGTACTGGTTTCACGTCCTGCATATCTCCATCTCCATGTTATGAGAGACAAACTGGGCATGCTTATTATGTTTCACTCCATGAGTAAAGCTAAACGGCTCCGTTTTGGTTGGATATGAAAATTGTGTTCCACTGCCAAGGTAATGACAGATTTCAAAAGCAGGGTTTTTCTGTGCAAGAGCAGGTTTAACATCAACTTTACTCTGGATCATATCCTTGTCTTTCCTTGAACTTTGAAAAAATGTTCCTTAATTTTTTAATATTGCTTCAACTTATCTCAGGGAGATAATAGGGATAACTCAAGATTTATTCACGTTAATACTTGAATGATGTTTAGCATTTTAATTTTTTCTTTAGGAAATAACGTGGGTGGCTCTAATGGGTACACAATCTCTCCTTGCGCCAGGAAAGTGTAATATTTTCAAAAGTATATCTACTGTATGTAAAGGTGCCACAATTCTTTCAAGGAGCACGATTTTATCATATTTAATCACCCCTAAGAGAAAGGAAACTGTATATTGTGACCAAGGTGAAAGAAAATAGTCACCCATGCTACAAAGACCTTGACTTCCCATACACTCGTTGATAGTGTTAACTACTTTAATGCCAATGCAAGCCTGTAAAGGCAGCTATAACAAAATACAAATTGTTGTATTGTTGTAATGATCTACAATAAAATGTTGTGTCACTGGACTATACAGGACTTTCTGAAAATACCCAGAGCATATAGTATAGTGTTATTTTAGTGGTACTGAAAGTAACCTAAGAAACTAAGTTGCAAGTGGACCAGTGCTTCTTACATAAGCCCACTACCATGGCACTGCACCATGCTCCGAATTCACGAAATCTGTCAATGCCTTTCAGATCTAGGGTATAGCGAGAGCCTCTCACTTGATTTAGACCATCTAAGGCTCCTCTCTCCGAAGTGGACACCATACTTCTCCACTCTCCAGGTTTGATGTTTCCTGATTGGTCCATGCTATCAACAAACCCAGATGGGCAATATAAAGCTGCTTCAGTTTACCCCAGGTAGTTATGAAGGCAAACAGTTGCTTCAATGATAAGCTGCACAGTTTCAGGAGATGTAGAAAAAGGACCCTTGAATACCCTCCATCTTGCTATCACATCCCCTGCCCTGGAGAGTCTATAGTTAAATATTCGCATTGGTTCTGTCAAGCATTTTCCGGCGTAAGGTCGCTAAAGCCATGGTTTTAATCCAAAAGCTTCATCCCCTACCAAGAAGTAGGGCAGAAGGGGAAGATCACACCCCTCTAAATGTTCAGGCTTTGAGAAATTTATTGAGGCATCTTCGATGGCTTTACCCATCTCTGAATGTGACAAGACACCACTATCATTATTGCTTCCGTAGTCTCCAATATCCACCAAGGTAAAGTTATAATGGGCATCACATATTGGCATTAACACAAGACTAAAAGATCGCGTATAGTTATAGAACAAGGATCCACTGTTGTTTGGGCATTGCATATTAACATGTTTGCCGTCAATGACTCCGACACAGTGTGGTAAATTCCAAACTTCCTCCTTTGAGATTGCTTGCCAGTCATCTGGTGAACAAGGTGGTTTCAAATAGATCTCCCCCGAAGCCTCCCAAATTGCACTGCATGTCTCCCTCAGAATGTGGGTAACAGTGGTTCTTCCTAGCTGAAAGCTAATGACTGTTGGTCACCTCCACTAGCCAGGAAACGCAATGTGAAAGTTAACCGTTCTGCTTCAGAAATTGGCTCCCTCATTCTGGGACCAACCAATGAAAGAAGGTGCTCAAACCTTTCTGGACTCATACGTAAATACCTAGAATATTGATTGACAAACGAGAAAAAACAAAACAATTTTATTTGCACTCAAATCGACGACAAACGGGAAAAAACATTCAACGACTTCACTCTCTAGTTTTCAGATAGAGTTTTCAGGTAGACAATAAACAATACCAATAACCGGAGTATAAAATGCTGATATACCCGGCCACTCTTCTGATCTCTATTGTCCTCACGTAGTGACATCATTTGAAAAACAACACAGACAACAGTACATGCTATTCACATGCAAATAGGTCGCCGGGTATTTAGCAGTTTAGTTAATTGGCGATACAGTTTAATTGCACACACACACCTGAAATAGAATTCGCGATCTTTCAATCGCAGCTCTTTTACAAGATTGTGGAAGTCCCTCTGTGTCTTTCTTTGCTGAAAGATGTCCCTAACCCAGAATGTTTTCTTAGCCTTCCGTTTTGGTTGCCTTCTGTGCCTCCTACGACGTAGGAGCAGGAGGAACAACAAGATTTGATGATTCAGAGTGTTCGCCGCCATAGTGGATGCGTCACAAGGCAGAGCATGGAACTAGTGAATCCTTTGCCTTTGTGTCTTGTGCTTATGCTTGCGTTCATGTTCGTTTTCACTCGACATGCTTGTGCTTATGCTTGCGTCACTAGTGAAAACCAGGCTTAAGTTCTCATTTTGAAGATGGCTCTACAAGGTCACCCTTACTAACAGATTGCAAAGAATACGAGCATGTAACCATTCTGACTGTTCTACAGTACTAAGAGAATATACACCTTTGTGATTCTGTTTTATTGAAGACGTGTAAATAGACATATTTATACGTCATCACCATCTTCTTCCTCATAACCATGGTACTGATGTTCAGCTGTTGGAAAGGCAGATCTGATTGAATTGTACACGCAGCAAGGAAGAGGAAGTCTGTTTGACTTGCCAACATATTTCCATACCAATTGTCTATATGGGTAAAAGAAGTTCACATAAGATATTATGCAAACATTGTACTTGTGATTTTACTGTTTTTTCTTTTTCCGATGTCATTTTCTCCTTTGCAGCTATTAAATATTTTCTTATATTTGGTAGGAGCAATTTTTAGCAATTTGCAGGTCTTCAATAAAACAGAATCACAAAGTACAAAGGTGTATATTCTCTTGGTACTGTAGAACAGTCAGAATGGGTACATGTACGCCCCAATGTCCCTTCCCTAAAACAAAGAAGAAACTTACTCTGCCTCTGCTCTGTCTCCAAGTGTCAGCATAGTGGTATAAGACTTTTTTAACTTTGTTCTTAAACCAATGCCTGCCGTTTGTAAGACCCATCGGTTCAAACAAACACTTTCAAATCCCGGATGCATTGTTATGCACTGACCCTCTTTTTTCACCTCCTCCATTCTCTCAGTGCATCGATTGACTTCCGTGCAACACCGGCATTCCTCTGCTCTAACTACGCAAGTCAACGAGCAATTCGCACATTGAACAACAAAAAACAAAGACTACAAAGGTAATTGACGCTGAAAATATAGTTGAAATCAAATCAGCAATGACATAATTCGGTACTTATATTAAGAGCTAAAAGAAAGCCTAAACACCATTCTCGGACGTCGACTTCACCAGAGAATCTGCTGAGAAGCATTTGTTCTTCTTCTTCCTCTTCAGCGACTTGCATCGCATGTTGAGCAGCTTCTTCTTCGTTGCTACCGGCTCTATACTTTCGTCTGTTGCCGATACGAAACTATCCTCTGAAACGTCAGACAAACAATCTGAGTCATCTCCTGACGAAACTTGCGTACTTTCGTCCTCAGAGCTCGACATATTTCTCTTACTTTCTCTAGACACGAAGGACTCGAAGATAGGCGTGATGAGAATCTGACGTCACGACGAGATCAGCCGCTGGAAAATTGTCGGCTCATATGGAACCAGATTCCATCAATGGACGGAAAAATCGTGATTTCAGTCGCAGAAATTGTGAGGTTAAGAGTATTTCTGTCGCTTTATTTTAACATGGATGTTTATCTCGGAACCTAAACTCCTATTTTGTGTCGAAAAATAGTCAGAAAAAAAGGGTGTTTTTTCGTCTTAGTGGCACTCGCAGTATCTAAATTCGTACATCTCTTAACACTTCCTACTCCAAATGACTCTTTTCTTAAAGAATTGGAGACCCTTTTCTTCTTCTATTACAGTATCCCTTTCTTATGCACGCGTGCTAGTAAGCTGAGAAGCTTTCAATATAAGATATTCCATAGAGCTATCGACACAAATGTACTGTTAATGAAAATGGGTATTAAAGATCACGAGGCCTGCTTTTTCTGCAACAGTAAACGTGAAACCAAAGAGCACCTCTTCTGGTACTGTGACCGGATATCCCCCCCTCTGGAGTGCCTTTGCAAATTGAATTTGGTTGGTAATCTGTTCTCCTGGGCTATACAAAATGTTTGCCTTGTAAAAATGCGATTAATTGTATTATTTTAGTAGTCAAGTTTTTCATATATAAGCACAAAATGGAGCGACGTAACCCCGATTTTGCTGGTGTACAAAGCTACCTTAGGTTTCATTATAATATTGAAAAATTTGCTTGTGACTTTTCTTATCAAGATAAAATTTTAAGTAAGTGGAAACCGATGGAAAAAATTATTTTGTCAATAAATGATGTAATGTGTTATACTGTAAGTAGAGTAAGTATTGTACCGTATTCTAAGTAGTAACTATTGTAATGTAAGTTATGTAAGTATCGCCCTGAAAGTAGAGTTATTGTAATGTCAGTGGTTTAAGTGTGCTGTATTTTAAGTGATGTAAAGAGTTTTTGTGTTTTGTAAATAAAGAATTACTGTTGCAAAAAAAAAGCTCGAACAACCTTTTACAAGAAATCACGGGTATAATCATTCTACAGTAGGGGTGTAACGATTCATGTTCCTTTCGATTCGATTCGATTTCGATTATTGCCTTTCGGTTTCGATTATTTCGATTCGATTATGCAAATTTTGCAAATAGTTTTAGACTTATCTGTTGTTCAGGTCTTTAGTCGGAAAACCATAATATTTCCACACTGCGGATCGACAAGAAGCAGGCGGATTCACAATCGCTTGGTCATTCGTCGCCGAGTTGTCCGCCATGTTTGAGAACGTGACAATGAGCACGCACATGGTTTACCTTATTTGGAAATTCTCAAGGGGTGGTAGAGGGGCAACATTTTTACCAAGCAACATGGCGCAAGAACTGCAAATTAGCGTCTTTGATCGATTGTCAATGAAAAACGCACATTTTATTGAGATCTGGATTCTAAGTTTACAATATAATGACTCACTTAGGGCACTTTTGGAAAGGTATGCAAAAAATCGAACCAAAATCGAAACGTGGAATCAAATAATCGTGAATCGAACCGAACGGTCATAATCGCGATTAATCGAGAATTCGATTAATCGTTACACCCCTATTCTACAGTAAGGCATGATGGGTAACAAACTCATCAAAGTTACATGTATGTCACACTGATTAAGGCTCCCACATTCTGACGTTAAGTTCCTACAAATTAAAAAAGAGAAATATATTTCAATACTAAATGAAATCATACTTAATATAATAATTGAAAACCACAACCACATTAATAAGCTGGTTTGTTCAAATAGACAATACAAGGCAATGATAAAAGCAATAATTTCCCTCCACTCACAGGAAGATCACCCCACTTTAGTCAAAGGGGAGTAGTTCCTTTACTTAGAAAATTCACCAGTAAATGTGATATCTCTGAGTGTTTCATTCAAGTACAGATAATCTTTGATGCACCCTTATAAAAAGAAGCTACTCTGTACTTACTGTAAAAGTTCTGCTGCTTCTTTTGTGGGTCTGTGTCGTATTATACAGTCAGGCATGGAATCAGAGTGACTCTGCAGTCGTACCTATGAAATATCAAACATTTTGAGAAACAATGTGTTTCCGTTTCTAATTTAGAATCCATAAGCATGTACACCCTCTTAATCGAGACATGCCTTTAACGGTAGCAAGCAAAGAACATGCAGCTGTTGAACAACTTGGTTCACACTGAGAAGCTGCTCAAAAATCCTTACATCATAGGCAGCTCCACTCTCACAATCTGTGTTTAGAAATTGGGATCATGGTAAAATGACATAAGAGTATTGTATTCACACTTCACAACAACTACTATAGAGCTCAGTCAGATACAATTAGACAGTGGTTATCTGGACCTGTTGAGAAACCTGAACAAACAAGGATTTATTGCACTGTAGTTTCTTTTTTTAGCTCATGCCATGAGGTTTTGTTGTGGGTCTGAATGTCCCTCACTCACTCAGGGATCACTCATTCGTTCACTCACTCACTCACTCACTCGATTCTGATTAATTTATTCATTAAACTTTTCCCCGGTCCCTCCCTTGGTAAATATTGCTTTTGTCTCCATAGTCTTCTTGGTCCAACGTTTGCAAATTTCAGGGTGTAGTACAAAGGCGGAGAATTTTGCTCAGCAGATATTGTTTACGTGTTTAATGTTCATGGCGTCGGTTTTTCGTTTCGATTTTCCAACTCAACAAAAGTCTATTTTGTTTAAGGATCAGTGATCAGATAAAGTTAATAAGATGAAGAACACGAGTTGTGTCAGTACCGTAGTACCTGTCTTTATTTGCTCTCAAAGTCCTCAAAACAAACGTCGAAAACTCACGATTCACAATGGTTCAAGCTCAAGGGCACACACTGATCAACCGCACGGCCTCGGTCGATGAATAAAAACACAACTGAATGAAACTCTTCGCTTCCATCAAATTCATCAAAAGCTTACACGTGTAAGCTTATATACGTATGTGAGGTTTTCTGAAAATTACAAAACAAAGGCATTAAGTTCCAAATGTTTTGTTTTGAATAGCGAAGGCGAAATCTAACTTACCGAACTGTTTGCTTCTAAAGGAAAGGCACAATAACTTCATAATAAACTTCCCGACAAAAAACCGCTCGCTCAAAAAACACAGCTATCCAAGTTTAATGTTCACGTCACGTGATAAGAAAAATTCTACCAAGGGGAGTCGGGAGGGACAAGCTGCGAGAATGGAACTTTGAAATCTTCAGAGCAGCGAAAATAAACTTCGAGACATCGCAAAAGCAACTATAAAGCTTATCACTGTGCGGTACCTGGGGCAGTAGTAATCGAGAATTTTTTGCCACAATATGATGGAAGAAGAAAGAATGAAGAAAATCGGCAAAAAAAGGAAACAGGAGAAAGACTTTCTAGCCAAAAAACCGAATTCTGGCAAGCAACGCATTTGATTTATGAGCAACATATGATCGATTTAAGCAGGTACGTAATGAAGTATTTTTGAAGACGCTCTTTTCATGGTGAACGCTCGATTGCAAATATGATCTTGTTTAGAAAGGCTGTATCCCTTGGCTTAAACGATCAGTATAACACTTTGTCAACATTTGACAAAAACACAAGGACCACAAGTAGGGACCCCAGGGCATTTTTTTGATAGTTAACAATCTATTTTTTTACATATTTAGCTGTAAAGAGCTTAAAAAGAGCTAAAAATTGATACCTCACTCATTGAATTTGGTTTAGTGGCTCCAAAGATAGAGAAAATGGAAAATGAGGATTTTCCCGTATTTTTTGGATAAAATTTTGAATTTCCCGCCTCAAAAGTGGGATTAATTACCTCCTTTTCCTACATGGTAACCATTTGTTTACAATCAATAGTACCTAGCAACCACCATTATAGCAGCTATTATTAAGCTAGCAAGTCCATACAATGTCTCGGGAGGGAACACATCATACAATAACTGTGACGTGGTTACCATGGCAACAAGGATAACAATGCAGTATTTCAAATTGAATTTACCATTTTGACATGTTTATATAGGGAATAGGCCCTGATATTAAAAGTTCGGGTAAATGTACACAATTTGTGGCATGCACGCAACCTTAATTTGTTAAAACCCAATTGAAGGTGGCACTGAACCCCATTCTCAACCAATCTATCCAAAGGCAATATTTAACATACCGTTCTTGTAAATAATGACATACTATATCAATGATGATATGAGATTGAAATCTTTTAAACAGTTAGATTGTTCACTGTTCCTTTTGGTTACATTATGTACTGCTGCTATGGTAACCATCTTTCAATTAAGTTGAATGCCTAAAAATCTTATTACATGACATTTTGCAAATACCAAATTTAGTGCTGTACACAAGCAACACAATTTAGAGATTATGTATGCCTTTCACCCTGTTTTGTACCATAATTTATGTTAAGTATCATGAAATATTGTCACAGACAACAAATTAATGAAATTAAAGTGCCACAAAATTTTCATGTAATGTAAGGTATCATGATCTCATTCAAAGTTGAAATAAAGTAACAAAGACATAAGTGTGGTGTGTCTTACATTTGCTTGCAAGGGGCCTCCCTTTGACGAGTAAAATGGTCTGGCGTTAGACAGAGTAAAATCTAGAAGTCACTCTTGGGCAGTAAAGGGTTCAAGTAACTTAAGTATTTATAAAATTTCCAAGTCCCCTTCTCTGTAATCATCCAGAAGCTCAAAGGTGTAGAATTCTTGGACATCATCATCGTATGAAATATTGAACCACGTTGTTGTCCCTGGAACCAGGCCAGTTACCAAACCAGGGTACCCTTTGCGAGTTCCATCCTCTTCAAAGTAGTGAACAACTTGTTTTCCAACCAGAAGCTGTGGGTTCTGTACAACCGGGTCTTCTTCGCCACCTTAATTTCTCCCACGTTTTGCTGATGGCTCAGTTAAATGCTGGGTCTCAGAGATAAGTTGAACAAGGTTTTGTTTCAGCTGCTCAAGGGAATGCTGCTTTTTGTCTTTTGAGAATGAAAACAGAGACTTGTCACTCGCCTCCTGAAGCAGAACAGTCTTTCGGAAATTGATCTGTTGCTTGAGAGCAACAGTTTTTCTCACAATGGATGGATAACAGGACAAACAGGACTGCCACAATCCATCTGCAGATATGGCATTCACAAGTTTTTCCTTCTGTTGTTCAGCTTTTAACTTCTTCTGGAAAGCGGCACTTTTTCAATCCCTTGTGTCTTCAGGTATTCACTGAAGGGAAATGAGCAGCCAACCTGCTCTGATCCATGTTTTTCCACTGCTTTACACAGTTCGTACAAGACGAATTGCACCCAACTCAGAGCCTGTGGCAATTCGCGGCATAGCTGCTGCCCCAACTTTCTCCCCATCAAACTGCAATTTCTCCCATTCTTTCAAAGTCTTGTCAGCCTGGTCTTCCATGGCTATCATAATATGCATGCCACCCAAGAAGTTGGTCATCTTTCCAACTTCCAACTGCTCCTCTGTGGTCATGTTTTGCCAGTTGCGTACTACCTCTGGTAAGCATTTAGCCCGATAGCTCTGCAGAAATTCATTGAAATTCTTCTCAACAATATGCCGATCTGACATGGTGTTTTTTATAGAGGCAAAGATCAGTGAAGGGGTGTGACTTTTGCCATGTTGTTCTGCTGCCTTTCCAATGTCATTTAGAACTTGCTTTAAAACCTCAAGGGTTTGCACTGCTGTCCCTGACTGCATGTCAGCAAGCCCCAAGGTGTAACAGCTGGTTTCTGTTGATACCTGATAACTGCCATACTTATGGCCAAACTTAGTAGTTCCATCTGTGTGCAAGGTGTTAAATTGCTCTCCAGGCATTTACTCAGCTAATTGTAAATGAGAGACTGTCCTTTCCTCCACTAGCATTTCTGCAACTTACTTGTGCATGGGAGTCTGCCAAGTTCAGCTTTCAAAATGTTTTTACTCACACTTCGTATGATGGGTTCCACATTTTGGATTCCAACATTCCTACTCAAAAGATCCAGGCAAGTGACACGAACGTCATCATTGTACCGTCCATTCGAAAACGTGACTAAAGCAGGCTGTGATGAGTGCTCGTTCTCCAGCTCATCAACTTTCTCTGAAAGTTGGTTCAGCAGATCATCGTTCTCGTCAGTTTGGTATTAAGTTCATGAGAACTGTCCCCCTCATCGTCATTTAGCTGAGAATCTTTTACATTGCTCTTTTTCTGTCTATGATACCTAGTCAATTCTTGGGCATTCTTTTCTCTGACTCTTTTCAGACAACTCATTAGCCAATGAATTACAGGCAGAAAGAGTTGATGCATATAAGGCATGTGAAGTAGAAGGTTCTTTACCTTTAAAGACACATTCAGTATGTTTTCCTTTCAAATCCTCCTGGCAGCTTCCATCCTTCTTACTTGCAGGTAAGTCAAACGCCAAAGATTTCAAAACTTCAAGGTCATCTTTTTTCTTATCCTTTGATAGCCTTTGAGCTTCTTTTTTGTAAAAGTTTAACTCGGCTTGTTATTGACTGCACTGATGGACATATCTCACTAAAGTTTGATCCAGAGTAATACCTCAGCCATACCATCATACTCTGCCACGTCAATTTCTTTTTCTCCATTAAACTAAACATCTCCAAAACTGCACCTTGACATAGATAAAATTGTCTACCAGTTTCTTTATTGGAAGAGGAAGCTACATGTAACTCCTAATATTCCACTGGTGATGTGGCAGAGTGAAGTATAGAGGATACTTTCGCTTTGCAAACTGGACAGGTCTCCACCATTAGAGTCCACTGACGAATGCAAGCAAAACAAAAAAATGCATGCAGTCTTTGATATACGACTTGTTTTCACATTCTCCAAGACACACAGGGCACTTTGTTTCACACTGAGAGCTATCTGGCACAGGTAATGAGATCTGAACAGTAGGGCAGTAATCACTGATATCTGGAACACTATGCACACATTCGTCCTTTGAAGCATATAACAGCGAGAGAAGCCAGGTGGTTGATATTCCATACCTCATGCAATAAGGACCAGGATACTCTATCGCATTGTCTGCCATCTTCATTTACAGTGATTAACATGAAAATTTAAATTTAAGAATTTTTTAATGAATTGTTAATACTTAAATCCTTCATGGACTAATGTTACAGTATATTATTAATTAAATAACTAATGTGGCAAGCAATGGGCCAGTAAGTTTATTTTAACCGCATGAATTCTCAAGTGAACTGGTAACATCTACAAATACAATACTCAATACTCCAATAGTCAACAAATCCAAAAACTGAACAGAAAGAGCACAGCATCACAAGAACTTAAACTTAAAGTTAAAATTATGAAGCAGAAATTAACTGATTCAGATAATTTTTACCAGTAACGTAAAAATTCCAACTTCCAAATCGGTTCGTCTTATGCTGTTAATTACTATGGTAAAATTTTAGAAGGAAATATATTAAAAATTGTGAAATTGAATGCTAATTAGTAATTTCTACGCACATTAATTTAAATAACACAACAATAACTGATCAAGTTGAATTGTGACTATTTTTTTGGGAAATCCAACTTAAGCATGTACATGAATATCAGATGCCATGTTTCACCACTTTCGGGTTGCCAGAAAAACAGATTCTTATGCGTGAGAAGGAAAAAATTATTTCTTGCCTGTTCATCTATTCACATGTTTCGGCAATCCTCATAGAAAAGTATTTCAAAGGCCGTAGATTTCGAATTGACTGTTTTCATGATCCCATAATGCAACACGTTCTTTACATAAAAACAATTAACAATTATTGGACGAGGTTGAGCAAAATATCGTGATTTGTCAGTGGCAAGCAGATCAATTATTTGCCGAAGCTGAAGGCTGAGGCAAATAATTGATCTGCGAGACACTGGCAAATCACGATATTTTGCGATAACCGAGTTCAATAATTGTTTTGTCATTCGATCACCAAGTTTGTTTTGATACTTTTTTTTTGGGAAGCGGTAAGCGTGCGCTGCTGGCAGAAATCAGTTGGTTTCCTTCTCAGCTAAATAATTTATTATAGCGTGGTTACAATTGCGCATGAGCAGAATATTATTTGCAGCAAAAACGCATTTAGACGATATTACGCATGAGCAGATCATTATTTGTAGGCAGTTATTTGCAGGTCACGTGGTGGGCTCTCAGCCAATGAAAAGGGGGGAAAATATCCATCGAATGATAATACAAGTTATTTACTCTTGGGACTGTATCATGCTTCAGTGAACTGATTATCCATCGTTTTAATGTGAATACCCCCCCCCCACCCCCCAAAACGAACTGTATTATGGGATCAGTGAAAAAAGCGAATTTAACGCTTTAAAAGACTCTCTCGATAAAAGTAGTTTCAAATCTTCAAATGAGTATTGGAAGAGCATATAGCATTCAAAACCGCTTAAATTTACATCAGAATGAAGCTTACCGCATTCGCTTTGTGATGGAAAAGTCAACAACTCGCTACGAGACCGGCATCCCTTGCGAAAGTAGCTTTTTTCACAGGCAACCCAGCGCGGCCGTTTCTGGTACCGAATCTGAGATTAATATATTCAAATGCGCAGAAAAGATGCGCAGTCGTCCTCTGGAGTCCCTACCACAAGCATGCAAATATTTTTCTCTGTGAGGATATAATTTGGTCTGACAAGCAGCTATAATAGCTAATCTGTTCAAACATCAAAATATTTGGAAAAAGTCAAGTTAATTGTAGCACAAAGCGTAAATGGATGGATTGAATATCTCACCTTACAAAGCAAAAGTTTTGTGCCGGACCCTGAATCGCTCAAAAACATCGTGGCTGTAAAGCGTGACTAATTTCCCTCAGGACTTTCACACAATATTGGGATGTTATCTCGCATTCAGAATAGTCGGAAATTTTATTACGACCAAACACGTTTATAAAACTAACTTGAAATGAGCCGTCGACCAGTACGAAACTTTAACTTGCCTGTTACACTTCTTAACAAAGCGATCACCTTTGAATATTATTTTTATAGTCCGTGTACAAATTTGCATATTTGTGCTCCATCGCCGGTTCAAATTACTTACGTCTGTCAATTTCGTCTAAATTAATGCTTCTGGCGCCTGTCAATCAACTGCGTAATTTACGGAAAATATTAGTGCGTAAACGGTTCTTTTACCAAGAGGTGTGTCTTAAAAGGATGTGCTCCCACAAAAGACAAACGAATGTACAGGTTACTTGCACATATCTTTTTAGCAAATAAAGTTGTTGTAAATTCAAAGTATTGTTATGTTCCTCATCCATGAGCTGGCTCATAGGAGCCTTTGATTTCAGTTACTGGTATCTTTCTTGGAACAAAGTGGCTGAAGAAGGTTATTTAATTATTTCAGAAAACAACTTACCAAGTTCTGCACCACAGAGTAGATTTGGTTCATCCCTTATATGTCCAACTTTACCATAAAGGAAGACAAAAAAACCTCTTTGAAATTACATGTTTAACCATGATTTTGACTCACCTCCTCAGGAACGTTCCTTTTACTTCCTGTCCTTCTGAGGAATGTCACGCTATGGTGATTTCAGCATGTGGCCATGAAAAGAGAGATGAATTTCTAAACAATTAATTTATACTAGCATGTGGAGGAAAAGATAAAGTCCTAGCGATACTAAAAGCTGCTACATGTTAATACCTCTAGTAGGTAATAATGTATAAAACTGATATTTGAGAAAGATTATTTGTTAAAAATGGAGAGATTCTGTTATTTTGTAAAATCAGAAGAGAAAAGGTCGCTTTTGAAACAATATTTGAAGCAATGGCCCAGAACCCTCTGTTAAAGCGCAAAAACGTAATAAAAACCATAAGATTTTAACATATTTTTATAGCAAATTTTCATTCCGACATACTGTTCGAGTCATGGCCCAGAACCCTCAAGTACTATACTACTGCAAAATAATATTGGATTGCTTAGGTCTATCTACGCGCCACTTTCATCTGGCGCGAAAACCGAAATTCACGTAGCTTCTCGCGTCGCTTCTATATTCGTCATTCAGTAGTGCATTAACTTGAATATTCTGTCTTGCGTCTGCAAATGACAAGTCATCTGATGCAGGCAATTACTTTTAAGAGGAAATCGACAACTAGGCTCCCAATCGCCTTTGCGCTTTCGATGACAGATTTTTAGATTGCAGAATAAAATTATCATATGACGTCAAATGAACTCCAGCAGAGAATTCCTGAGAAGGGTTAAGCTCCTCATGAGTCAGTCCAAAACATTCAAGTGATTCTCCGAAGTACGCGGCGGGATGAAGCAAAGTAGCCACCTTCTATTGAAACCTCTGGTTCAAAGACTAATGCAATTCGCTTATAAGAAGCTACGACGATAGTTTCACTGATGACGAAGAGTTTATTCCTCTTTACAACCTGTATTCTTCCAAAAACCTTGATTTTCGCCATGATGTTTACGCACCGTTCGACCTCGACGAAGCTGAATGTGTGGCAGTGTTTCGTAAAAGACACGTACGAGTTTTGGCAGAAGCTCTACGGGCTGTCTCAGTAGCTTACCTTTTCTCGGTTTCTTCTTCTGGCAGGCACAAGGTAGTCATATTAGGAAAACTTCACTGCTTCCCAATTTATACGCCTGTAAAATGAGCAAACACTTGAATCTGAAACGATCTGTTCGACATATATACAAGAATACCACACATATTAATGTGTTTGGGTAAGCTGAAAGCTCCTCATAGGGCACTATGGCCACGTGGTAGGGGGCATTACCCATTAAATCTACCAAAAAAAAAAAGTTTGAGGCTCAGCAATCTCTAAAAAGAATAGTTGCCTACCTACTCATCCCCTGTATAACTTGTTGCTCAAAGTTAAAGAATGGTCAAAACGTCTGAGAACCCAAACAAGCCTTTTACCCTGTGTTAATACGGGACGTTTCAAAGCTAGTTTTAAATATACTCTTACTTTTAACTAATAATATTAAACATGTAAATA
>OX419336.1:21602620-21632620 GCA_948470475.1 Galaxea fascicularis | reverse complement strand
GATGCTATACAACAAGCAATCGATAAAGCTGTACCGTCAAAAATACTTAGTGGGCGAGACAAACCTCCATGGCTAAACAATCAACTACGTCGCCTCATTCGCAGAAAGAACCGACTACATGCCAAGTACAAAAGAACCAGAAGTAAACGCCTTTTAAGCCTGTGGAAGAAAACCAGACGGCAACTCACACTAGCGTTATCCTCTGCTAAAAACAACTACATAAATAATATCATTGGAGACATCAAAGTAAATTCCAGGCCTTTCTGGAAATATATTAGGTCACAGAGGAAAGACAACCAAGCTATGCCACCCTTAAAAAACGAATCTGGACACCTGGTAACAGAAGATCGTGATAAAGCTGAGCTTCTCAACTCTCAGTCTAAGCAAAACGTCTCACTAGAAGATGATACACGTATCCCTTTCTACCACCGTGCTTGGCCGTCTATGCCTGATATATTTGTGTCCAAACGTGGAATATTACAACTTCTTAGTAAACTAAAAACCTCTAAAGCCGTTGGACCAGATGGTATTCATCCGCAAATCTTAAAAGAGGCTGCCTCAGAAATTGCACCAATCTTAAAATGCCTATTTCAAAACTCCCTGGACATGGGCTCCCTACCAGAAGACTGGCGCTCAGCTAATATTTGCCCCATTTATAAGAAAGGTGACAAATCTATTCCCATTAACTATCGACCGATATCACTTACATGCATTGTTTGTAAACTTTTGGAACACATTATATGCTCGAACCTATCATCGCACTTAGAACTCAGTGGAATTATCACCTCAAGACAGCACGCTTTCCGAAGACATCACAGCTGTGTTACACAATTATGCACAGTCATCCACGACTGGACGAGTGCTATTGATGCTGGTTTCCAGACCGATGTGTTTATATTAGACTGTGCAAAGGCTTTCGACACCGTGCCCCATGAGAGACTGAAAGCGAAACTTTTCCATTTTGGTGTAAATTGAAACACACTTCGCTGGATTGATGCCTTCTTATGCTATCGCCGCCAACGTGTCCTGATTAACGGTACTAAATCTGAATGGATTTCCGTAAGCTCAGGCGTCCCTCAAGGGACTGTGCTCGGCCCTATGCTTTTCAATGTCTTCATCAATGATATAGTAGACAATATTAACTCCGATATTCGATTATTTGCTGACGATTGTGTTTGTTATCGACAGATCAGCTCCCACGAAGACCATATTGCTCGACAAAAAGATATACATCATCTTGGAGATATTAAAAGGTAAAAGACGTTCGCTGGCTAAAATATTTAAAAAATAACATGAGCTTTCGACTGTCAATCTACAGCCTTCGACGGATAAAATTGAAATGCGAAATGGTGAAATATATACAAAAAAGGCGAGATAAAATAGTAAGGAAAAACAAAAGAAAAATATAAAACGTGTAAATTGGTGACTATTGTTTGAAAAGAATACAATACTGGTCTGGAATCGGCTTAGAGTTATTGTCGGCATGCTTGGTGGCAGAGGTATGCCAAGCCTCCAGGGTTTTTCTAACGCGAAAAGAGCCTTTGTCAATGACACAAGAGTTGTCGAAATCTATGCGATGGTCGAATGACCAAGCATGTTTCGCAATATTTGAACCATTAGCAAATGTTTTTACATTCCTGATATGTTCTTTCTTCCGAGTATCAAAACAACGGCCGGTTTCACCAATGTAACACCAATCACAGTCAGCACAGGGTATTTTATAAATCACGTTCGGTTGAAATTCAATGGATGGCCTAAACTTGGGGGAAGGAAATTCTTGTTGTAAAGTTTTTAAGGGCTTGTTTACCACTTGAATATCGTGCTTCCGAAGAATTCTTGTTAATGGTTGCGTGACACCATTGATAAAGGGAAGGGCAGCAAAACTGTTGGGATTCTCATGAGGTGCGGCCCATTTAAAAAACATACAAACCAATTCTTCAGGTGTAGGGATGAAGTGTGCGGGTGGTTTGGAAAATTTCCGCTTTAAGATGCTGGAAATAACATCGGAGGGATAGTTATTAACTCGTAGAGCATCCGTAACATGGTTGATTTCTGTATTTTTCCCTTGCGAAGTACTAGGAAGTTTAATTGCTCGGTGTAAGAGAGTCTCAGCTGTGCTAATCTTGTGGCGTTTGTCATGGTGAGAAAAAAAGTCTAAATATCTATCTTGGAGATTGGGCCCAGCGATGGAATATGAGATTTGAACCATCTAAGAGGGGGGTAAATAGGGGTATGCAAATCCGCCGATCCGCTATAATTTGATAACCAAATCCGTCAATCCGTTAAAAAAAATTGTTAAATCCGAATCCGTTCGCTACTTGTCACGTGAAAAGGTGAAAATTGCACCTTGAGCTGTTGTCTGTAAGCTACACAGTTTTTTTTAAAAACGTTCTGACACTTTTTATAGGATCTTTAAGTGCTAATAACTAAAAGATCTACCTTTACATTAGAAATCTGTTGTTGATCTTGACTTGTCGCCCAAAGCGAGTCCTGGCTTCTAACAGGAAAGTGGACCGTCTATCAAGTTCAGGAATGCTGGAATCTCTATCTTCAGGTTCTTCATCTTCGTCTGTACTTGAGTCGTACTCTGGGACCTCCACATTCTCGGGATTACTCTCGCCTGTTTCAACTTCCTCTTCATTCTCGTTTACTTCAGAAGACTCCAAACCTTCAGACAAGGCCAAGTGACCCAAGTCGACTCTGTCTTCAGATATCTGAAGTTGTCTCTGGTAAATCATTTCCGGCATCGTTCCATGTCTAGCCATGGTTGTTTCCTGGCGGTTTGTTCTTTGCCGAACGGCAGCTCCATATGTTAAGGCAACAACGTGCTTCAGAAATGTTCTTTTAAAAAATGCGTCCAAGTCAAAGTTTAAGTCAGAGGTCATCCTTCAGATCACTTACCAAATTTACTCTGTGAAAAACTCCCAGGCAAACTGGACAATAACAGCGCCAAAGACCATAGCTTTCCAATATTGAGCCAATCGCAACCAGTACGACACAGTGTCACGGAAAATAGCGCGAAAAATAACTGGCGTCCCGCTGGCAACATGTCACAGCGTCCTATTCGTCTTAGTGCGTTACTTTTCCCTGATGCGTGACATGCAATGAGTTCTGACCTCGTCCATGACAAAAAATGCACATACCCAGAAACAACGCATTTTTGACGATCGTTCAGATCCACGATCCGAACCTCCTCACAAGCAAAATACAAAACCCGGACCCAAAAAATCGATGAAACCGCAAACCGCTGCAATTTCAGGATCCGCAAATCCGTTACAAATTTGGCTCTGAATCCGAAATCCGGGCAAAATAATTTTCAGAATCCGCCGATCCGTTAGCCTATTCACCCCCCTCATCTTAGAGTAAAATTATGCACATTTCAAGGAAAACACATCACAAGTCCCACTACTTATACTCCTTACAGGACACAGCCCTTGACTCTGTCACACATACGAAATACCTAGGTGTAACCATCACTAATGATCTACGATGGAATCGTCATGTTGCTAACATTACTTGCAAGGCTAACCAAATGCTTGGCCTACTAAGACGAAATTTATCTGCTTGTGATCCAGCATTAAAAGAAGCAGCGTACATGAGTCTAGTCAGACCACTCATAGAATACGCCAGCTGTGCTTGGGATCCCCACACTGAACAGCTTATTGCCGAAGTCGAAAAGATTCAACGTAGAGCAGCACGTTTTGTCCTTTCTGATTATGAAAGCTACGAGCCTGGCTCTATGTCAATGATGTTGAAAAAACTTGGCTGGCCCCCTTTAAAGCTTCGCAGACAAATGGACAGAGTAATTCTCTTTAATAAAGGCTTAAATAATTTGGCCTTTCTTCCCTTCCTGGAATCAGGCAAGAAACCCACCAGGAGATCAAGACACACATTGTGAACACTACATCCCACACTCAGCTCGTAAAAATTTGTACAAATACAGTTTTTTACCTAAAACACTAACTAACTGGAACGGCTTACCTCAATCTATTATTGACCTGTCAACTAACCCAGGAGCCTTTCGGGACTCCATAGCATCATATTATTGTAATTAGTTAACCCTATCGTAAACCCTATCGTAATTAATTAACTCTACGACCGCTGACTGTGTGCAATTATATCTTGATGAGGTAGCACAATAAACGTGAAATGAAAATGAAATGAAATGGAATCACCTTAAGCGATAGTGCATGTTGACTGACATTGGAAGACATACTGGAACTAGGCATGTGTTGCTGCTAATGGTAAAGGCGACAATCCGAAATCATGGGGGGATGGAACTTAAACAAAATTTGGGGCAGCTGGCTGCTTCTCTGTTTTACGTCTTAACTTCCAGGGAATACCTTTCCCGCCACAAAGTGGTCTCAAAATTTCCCAAAGACTTGGGAAATCGAACTATCCCGCTAAAATCGTCTTGAAGGTTAAGACCATTTCTTTCTACCCATAACGATTTGAGTCTCGTTAATATATTTTAGCAAATTAAGTGTTTCAAAAGTCATATGTGTGCGTGTTGGCTATCATTAAGTGTGGTATTGTAAGTATTATGTGGTAAAATTGAGTAATCCTGTAGCTCATCCAGACCTATGTTTTCATTGGTTCCTATGACCTGTAGCTTCCTTTGTTATCAGGGCTAGGGTATTGTTTGTGTTGTATCGTCTGTTGTTTTGTTCTCCAATCGTAGACCGCATCTGGAAATGTACGCGTTCAGGAGCAGCAACAACTTGAATATCCGCAGATATTTGAAGTGCATCAGTAAAATTACTGCTGGAACGTAATAACAACAGGACGCAAAAAGTGATGTGCAAATACGTACCATGACAGATTATCAGATTTGCGCTTCTACTGAAAAATACTTTCCCTTTTTGTTTTGTCTTTTGTTGTTGTTTTTCGAAGTTTGTTTACTTGAAATAATGACAATTTTACCTTCAGGCTAGATTTTCAAGGCTTTTTTTCACAAGCGCACAAGCATAAGCAAAAGTGCAAATAAAAACAGCTACTTTTCGGGTGGAGAGAAGCGACAACCGGAAATACGTCTGCGCTCGATGAATCCGAAAAAAAGTTGCCGAGAAAAGTGTCTAAAAGTTGCCAAAAAGTTGCCAAAATTGTTCTGCTTTTCGTACCTTTTTTGGGTGTTAAAGATTAAAAATTCGCCCATTGCTTCTTATGAAAACTTTATTTGTCAAAGTCCAATGATAATATCAGAGGTTCTTTCCATTACACTTGATCAACAAATAGTCTATCAGAATGACATGAACAAAACATGGTTATATACACACATAATGAGCAGAACCAGTCTTTTGTTTCCGCAATCGGATTACTTGGGCCCTCATCTGCAGATTCATCTGAGTTGGATGTATTGGAATCACTGTAATTGTCCGCCATCTTGAAAAACGTGCAACGTGATACCGCTGACCTCCTGATAAGGCATCACAAAAATCAACCCATGGGGGTGGGTGGGGGGGTCCTTAGGCCCTAATTGTTGTATTTTAGAATAAATTGAATAAATGTCTATCGAAAACTGACCAATGTGCCTCAAAACGTGAAGAAAGTGGCTTCAAAGAACCTCAAAAAGCCCAAAGTTGCCGAAAAGTTACCGAGCAACTTGTCTAATAACCATAAGCAGAAACATAAGAGGAACGAACCCGATTATTAGTCTTATGCTGTTTTCACTAGCATTGAGCTCGACATAAGCATAAGCACAAGAAAAACGAATAGTTCCGTTCTTCTTGTGTTTATGGTCATGCTTATGCTTATGTCTGGTGAAAACAGCATAACACACGTAAGTGGGTTCGTTCTTCTTATGTTTTTATGCGAGCGCTTGTGCTTAAGTTATGCCAACGCTTATGCGCTAGTGAAAACCAGCCTTAATGAGTAGTTATTTTACCCCACAATTTCCCTGTGCTTCAAAGCCTGTGCCTCTTTACCTAATTTAGACAGTTTATGGGATATAGGGTACACAAATACCGGGAGCAGGGTTGGCACAGTGGTGCGAGCGCTCGCCTTCCACCAATGTGTCGCTGGTTCGATTCACGGACTCGGCGTCATATGTGGGCTGAGTTTGTTGGTTCTCTACTCTGCTCCGAGAGGTTTTTCTCCGGGTACTCCGGTTTTCCCCTCTCTGCAAAAACCAACATTTGATTTGATTTGATATGATGTGAGAATTGTAAATGGTTCAGAAGTGTAAGGCGCATTTGAAAACTTACGTTGAATTTGCGCGGTATAAATAAATATTACTATTATTATTACTTTTGATTATTATCATTATTATTATTATTATTATTATTATTATTATTATTATTATTATTATTATCATTGAATACTGGGCTCTGATTGACTGAGTGAGTGTGACCATGTTCTAAAGATGGAATAAGCGCCTCCTTTCGAATTATACCCACCCTCTCGACTCAGAAAATAATAAGCGTCCCGGGCACTCCGAACATTTGCCAATACGAATTTCCGGTACTTGCTTTTCTGTATTACGCGCGATTTCCAGGCTTTCTTTCCAAACGTTGTAGAAACAAAAATGCTGTATTTTTCTCATCTCAATCTGGTTAATTTCCCCTGGTAAATTTATGCTTGAAATATTGTTATTATTATTTATCTTACAGCTATGGTTTCTTTTCCAGAGAAAAAACAAAAGGCTTTCTTTTTTTGCCTTGTTTGATAAGAAGGCCTGCAAGCAAGTGTAATCCTAGATGCCTAGCACGAGATAAGATCTTTCCTGTGGAATTTCGCAACTCGCAAGACAGACAGGAAAACATTGAATTCGGTTAAAGGGTTACCGTGGAATTTCGTCGCAGGACAATATTTTATGATTATCATGATTATTTTTAACCGAAGCATTTCTGTTCTTGAATTCTAAAATATCTTTTGGGTGACTTTAGCCAGGTTAGCCGAAGTCTCCTATCCGAGAGTTCTCTGTGAAAACAAACGCCTTCCCGGAAGTTTATAAGCAGGTTCAAAACCACTTAACTTCGCCTTCCAATTAAAACACTGATTAAAACCAAAAATGAGGTCACTGTTTTTTATTTAGAACCCCTTCAAGTCCACGTGCCCGCTGCCCCGTGCTTCCTCCTTCCTCGCTTCTGCAGGTCACTGTTTTTTTATTTATTAGTATAGGAAATCGCACGACCTTCTCGTACAATCCGGGATTGATTGGCCGTTCCGAAATTCAAAAGGGAACTGGAGCGAGTTTCAAATTTTGAAGTAATCGATAAATTGACACCATCACATGAAAGATAACATTGAGATAGGTCGTTTGACCAAGTTTGATTTTTTTTAGGTTGAACAGAGACCAAGTTATGGACGTTGAAACATAGCTCAAAATCCATACAAACGTCTCTAATTTTGAGGCTGCGTCCCCCAAAACCATGGTCGTGCGATTTTTTATTTATAGTACATTCAACAAAATTACGAACTTACGCGCCGTTGTCACGGAAACTTAATAGGTACTCCTACGGAGTACTATTTGGGATTAATTGTACTGCTCTCGACCAATCAGAATTGAGTAATTTTGTTGAGTGTATTATAATCTTGCAATGCATCTCGGGGCTATCACGCAATGAGTCTCGGGATTGCTTGCCTCAGTTCGCCCGATTATAAGTGCTACGGCTTGCAGTTTGGTTTCTGAGGTGCACTCGGTATTTCTTCGGGCCGTCGAGTTACAGTCTTCGGATTGCCGTCGGACAGCGAGCGCCACCGAGCGCCACCGAACGAATGCTCGGCTAATCACATGGCAGAAAAAACCATAATATTCGTTTCGCTGAGTTGTTGTGGATTTTCCAGTTGTTTTCACGGTAAGTATTATTATGAATCGCTTTAGATACATTATTGAAAATTGTCAGAGCTTTCAAACTGTGTTGTTGTCTGGTTTAAGAAACATTTGGCTTCAGACTCTTCGCGTTGTCGGTCGAGCTCGGAACGAAGGTAGTCGCATGTTATGTCAATGGCTACCATCACCATCGACTACTACAAGGCATTTGGTCTTACAAAATCTCCCCTCTTTGGGGCTGGCTGCTTTGATCAGGTCTTCTCCTATTTGGAGGGTGTTGAACAAGTTCCGTTGCGAGCTTTTACCAAACAACGAAGCCCTGCAATGGGCAATATTATCGACCGAAAGCCTCTTATGGCGGGTACTCATGCTAGCCTTTCGCCTATGGACTGTATGGCGTATGGGATATGAACAGTCCAACCCCCACTGCCTGATGGCTGTACGGCTTTGGGTTGCAGAACAGCTAAGCAAACTAGCCCTTCGCCTATGGACTGTATGGCGTACGGGATGTAAACAGTCCAAACCTCGTTGCCTGATGGCTGTACGG
Source organism: Galaxea fascicularis (assembly GCA_948470475.1). Taxonomy (NCBI): domain Eukaryota; kingdom Metazoa; phylum Cnidaria; class Anthozoa; order Scleractinia; family Euphylliidae; genus Galaxea; species Galaxea fascicularis. Next base: position 21,624,302 of record OX419336.1, on the reverse strand, counting down.
CTTTGGGGAAAGATACAGCCTATTATTGGATTGACCGAATGCCTTGTATGGCGGGTGAATAATCATTTGACATGCACAAGTGATGAACACGAGTTGTATTCTGCCTTAATGCTGTCAGTCAGAGCTGGTTCTGTTACAAGTTAAAGTAAGTTTTTTATGTCCAATGCTGTCAGTCTTAAATTCAGGAAGGGCATTGACAACAAAGCCAGTTGATAGGTTGATTGTTTCTGCGTCTAGTTTTGCATGAGCTTCACAAATTTCCCAGAAAGCACTCCTGTCTACCGTATCACCCTCCAATCCACCCCACTCCACCCTACCCCACCCCACCCTACCCACAGACATACACATACACACCAAGATCTAACTCGACAATAATTGCACTCTCGAATATTACTGTAAGATTTACTCTCGAGCATTTCCCTTCTTGAGAATTACTAGTAATAGTATTTTTTTTCATCAGCTGTCTATCTTTGCATTTGTTTCAATGTGTGATTTGTTCTGTGAAATTGTGCACCTCCTCTCGATCTAAAAATATAATATTACGAGACTGCGCGCAAAACAAAAAGAACAAGATAAAGGAAAAACAAATCTCTCATAAATAGAGATGTGCACTGTTATTTCATTATAGAGTGCTATTCAACTCAGCCGCGCTGAAAAAAAGAATCCGAACGAAAAGTGGTACATTCCTTCGGCTATATAAATAGTGGGACATCTTGTCGATGTTATGGTCATGAGTATCATCATATTATTGTCACCTCACATGCTCTATTACACTTGATCTAACCTTACGTTTGTTTAATGTCTCTTATGACAAAACGGTAGTTATGATGCCAGAATTGTCTAACAGTTATTCCTCAGCCTAGCCAAGTCTAGGCTTTCGCTCAACTAGATTTCAAAAAACGATTCATCAAAAATCTTAATTCCTGGAATCTGTTTTGGGGTGTAAATACTGACATTCATTCTCGCGACGTCCATCATGGGTGGCTCGGGTATCAAGAATCTCCAGTAAGGTAGCTCACTCAGTTTGCCAGTTCTAGAGATCGAACGTTTCTTCAATGCACTTCTTGTTGCGGAGCGAGCTGCCAGTTTTCTTTTATTAAAGGAGTTGGGATCTAGTTTGTCGACAGAATGTGTTTTCTCATTTGTATGTTCAGTACTTGGGCTTTGAGGTACCGGAAAGATTCTAACACGCCTTGGGTTTGAAGAAACAGAAGCTTTGGCACCTGCGTGCGAACCCGATTCCGTCACGTGAAAGACTGCATCTTTTGATTCCATCAAATACCTTGTTATACTGGATCGCCGTGAACTGCAGCGCGATGAAAATGGAGTTTCTATGCGCTCTGATGACTCCGACGGGGATCCGACACTCGGAAATCCACCAGCATCGTGCAAATTTGCATTGCCTTCGTTGCAACTATTCGGACGCGTTTTCAAACCATTCTTGTTATGTGTTGGTGAAATTGTTGACGGTCGTCTTCGTTGAAGTGGGTCACACTCCTTGTAGATAGTGTATAGTGTTTTTATATCTCTTTCGCTCTCTTCGGGAACGCATAAAACATAAGGAGAGACACAGATATCCGGAAAGTTCCGAGTATTTTCGTCGATTACAAATTGTTGCATTTGTGATTTGGTGCAGTCTGCGCAGACACCTAGGACATCGCAGAATTGTTTAGAAAATTCGCCTTTGCCCATATGCACGAAACAGTTACGGTATTGCGGTTTGTTGTTAAACCTTCTTAGCTGAGATTCAGAGCTGAAGTTCTCATCAAAGTCGTGCATTTTTGCATTTGCCCTCCGTGGTTGTGAATCTGAACACAACAATGGACTTCCAAAATGACTTTTAGTTTGGTTTTCCACCCAATTCTGGTTCTTGACTTCGTGAATTAAGCGTTCTTTCGTTGATTTTTCAAAGTCCGTTTCTTCCACGAATACATAACTGTAATCTAACTTTTCGCCTTTTTTCTTCGAGAGTCTTGTATCCAGTAAGCTTGTGTTTGACGACTTTCTTCTGATCCGTGGTGGTTTTTCCACAAGCGAACGAAGCATAGATCGAGCCGAAACTTCGAGTCTTTCGTAATCATCGAATGGAGTTTGTTTAGATTCAGTTGTCTTATTTCGATCCCCGCGCTTGCAAGAGGCTTCAAAGGTAGATAATATCTTGGCAATCTTGAGCGTCTCAGTTTCCTTGAATGTTTTGTTTTTGTTAGTCTGAGTGGAAGACCTACTGAATTCCATTTGGTGTACAAAACGTTTTTCCATCACCCATCGCCATATGTTCTTGAGGGTTTCGCTATCTCCTATTCATGACAGTGGAAAATCGCCCGATCAAGTGTTAATTCATCAGTTTTGAAGCTCTCTCACCAATTGAAATATTGCTTTAAGAACCGGCCTTTGCACTGTACAAACGAACTGATCCACGCCGAGTTTGTTAATCATTCAAATGTAATTAAAGCAATATCTTGTCTACCAGGCGGCAATTCAAGAAAGATGCCGAACACAATTACTTAAGTCCTTTAATAACCATTGTAGTACAATTAGTTTTAACATATTTGCATTTTGGGAGCTAGTTTTGTGATAGGACAAAGCTTTTTTTGTTACTTCAAATCCCTTGAGTAGCACTACGAAATGAATCTTGTTTTTTTCGAGATGTTTCTATGGTAACCTCGCTGAATCTACGTTTCTTTCTATGAGTGTTTTAGTTTTCTGAAGCGCATATTTTACTCCATCCATTGTATAATTTTGTCGGTGACGTGAAAAGATCGAACAACTTGTTTTTAAGTACTAGCATGTATATTAGTAACCAATGAGAATATAACACTTCTTGCGAGGTAATGATATTACGTCATTGAGAATTTAAGGTTGGTTTTTTAATGTTATTAAGTTCCACCAGCAATTAATGGTGTTGGCTTGTTATTTTAAATTGATTCCTTGTTATTATGTCGGTTAAACTAGGCCCAGAGATCATAAGATGTGCTCACTGCGTGCGTTAATTTTTACGTGGAGATCAATTCGGATTTTACTTTAACCTGTTGATCAACAAGTTGACATTTAAAGACGTGTTTAGAGTAATGAAGTAGAAAGTTAAGAACAGTGCATACATACATATTTATTAATACTGGCAGTCAAAAGACTATACAGGGCGCTGAGAACGTTAAGAAACGGCCAGCGGACTTCTAAGCCTAGATTACATTACATAAAATACAGAAAGAAAAACCCCAAAACAAAACAACATCATGCAATTAGAGCATTTCTTACCTCTACCTTGGTTATTCTGGTTGTTACAAAAACCGAATCTAATGATCATTTTACTATTCATTGAAAGGAAACAAAAACTGCCACGACACTGAGTAAACATTTACTTGCGAACCTTGACGTTATTCTGCTTCTTCACCGACGGCAAGCCACAGAAAGCGCGCGAGCTTGACGTGATTATCCTCAGAAATCATGCACCGCGATCATACATGACATGATTACCGGCGACCTTGACATCATTATTGTATAATCTGCAGTTAGAAGCTGTCACAGGCGGTGATTTCGAAAATTTCAAAAACATAAGCCCTTATTTATTTTTTTTGTCTAAACATTTTGTGTGAAGAGTATTTGCTTCCCTGTGCCAGTGATATCGGACTCGCGATTGAACTGCGCATGCGTCCAGCTAAGTATTGCTGTAAGACCAAAAATCGTCAGCAAGTCTCTCTAAGAGTCGCTCGTTTGTTCAAATTTGGACAGTAAGGGGTGAACACTCGTCGAAGCACAAGACTGCAAGGTACAGGTCTTGAACTCGGGTAAGGATTAAAGGGGCAGTCTCAAGGAGGTTTTCGTGATTTTTGCTCAAAATTCACTTAATTCTAGCTTCAAACACTTTTAATATTCGAATCCTTTCTACATCACCAATTCCAAGAAATTAAGTGAATTTAGAGTGAAAGAACGAACCGAAATATGTTAAAATCCATTTATAGAGAATTACAACACGAAAATTCCAAACTCAGTGGGCCGACGTTTTCAAGTTTGAATTGATCCCTGCCTCGGTTGTCTGCCTCCGAAATCGTCTGAGAACAATTTCTTTGCATTGCAGTAAACCATTATTTTACCTTTGGCATCAACCGAATTTTTGATTTTCAATGTGTTACTAAAAATAGCGTGAGACTGCCCCTTTAAGGCTGGGAACCAGTCTAAGCACAATCTCATTACTGCGCATTTAGTTTACCTTCAGGGTGCTCTAATGAACAGTTCTCTTTCGAAATGGCGTGGAATATCGCCCTGATACCACGAGGCCGTAGACCGAATTCACTAAAATCAGGGGTCTTTTCGCAGGATTTGGCTGAATGTTTTTTTAAATTAAATTTATAACAAAGCATAAATTACTGACTTTCTTCTGAAGGCCCTGGCAAAAGAGGACACATTGTTGCGGACACAAATGTTTCCCCGTTTGCCCGCGCGCGCAACATTTGTTGCGGACACAAATTTTGTGTCATGGGGCCCGTTTCTCGAAACACCCGAAAAGCCATTTGAAAATTGCGATCCGCTTATTCTACAAAGTTGATCTTTTACTACGATTTCAAGATGCGACAGGGTAAATTTGTTGCAAAATTTAATGCCTGGAAATAAGATACGAAGGAAATTATGGCACCTGAAATGCGCGCGAGAAGTTTCGGGAATTTCGAGAAACGCACGCCGGGACACAAAAAATGTTTCTGATTTTGTTTAGAAACATTTTGTGTCCGCAACAAATGTTTCCCAGTTTGTGCAGCATGGAAACAATCATGAGCAACAATGTGTCCGCAACAATGTGTCCTCGTTTACCAGGGCTCAGACGCCGTTCTCCAGCCGAGTCGAATCGAATTGAACGAATTAAGTACATGTGAATTACGGCGTCTGAATGAAATGGGAACGGCTGATCTAATTTAGATCGACTAGCTCAGCCGGGAAGAACAGCTGTAGACCGACTTTGATTCAGACGCCGTACTTCACATGAGCCGAATTAAATGCATAATTATTTTAATGTATTTTTCATGTTGTTTTTACATGAGAGCATGTGCAAAGGAGTATTGCAGGAGAAAAATGGCGGCTTGACGGAATGGAGGGCCGAACTTCAAACGTAGGTGACATGTGTAGTTCGCGTTTCGGTACGACCAAATATACTTGAATACAAGAACAGCTGTACTGATTCGTCACTTACCACTCGATGAGGCATGTCCAAAAGCAGCTCAGCACATACGGTTATCACTTGTCTTCTTCTGGTTGCAAAATAGACTAAGACGGTTTGCATTTTTCTTCTTTTTGCACTGTTTCCTAGCATTTTGAGCAAAGAAAGGCTCTTGTTTGCATATCTCGGCGTCCTCCATGTTTACAATTGTATGCTAAACCGTTGACCGAATCTTAATTTTCTTCAGTGAACTAATTTCGGCCGAATAAAATTCGGCGTCTAAATCAATTCAGCCAGGGCGGATTAATTAATTTAGGTCGGCCTATCATCGAATTCGATTCGGCTCGGCTGAAGTACGGCGTCTGAACAGGGCCTTACAGAAAAGCTGGAAAATCCGCCATTCTCTGATAGGGAAATTACGTATATGACAGGGTATCTGTTGTGCGCGTACGACGATATTTGAAATTGCAGGGAAATGTTATACACCGAAGATAAGACTGCTCAAAGTAGGTGCGCTGATTTTTTATTGTATGTAATTTAGCCTTTTGTTCCCTTAAAATTTCCAGTCTTTTGGGATGATATATAGCGCATTGGAATGCAATGCAATGCAAGAAAAATTTATATTTGGCAACCTATCTGCTGAACTATATCTTAAATTTGTACTTAGCTTGACGAAAATTTCGCGGTATACTTACTTGGCTAAAAATTTTTTCATGTAATCCCAATCCAAAATGTAATCCCGGGCTGAAATCCGCCACGTAATTGGTGACTTTTAAGTGGGTCATAAGCATGATGCTGCCGATGAACACCTTTCCGTATGAAAGAATCAGATGAAAGAGACCTCAGGTGGATGGCATGAAGCTTTTCCTTGTCGATATTTGTAATCCTTCTGCTTATTTCCGTTTTTTTTTTTGTTTAAAGACCTTTTAATCGAGGCCAATCTCACTTAACCAAGTTTATGCATTGTGAATTTCTGTTTTTGCCCTCCTCAGCACCTCAGACTTGTTCTCTTTTGCGAAATGTTGAAACTAGTATAGATGCCCAGCGCAAGGGATCGTTACTAATATTGTGATTTATTCACATATTCCTCCCTTAGCTCAAATTGTGTTTGTGTTGGAACAAACTCCTTTTTCATATGGGAACAAACATGAAAAACAATTTTTCACCAAAAACGGGAAAAACAGAGTTCTGTGTTCTCTCCTTACTCTTTTCTGGGCTAAGCGGCTCTGAAAGGTAATATTGCAATTGGGTATTTTTGTCACACACTCATAAAAAAAAGACAAGTTGCGTCATTCGATTTTCAAAACTTCCGTTTATATTTTGGACAACCTACAAGGGGGTCTCTTAGATATATAGTAGAATTTGGGAGAAACAAGGGTACAATGAAAGATAAAATTAATTGCAATTAGATGTTTTTGTCATAAATTCATTAAAATAGCCTAACACTGGTAATTCCAAGTTTGGAGAAGTGCATGGAGTTTCTACCACTACTCTCTCAAGTTAGCCGTAGCAACACGAAAACATGTGTTTTCCTATCAAGAACAGACCGTGGATGAAATTTGAATAGAGGTGCCTTAGTCTACAGTAAAAGTTTTCCGCCATGTAGTAATCCCCCTTCAGGCAAATTCCTACAGAACCTCACGTCGACTTTGTCACCTGGTTTAAGCATTTGAGTTTCCCGTAGATTTTGAGTGACCAAAACACTTCTTGCAAGTCAAAAGCTTGACAAAAGCCTTCCTGAAATTTTCAAACCGCCAAGCGTAAACAAAAGGATTCACTCCTGAATTGGCCAAAATCAACAGAAAATGAGCATCTCTGGCCCAGTGAATGGAGTTACAACTGCACGCACTGCACAGATTGGTGACGTAAATACAAATGCACGAAGGAAGGTAACACGCTAGAAACAGAGCCAACACGATAATAAACGCCTTAGTTACTTTCTGTTCCCATCTAACAGCTTGTCTCTTGGCTTGGTTATCAGATGAACTCTGATCCAACATGTCCCATATTTTTTCCTGATTCTTGAAAACGCGAAATATTTTCACGTACGTCAATACCATGACTAGAAACGTAGCAATGATCACGGTATTAGCGAACACGAACGCGTACGTGAGGTACCCAGTCAGTAGATATATGAAGGGAAAGGAGAGCGAGAATGTCCAGATTCCTGCAGCTACAAAACCAGCTCGCTTTGGATTCAGCTTTGTTCTGTACGACAGCGGGGCAGTTATGGCCCAAAATCGATCCACTGTCAAAGCTGCCAGACTAAGAACCGAAGCAGTGCACGTAACGAAGTATGGTATATGAAGGTAAACAAGAGGCAAGGGGTACACTTTCGCAACTCCTTCACTGAAATGATACGCCACCGACATTGGGTCGACTACCAATCCCACCAAAAGATCAGTGATGGCTAAGTTGGCCACAAAATAGTTGAACGTCGTCTTGAGATCCTTGTTAGGGTCGATGAAGATAGCCAGCACGACAAAGAAATTTGCTGTTACGGTAACTAAGGACATTGCCACAGATAGTAAGGCCGACGTAAACGAGATGTAACTTTGTGGAATGGTTTCATTTATACACGGATAGTTTCCAAACAAAGACATTGCTTGTGTTATAAGCTTTACTTTAGTGCTTTTCGAAACCGAACCACTTGATGCAGAACTAATTATTTCCTGTTCGAATGACAAGTAGTGATATTACTGATTCATTCTAAACTTTCGAAAGCTATATCATTGTACTCATCTGACGGAACTTGTTTCGAAATTGTTTTAGTTCTGACTTCCGGTTACAGACTACATGTTTTTCACATTCATTCCTTAAATAGAGATATACGGGGGCGGAACAACTCGGAAGGGGATATGGGTTCAGTTTGATTACGTATGTTCTACTGAAGTGAATGGGGATGCCCCAACATGTGTTTGTATCAATACCGTGGTGGAGCAACTCGGAAGGAACCTGGAACTTGTGTAAGTATATACTTCAGTTGTGCCGGAGTAAAAAAAGGCAAAAGTACAATACTATGAAATTCAGTCAAATTAAAAGCACATCAAGGTAAACCCTAACCTTCCTCCCAAACACATTGTGTGGTGCCACCGAGAACATTATTGACTTAATCCATCCACAGAAAATAGACCAAGAAAAACTTGGATACTAAGTAGGAAGGCCTGGTTACGCATGCACCGTTCGCTATAAATGTTTTCCTGCAAATAGATAATGAGGGAATGGTGTTTCTTATAACATAACTTGAACAAAGTGCGCGTTCTGATTGGCCAATTGGTCATCTACTCTGAGCCCATGGGTGCTCGCTGACGACAGCTGACGTGTGATCTAGTGTTTAGGCCGGCCGCATGAGATTGTGGAAAAGAAGAAAATGGCGTCGCACGCGCATCGGTCCTAATTTTCCAAAATACATTTTCCTCCTCTTAGAATAGGGATGAAGCTCCGTAGAGCTCAAAATAGAATGATATGGTCCTTAAGATTAGTCAGCAGTAAAAAAAGGAGGATTGGAGGTCTTAAAGCGACTAAAGATCGTTTTGTGTTTGCTCCGCTTTGGTTTCCAAAACACAACCTAAAACTCTGCTCAATACATACATACACACATACATAAACTTTATTTTTTCTCGAATTAAAGATAGCTTATAGAAGCTGATTTTTCCGAGAGAAAAATAACAAATAACAAAAGAAATCAACATAATATACAACATTATAAAATACAATTTTGTGCATATTTACAATAAACCCCTAAAATGAAATAAATCTGTTTACTGTATATTTAAAAATACTATATAAATTTAATTTACAAAATCTTCCAAATTTGTATTAATTTAAAGCTAGCTAATGCTTTTTTAAAGTCATTAAGGTTCAAAATTAATTCGAACATTGTCCGGTAGTGAATTCCATCGTTTAGCGGCATGATAAGAAAAAGAGCGAAGGCCATAAGAAGTAGTTTTAGGTACAGGGAGTGTCAGAATGTAGTTACCGCGTAAATTATAGGAGGTAGTGCGGAAAGTAAACATATTCAGTCCTCATGTAGATAGGATACTTAGTTAGAAATAAACTTTTGTAAAGTAAAATTAACATATTGTGTATGCGTCTGTTATATAGAGAAACACAGTTGACCTTTTCCAATAAAGTATTATATGTAGATTCAGCATCATTTAGAACGAACCTTTTATTAAGAGCATCTAGTTTCTCGGTATTTCGTGCGCCGCAGAAATGCTACACCGATGAACAATAATGAAAATGTGGTAGTATAAAGGCCTTATACAATTTGATCAAAGTGGCTTTAGAGATGAGTTTTCTAAATCTCATCATGACATTTAACTGATTATTGATCTTTTTGCATATCGAAGATACGTGCTTATCAAACTGAAGTTTGTGAAGTACCGGTATATATGAAATAATTCATATTTGTACTGCGGTTGTAGATGCAAGTGAAGAGTGATCATCGCAGTAAATTTTCCAATTTAAGCAACTGGAAAGAAGAAGCCTGAAAAAATCAGGGCTTCAACGGGATTCGAACCCGTGACCTCCGCGATACCGGTGCGATGCTCTACCAACTGAGCTATGAAGCCACACATTGAGAGCGAGGTCAATTATTGAGTTCATATTTTCCCGCACAGTGAAGTGATGTGAAGTATATATGAAATAATTCATATTTGTACTGCGGTTGTAGATGCAAGTGAAGAGTGATCATCGCTCTCAATGTGTGGCTTCATAGCTCAGTTGGTAGAGCATCGCACCGGTATCGCGGAGGTCACGGGTTCGAATCCCGTTGAAGCCCTGATTTTTTCAGGCTTCTTCTTTCCAGTTGCTTAAATTGGAAAATTTACTGCGATGATCACTCTTCACTTGCATCTACAACCGCAGTACAAATATGAATTATTTCATATATACTTCACAGTCAGTTAAGCCTAGTTGTAAACAGTGATTGGTGCGTTTCGATCCGTCGGATCGACGGATCGAAACGCACCAATCACTGTTTACAACAGACAAACAACAGACCGACTAATTTTACTAACAATACACGTACACACATTAGACTAACAAAAGACGGATCGAAACGCACCAATCACTGTGTACAGTCTTCACAGCCAATGACAACTAGGCTTAACTGACAGTCGACCAATAACATCACGACTTCGTTGACCAATCACATCAACGACCAGAGTACTTATACCATCTACTAACGTTACACAAATCACTTGACTCTGATGATGACTTCCGCTCAGGTTGTCGAAACGTCAGTCAATGTCATCACAAACAGTCCTTCTCAGGACTACACTCACCCGGACGATCGTACTTCACTTAATTATAATAAATTTGATGGTCATCAGCATACGCATTTAGCTTAGCTCTCTTTATATGATAGAAAAGATCAGTTATAAATATATTAAAAAGAATCGGGCCTAAGACACTACCCTGAGGCACTCCGCGCTTAACAATGTTCCATGACGAGAAAGTGTCACCAATCTTCACCCTCTGATTTCGATTTGACAGATAGTCTCTTAACAAGGTACAGCTGTCCCCGTCTAGTCCGTAGGCTTTGAGCTTGGCTAATAAGAGGGGGTGCTGTATGACATCAAAGGCCTTTGACAAGTCCATCGATACTATCCCCACGAGTTGCCCATCATCGCGCATTGACCTTCTGTCATTCTTAATAACGACGTCTCACAGCTGTGGAACTTTCTATACGAGCTTATAAAATCAGACAAAATAGAACCATAAAAGTCATTTAGCTGTGGGACTAAAATCCTCTCATAAATATTGTTGATTGCTGGCAAAACTGTGACCGGCCTGCAGTTTGCCTTACTTAATTCATCATCTTTTTTAAATAATGGAGTGACTTGTCCCATTTTCCACGAGGCTGGATACCTACATTGACTGATAGAGGAGTTAATTATATTGGCTATTGGCCTGGCAATCACAGCCGCCGACTCCTTGAGTAGTCTCGGAGAAATCATGTCGTGGCCACAGGATTTTTGGACATTTATGTCCAGAAGCAATTTTTCTACCAGAACCCAAAATTGACCTTCTCCCAACGTCAGTGGCTTCATAGCTCAGTTGGTAGAGCATCCCACCGGAATCGCGAGGTGATGGGTTCAATCCCCGTTGAAATCCTGAATTTTTTTCAGGCTTCTTTACGCAATTGTAAAAATTGCGATCACAACTGCCACGATCATTCTTCATTTGAGAACCTGGTTTGTGAGTTGAAATTTGAAATAACCTTGTACGTTGTATTGATGAATGGCAAGAATGCTCGGATGATTTGCATAATCCTGTCCATGCTCCGCTTCACTTACTTGGGCAGCACAATCGGCAATTTGAACAAAATGATTATTAAATAAATCGGCAATTTCTTTCTTGTCACTTATAACAATGTCATTCTCCTTCAAAATGATATCATTTGCTTGTTTTGCTTTCGAATTTAAAAAGGGGCGATAAGCAGACCAAAACTCGCGTGGATTTTCTGGCTCTGATGATTTCCTTTTGAAATGTTCTCTTATGGCTTTGTGTCGAAGGGAAGTGCACGTATTACGCTGACATTTATATTTTTCACAATTTTCATCTGTGCGTTCTCTCGTGAAAATCTCCCAAATTTTTTTAAAAAATAAATTTATTTACAAAACAAAAAAAAAACTCCTTACATCACTTAAAATACAGCTCACTTACACCACTAACATTACAATAACTCTACTTTCAGAGCAATACTTACACAGCTTACATCACAATACTCACTACTTAGAATACGGTACAATACTTACCCTACTTACAGTATAACACATTAAATCACTTATTGACAATATAATTTTTCCATCGGTTTCCACTTACTTAAAATGTTATCTTGATAACAAAAGTCACAAGCAAATTTTTCAACATTGTAATGAAACCTAAGGTAGCTTTGTACACAAGCAAAATCGGGGTTACGTCCCTCCATTTTGCACTTATACATAAAAAATTTGACCACTAAAATAATACAATTAATCGCATTTTTACAAGGCAAACATTTTGTATAACCCAGGAGAACAGATTCAAGGGAGAATTCTATTTCAATTCCTGTTACCAATCAAATCCAATTTGCAAGGGCACTCCAGAGGGGGGATATCCGGTCACAGTACTAGAAGAGGTGCTCTATGGTTTCAGGTTTACTGTTGCAGAAAAAGCAGGCCTCGTGATCTTTAATACCCATTTTCATTAACAATACATTTGTGCCGATAGTTCTATGGAATATCCTATATTGAAAGCTTCTCAGCTTACTAGCACGCCTGCATAAGAAAGGGATACTGTAATAGGTAGACCAATCTTCGACCGGAGATGATGGATGATTATTCCATTTACACTGCGGTTTAGTTGGCTGTATGGCAATCGATTTTCGTAAAGCATCGTAAGTAAAACTGGTCACCTTTTGTGTCCTAAGTAATCTCTCTATATTTTGGGATTTGACCCAAGGTAACCGTTTAACAAACTCTCTGATCTTTGACTTCCATGAACTTGGGATTGCGCACATAAGGGCCAAGTCGCACTAGAGGACAATTTCAGATTTGTCCAGGACAAATCTGACTTGAAATCGGCCAGTGACAAAAAATTTGTCCGGAAAGGTACAGTCGCACTTGAGAACAAAATCTGTGAACAAAACATCACACCATGCTGTGATGAATGAAGGAAAATGAGAACGTGACCAATTTTGCCGCGAAGTCTATAGCATAGAGACTCTGCTACATATCACCTGTCAAATCATTTCCGAATTAAAACACCCTCGCTATTGTTTTCCAAAATTTGTCTCAATTTGGCCTGCTCCAGAGGTAGTCGACGGCATCTTTGAAGTTTGTCCGCCCGCGACCAAATTTTGTCCTTTGGTGAACAAACCGGTCGCACTTGGTTTTTCATTGTGATGACAGATTTTTGACATAAATAAACAGTTTTGTCCTCTAGTGCGACTTGGCCCATGCCATAAGCTTGTAAGAAGGTGCACTTTAGATTAAACTTATTAATCAATTCGGTTGGTGACATAAAAAGGCCAGATTCGTCAACAAGATCGTTGACGTAGCGTAAATTTTTTGTGTACCATGTCTTATAAAACACAGGTTTGTTCTCTATCTTAATAAACACATTATTCCATAGTGGCTGTGACAGAAGGTCACTGGCTTCAGCAGTTTCCTGAACATACTCTGCCCATGATTCAACTACATTTCTCTAGAAAGAATTTTCCACTAACGAGCCTGCCAGGAGTGATAAAGATCTTTTATTTAGTAGCCAAATATCGTTCCAATATAGGCGATCAGAAAATAAGAGCCTTTTCCAGTCTGCCTCATAATTTACGTTCTATACTTTTTTAACCCAGGAGATCTTTAGAGCCTTGGCAAATGATCGAATATCGGTCATCTTCAATCCCCTATCTTCTATATCATTAATGATTGTTTTCCTTGCTATTTTATCCCCCTTTCCACCCCAAATAAAGGAGAAGAAAAGTGTTTCCAATTCTTTAAGAAAAGAGTCATTTGGAGTAGGAAGTGTTGTTAAGAGATGTACGAATTTAGATACTGCGAGTGACTTAATTACTTGTATTTTGCCTATGATACTCAAAAGTCTCCAGGGCCATGAGTCTAAAAGCTTTCTGGCTTCATCTAGCTTTATTCTGTAATTGTACTCCACTATTTGCCGTGTTTCAACAAAAAACGTTATCCCTAGGATGTCAAAGGGTTCATTAAATACCCATACTAATTTTTTCTCTGGAAGTAGTACGTCCTTTAAGAATCTCTTACTACCCAGCCATACTGCCTTAGTTTTTTCTACATTCACCTTCAGACCCGAGCACTCTCCAAAGAGCTCCATGGTGTCTAGGCATTGGGAGAGTGAAGTTTGGGTTCCGTCTAAAAGGAAAAAAGTGTCATCCGCATACTGTCCAAGTAAAAATTCTTCATTATTAACGGTGATGCCATTAATTTGACCGTTTTGTTTTATTGCATCTGCGAGAAGTTCAGCACAAATAATAAAAAGGTATGGAGACAGGGGATCTCCCTGTCTAACACCCCTCGAAACCGAAAAAGAATTGGAGCAGTGACCGTTATATAAAATGGAGCTATTAATATTTTGGTAAAAGGTTTTAACCCACCGCCTTATGGACTCTCCAAAATTAAAAAAACTCTAAGGCCCTGTCAAGAAAGTTCCATTCTACCGAATTGAATGCTTTTTCAAAATCAATTAATAGCAGTAAGCCCTCCTGGTTATTTGAATTTAGTTTATCTATAATATCGTAAATTAGTCTGGTATTTTCGGCGATAGACCTGTTTCTGAGGAAGCCTTTTTAGGTGTGTGATATGATGGTTGGGAGATCCTTCTTAATACGATTTGCGATGACAGCTGAAGCTATTTTATAATCAACTCCAAGTAAAGATATCGGTCTCCAATTTTTTAGATAAAACTTTGACTTATTTGGTTTAGGTAAGGTGGTTATAAGCGCACTTCTCTGGGTGACCGACATTTCGCCAATGCTATATGAGAAATTAATTGACCGCACCAAATAGTGGCTGAGGTCCTTCCAAAAAAATTTATAAAATTCCACGGTAAAACCATCCATCCCAGGACTTTTTCCATCGCCCATAGCTTTTAGGGCATCTAAGCATTCCTTAGCAGAAATGTTACCCTCACAAGAGTCCTTTTGTTCAGGAGTCAACATTGCCCTTATATTATCTTGATTAAAAAAGGTAGTAGAATGATCTGCCCTGGATTGAGTTTTCCTAGAGGTGTAAAGCTTTTCATAAAAACGCTCCTGCTCCCTAATTATATCCTTTTGGTCTGTAATTTCGGTAGCATCCTCTAAAACAAGCTTTGGAATTAATTTGTTTGTATAATGTCTTTTCTCCAAATTCAAAAAGTATTTAGTGCTTTTTTCACCCCTTGTTATCCAATAAGCTTTTGACCTTATAAATATTCCGCGCATTTTATGCTCTCTCAGTTCTTGTAGCTCATTTTGTTTTTGGGCGAATTTCCTTTTTGTTTCTTCGCAGGGAGATACATTTAAACTCTGCTGAAGAAAATTAGTTTCTCTCTCTAAAGAATTTTCAGTCTTATTTTGCCCCTTTTTCCTCCATGCTGCATAAGAGATAGACCTACCCCGAATTTGAAGTTTAAGTGTTTCAAACAATAGTTGGTCATTAATGGAAAAAGTAGGAGACTGTGATTGTTCTATGTCACCATTAATTTTATATTCATCCACAGTCTCATTGATACAATCCTGGACCCCTAGTTTCACATATACTGGATCTGACAGTAAAGAATTATTGAATTTCCAAAACCCCCTGCCCTTCTCCTGATGTGTAAATATCATATTCGTAACTACTAATGAGTGATCCGTGCGATAGCCAGCACTGGTTTGAATCGACTCCACTAGACCTGTTAAATCCGTAGATGCGAGAAAATAATCTAGTCTTGCTTGCTTTGAATTACTGTACGCCCTCCATGTATAGCTACGTCCAGTTGGTTCCTGGACTCTATACACATCATCCAGCTCAAAAGTATCGATTAACTCTCGCACAGATTTTTGAGCGTTCGGATTGTTTTCCTTTAAATAGTTTATCGTGTCGTTACGATAGTTTAACACCACGTTCCAGTCCCCGCATAATATAATAGGTTCATTTGACAGTTCCCAATTAATTAGATTTTCTTTCAGATTTGTAAAAAATTCGGGCGAGTCCGTGTTTGGACCATACAGCGTAACCAAAGTGCAGCGTTGCTGAAAAATGGAAATATCTAAGACAATATATCTGCCTTGTTGATCACTAATTACATTGTGCAACACATATTCAAATGTATTGTTAAATAGAATAATAACCCCACAACTTTTGCTATCCAAGCTGCTAAAAAACGCCTACGGTACAACGTAGTAGATATGGTCGCAGGAATCAACATGTGTCCTGGTAACCCCTGGGAAAATCCAACGGAGTGTATCGTGTCTTTGTTGAATAGTGCTAAATGGAATTTGGACAAAAAACGAGTAAAGAAAAGGAGGCATTAATCAAGGCTCCGTCCAACAAGAAGGACGTGCGGGCTACAGCTCACAAGAGTCTTTAAATGAGAGACGTAATCCACGGAAGCCTGCAAAAGGCCGTCTCTTAAAGGCAACCAGTCCCAAGTGTTGGCGTCGAGATATGTCCAGAAATTCGTTATACTGATTTTTTATTTCCATCATTTTGTTCTTTGGATTTGTGATTTGTTATTCTTGCGATTACCTGTACTTCTGGACATAAATGTTGGTGTCAGCCAGTTATGGACAAATCGAAGAACAGCTTCATGTAGTTCATAAAATTGATGATTCCATTAAAGCGAACGAAACTCAGAAGAGCGTTCTTTCAACTGAGGAATCCAACGATTTTACCGGTCAAAGAAGTAAACAGTGTATGGGACTAAACAAACAGTATAGCACCGAGGAAAAACATAAAACTGAGGCAGTGGGTGATATTTACTGTATACCAGGTTCGTCTTTGTTGTTGTTACGATCGGTAAATTCGTTCGCAATGTGAATAAAAGAAAGTCTGTCTGTTTTTTCGTTGACTGTTAATATTGTCAGAATACTAAATCGCTTTTGCATCATTGTTCAGCGCGCCCATATTTTCAATCTTTGTTTTCCTGAAGGGTCCACTGGATGAAAACAGCCAGTTAGAAGACATAAACTTGGAGTAGAATTGGGTTAGAAATGAAAGATTATTTAATATTTATCGCTACCAAATGTTACTCTTTATGGTAACTGTGGCTGTAGTCGCACTACAGAGTTAATTCTAGATTATTAAGGCAAACTAAATCACGATTTAGCTAAATTTCTTGTGCGATCACAAAAAAAAGTCGATTTGAGATCTCGGTAGACGGCGATGTAATTGAGGCCAAAACGCGGCAGACTTCAAAGAACTAAAGCGCGATCTAAGGGACGGACCATAAGAAAAGTTATGGGGGGGCGGGGTGGCGGGGAATTTTCGAGCAGTATGATTTTTTTCTTTGATGTTTCCCTTGAATGAATATTTATTTTGTCAAGATGTTGTGTTGATATTGGTCTGCTCTGCATGCATGAATTTTTTTTCACTTAATTTTCCCTTGCATTAATTTTGTACATCGCCCACCCCCTTCCCCTCCCCCCCCCCCCACATAACTTTTCTAATGGTCCGTCCCCAACGCATCTGAGAAGCTAGGCTTGAACTTGAACTTTATCCAGAGCTTGTTCGGCGAACCAATCCTTTGCGAGCTCAATAATACCTGCGTCTAGGAAATGTTGGAGTTGGCAAACACGCGAGAAGAAATCAAGAACGTATGATCATTAACCTCAGCGGAGGTAAGCAACCAAATTTGAAACAGAAATGTCCACTTCACTTTTAGAACAAGAACTGACCGAACTTCTCTATTTTATTTTGGACAGTTTTTGGCAGCCGGGAGCTTTAGCTAGTTTTGTTTGAGCTCCCTCAAGAATCTTATGCAAATGAACAAGGAACGTAGTCTACGTTGCCGTTTTAGCAGCAACATTCGAAGCCTTTTGAAACGACAAGATCGTGCTTTCGCAGTAAAACTCCGCAAATGGTAAATTGAAACCAAGACGAGGACTATTATAACTTGGACAGCCATCGTGATAAGTTTGCCCGCTGGCCCAGACGGCGGTTAATTGCGAAGGCGTGACAACTTGTTGCTTGCTGACAGCTTTGACATGTACTCATGAGCAGATTGTTAATCGTGGTTACAATTAGTACCTCCTGGAAGCGCGATTATCAGCAATTAATCACGATTAGCTCTCTAGTGCAACCACAGCCCCAGCCAAACTTATGAAATTTGTTCAGTATTATTTTTTCTGCTTTTGTTTAGTCTGATTATCAAAAATCCACAACCAGATTTGTTCCCCTGGCGGATCTGGATCGCGGGGAATCCACATTCGGCTACGACGCCGTCTCTAACTCTGCTATTCCGAGAGGAATCCGTATCAACACGTCAGCATTTGTAATATTTCCAAAGAAACACGTCTGTGCTCGAGAATTCTGTCGACGAAATCCCTGGGGACGAAATACCCCCTCCAAGGGCCCGATTACATGGCGAATTTCAGCCCGGGCTGAAATGTCAGCCCGGTCAACCGGGCTGAAATTTTGTTGCGATTACATGACGAACTTCAGCCCGGGCTGAAATATTAACTTTTCCTTCCTACTAGCAGCAGCCATCTTGTTTCCTGGAAAACAAGATCACTGCGCATGTCCAAGCTCACTATTCAGCCCGGGCTGAAATTCCGCAGGACTGGTGGCGGTGTATGTTTTTATATTAAAACTTCTATTAACTTTGTAATACGCCGTGACTTACACTTAAATGATCTTGAGAATTTGTGTTTAGAAATTCATAAACCATGCTCTAAGCCATTTCTCGTGGTGACTTGGTATAGGCCTCCCTGCTCTTCAGTCGAAATTTTCTCGCACTATGAGACCCTCATCGGAAAATTGGATTCTCTCGGTCTTGAGTACTATCTGATGGGTGACCTGAATTGCAATCTGGCCTCTACCCAGTTCGACTCCAATACACGCTTACTTTGTGAAATTTCTGATATATATGGGCTACAGCAACTCATAACTGAGCCAACTCGTATTACTGAATCATCATCGTCGTTAATTGATGTAATATTTACAAACTGCATTAACAGGGTAGTCTGTTCAGGAGTTTTGCATGTTGGCATCAGTGATCATAGCCTTATTTATGTTTATCGTAAACTATCACCGGAGTTTGCTTTCACAGGGCATTACACTAAAACTTTCAGAAAATTTTGTAATTTTAACAGGGAGAACTTTCGCAGTGACATTTCTCGACAGGATTGGTCTTGTACCAGTGATGACCCGAACGTTTTGTGGGCTGACTGGAAAGCTAAATTTCTGACTATTGTGAACAGTCATGCTCCAATCAAAACAAAACGTGTTAGGTCGGGCAAGGTCCCTTGGATCACATCAGACCTGCGGAAAGGTATGCGCGATCGCGATGTTGCCAAACAGAAAGCTGTAAAGTCTAACGATCCTTTAGACTGGGCTGTGTACAAAAAGCTGCGTAATAAGATCAATGAAGAAGTTAAATCTGCCAAGTCATTGTATTATGCTAATGCATTTCTTCAGTCTAAAGGCGATTTACGCAAAACCTGGCAAATTATTAATGAACTCACGTCTCGTCAGAAAAACAATGCGTCTGTGAAAGAATTAAAACTGAACGAGAACTCGCTAACTAATTCTTACGAGCTTTCCAATGCATTTAATGATCACTTTTCAACAATTGGAACCAAACTTGCTAATGAGGTACCCCTTGTTACTGATGGGTCGAGTTATGCCGATTACATTGCTGGCAGCAACAACAAGTTCTCTTTCAATCCAATTAGTAGTGGCAATGTTTTTTCTCTCCTAAACAAATTATCTAAATCCAAAGCAACGGGTCTGGATAATATTTCCGCCAATCTAATTCGGGAATGTGCCGATCTTATCTCGATCCCTTTATGTAACATTTTCAATAAGTCTCTCAGTTCTGGTTTATTTCCAGACGACTGGAAATGCGCTAGGGTGACACCATTATTTAAACAGGGTGAGCGAACTGATGTGAATAATTATCGGCCGATCTCTGTTATCTCACTAGTAGCTAAAGTGTTCGAGAGAATAGTGTACGATCAATTGTATAGTTTTTTGGCTAATGAAGCGATTATCACTAACCAACAATCAGGTTTTCGATCTTTGCACTCGACTGTCACTGCTCTTATTGAAACGACTGACAGCTGGGCTTTCAATATCGATCGCGGTTATGTAAATGCCGTGGTTTTCCTAGACTTGAAAAAAGCATTTGATACCGTTGATCACGATGTTCTCTTAGCTAAACTTAGTCTGTATGGGATACAGGAGCCTGCTTATGATTGGTTTAAGTCGTACCTAAGCAACCGTACTCAGAAATGTGTTGTTAACGCTTCGCTTTCTAAAGTCTGTTCTCTGGGTTGTGGGGTCCCTCAGGGAACTATCCTTGGCCCTCTCCTATTTTTGATCTATATCAATGATTTGCCAAATTGTTTATCATTCTGCCAACCTAGGATGTATGCAGACGATACTCACATAACATACGCTAGCACAGACTTAAACTCAATACAAACTAGTCTGGTGCCATTGTAAATGCGTGACTTTAAGATTGCGTTACAGTTGGCCATTGTGCCATTTGATTCCTCTGGATAGTCTTTCTCTCCCGCTGATTTTTAGTTGTTGTATCGTACGCCCTTTTACTTTTCGTTGTTCATCGTTTCACGTCGCTCGTCCGAAGTTTATTTCTTAGTTGTTTGGGTTTCAAGCCACCGGCGTATAGGGACCGATATGTAAGTTGTATTTGTTTGATTTCACTGTTGTAGCTTGCCCCATTTATGCAAAGTATCGTTTCTTTTGTTATGAACTTATGCTTTTGTGTGTGTTATGTAGTCACCGCCCTCGTATCATCGAGCGGTTATTTCTAGTTATAATTTTCCTTTATTTCGTTTGGGCAAGCTCTTTCGTCTTTGCTTCGTGTTTATATTTTGTATATATTTTGTGTTTGCCGTGGCACTTAGTTCATTTATTAGTTCCTTTTATTGTTAGATTCATTTACGCTGTTATGTCGCCACGTGTTTAATTGAATACAATTGTTTATAAGTCCCCATTTTTAATTCGCTTACAGTTTACGAGATTGATTAAAGCTATGTCTCCGTAACGTATTCCCTGGTTTTGGCTTGGTATTTTTCTCCGGTCGCGATTTTCTTGGCGCTTCATTCGGCCTTGACATTCGCTTGCCGCTACAGCCATAAAGCGAATTAGACCTTTAGTTCCACCAGATACACTACATTACATCTACAATGCCTTAATACAACCCCATTTTGATTACTGTAGTATTGTCTGGGGGAATTGCGGCAAAACGCTCTTCGAAAAATTACAAAAGCTTCAGAATCGTGCTGCCCGCGTTTTGACTTCCTCCTCCTATGATGCTGACGCTGCGTACTTGTTACGACAGCTTGGATGGAAAGACCTGAATGCCCAACATCAAATTAATGTAGCTTTAATGGTGTTTAAAGCTCTTAATGATTTCGCTCCTGACTACTTATCCACTATGTTCACTGAGCGCAGTACGTCAGGATATGTCTTAAGAGACTCTACAAATAAATTAAATGTCCCTTTACCCAGAACCAACTACCTAAAAAGGAGCTTTAGCTATAGAGGTGCAACTCTCTGGAACAGTCTACCCTGCAATCTAAGACAAATAAAATCTCTAGATCTTTTTAAGCAATTATTAAACCTTCATTTTAGTTAAATATAATTAAGTTAAATACACGGCATTCATGGAAAACAGGTTTAGTTTAGAATAGTATTTTACTGTAGACACTTTTTAAGCGTACGTTTATTGTTATTAGGAATAATTATGTAATTGTATTTTAAATTGTAATTCACCTGATGAATTTTACCGTGTTTAAATAAAGATATCGATTGATTGATTGATTGATTCGATTACATGAGATTTTTTCAGATTTTCCGCAATTCAGCC
>OX419336.1:21567620-21597620 GCA_948470475.1 Galaxea fascicularis | reverse complement strand
AGACATCGCTTGCTGCAGTCAACGAAAGGGAAAACAAAACTTGGTGTTAAGATCGACAAATTCGTGTAGCTTGGCTTGTGTAGCGACTTCCTGTTTTTAAGTCGTGGTGTTAGTTATGCATTCCTAAAAACACAACGGCTTATTAAGTTTCGAAAGCTACTTCCTCGTTCGTCACACTACCGGAATTGTTTCGAAATATTTCGGAATTTGGGATAACGCAACAACTTTGAATTCGATTATTTTGCAACCGGATTGCTGAAGTTATCTTTTTGGTTGAATTGTTTAATAAAGTTATTCATTGATTAGTGCATGGTACTGTAGTAGCACAAAGAACTCTGGAGCGCAATCTTTAGAGGTTATCGTAATGGGGTTGAAATATAAGTGCAATGTTTCGTTGAAACTAGCAGAGATGCGTTAAAGTACAAAACTGCTTTAGCCTTTTTGTGTTTCTGTCGCTCCAAGGCCGGCAAATACATGCACTGGATCAAGACAAAGCTAGAAAGCTTTTGACAAATCAAAACTCCAAATTATCTCCCTACTTTATCACGCAACATTGTTAAAGACTGAGACCAGACACGTTTGGGCTGAAAATAAAACTTTAATTAATTACACGCTCGTATGATTGTCCCTGGGAGGGCGGGAGGGAATAACAAACTGTCGAGGGATCACACGCGGCTGAAGCGACGAGCTAACTGAGCACGAGGTCAAAGAGACGCGAACATGAGACGATGGCACAGCGCGATCTCCGTCAATAATTAACCTAGATGGTCGCCTGGTACCCATTGCTGTGCCCAGTACTCTACCTGTTTTCAATATGGCGGACAATTTCACCTGATCCAAAACATAATTATTAGCTGTTTGCTAAGCATATTCAGGTAATACTGCTAGAAATCAGCTTTGCAATGTTTTCGTAAGCATTTGTAAGTCATCTACTAGGTAATCAGGAAAATGGAAGGAGCCGAACTTCGACAAATACGAATAGTATGCCAAGACAACGAACCAACTGTGGAGCAGAGTCAAGCAGACGATACGGTAAACTATAACGTTTATTTCATACAGAAATTATACGGATATTGAGAAGCTATGATATATTTTAGATGCGAATGAATTCATTTTTAGCCATGATTTTATGGCGCAACAAGGAGCTGGCATCGTGCAATTCTGACAATTAATTTTGTAGATCACTGTGTTCAGGTGTGTTTGTACTCAGTGCCTGACATGCAGGGCCTGAACAATCGATGGAAATCGATGATCGGAAAATCAATCGATTAATTGTTGTTAATTGCCATCGAGTGGCATTCAAACGAAAAAAAATTTCAGGTTTCCGCCAGCATCTTCAGTGCACGCAGAGCATATGGGATTTTTTTAAACGAAATAATTGTTCAGGTATGTTACGAAAACTAAGACCCTCGAAAACTAAGACCTAAGACCTAAGACCCCATCTTAGTTTTCGTAGTACGAAAACTAAGACCCCCTAAAAATTTTAATTGTCAAAATTATGAGGTGCACAATAATTTCAAATGTAAAACTCGCTTCGCATTTGACCATTCCCTCTGCAAGAGCGCGATTGAGCACTGTTTGTTGCAACTCGGTATGTTGTTTAACCATTCATGAGGAAAGACCTTCAGGTGGATAAAACGTGGGAAAACCCTGCTAGCACGAGATTTCAAGGCTGGGTATTGCTCGAGAAGGTTCCGGGATCACACAGAAGTCAAATTCACAACACACATTTGTTGCAACTCGGTATGTTGTTTAACCATTCATGAGGAAAGACCTTCAGGTGGATAAAACGTGGGAAAACCCTGCTAGCACGAGATTTCAAGGCTGGGTATTGCTCGAGAAGGTTCCGGGATCACACAGAAGTCAAATTCACAACACACGTCCGTTCTATGTTTCCACTGTTGACCCCAGGGTTTGCGTGACCAAATCATTGCAGTATCAACTGAATAATCTGTTACCAAAATCTTCGCCGGGAAAACGTCTAATTATGCTTAACACCAGCATAAAGGAAAGACATTCTGCACTCGATTTAAGCTCAGTAACTGCTGAAAATAGTGGGCGGTGCTTGTATGTTGAATAGGGTCTTAAAACAAATACCGCCTAAAAAATTTTAACTGTCAAAATTATGAGGTGCACAATAATTTCAAATGTAAAACTCACTTCGCATTTGACCATTCCCTTTGCAAGTGCACCTCATAATTTTGACAGAAAATTTTTAGCGGGTCTTAGTTTTTGTACTACGAAAACTAAGATGGGGTCTTAGGTTTCGTACTACGAAAAACTAAGACCCTATTCAATATACAAGCACCGCTCACTATTTTCAGCAGTTACAGAGCTTAAAACGAGTTCATGTCTTTCCCTTTATGCCGGTGTTTAATACGGCGCCCCCTGTAGGACATCAACCAAAAAAGTTTTAGATAGAAAAAAAAACAACTTATAAGATGACTTATAACTTGTCCAAGACGACATATCTGTCTTTAAGTCTAAGACAACTTATAAGTTAACTTATAACTTGTCTATGCGACTTATAAGTCGACTTATAACTTGTCTAAGGCAACTTATAAGTCGACTCATAACTCGTCCAAGGCGACTTACATGTATAAGTCGACTTTTAACTCGTCTATGGTGACTTATAAGTCGACTTTTAACTCGTCTAAGGCGACTTATAAGTGGACTTATAACTCGTCTATGGCGACTTATAAGTCGACTTTTAACTTGTCTATGGCGACTTATAAGTCGACTTATAACTCGTCTATGGCTACTTATAAGTCGACTTATAACTCGTGTATGGCGACTTTTAAGTCAATTCACATTTAGCCGTGTAGCTGACGGGGGACTGAACCAGGATTCAAGATGGAGGACCAGAATGACCTCATTGTACAAATGCCCAAAGAGATGAATTATCCAAATTTATCGATTGACCATCAATAATATTATCAACATCAATCAATTGATATCCTGGACATGTCGATCAAAATTGGTCATCGAAAATGTAGTTGATCAGCCAATAAAAGTCGATACCAGTAATCACAAGATTGGCCTCAAACAGCTCAGACTATATTTTCAGCCTGTTTTTTTTAACTTTTTATGGAAGTTTAAACAGCTCCCTGTAAAAAGGTTCTGATATTGCAATACTTGTCTATCAAAATGGAACTTTAGGGGCATTCTCTCCAAGAAACTTTGGAAAAACTGAAGTAGTGCCAGTACAGTAAGACATGTCTTTCTTTATTCTGAGTGGAAATGTAACCCTAAGAGTAACTATTTAGGTATTTACTAAACTTGTGCAGCACTTTTTTACCTCAATGAGACAAATGGGAAAAAGATTTGTGCGCAAAATGAATGCTAGTTTCAACATGAGGGTAGGATCGCATTCATGTGCACCAGTTTCATGCTCAATGCTTGAGACTTGAGAGCCCTGCATGTGTGAAAGATGATTACAGAAATATTTCAGACCTTATTGCAGTTATGTCTTGACCTTTTGGATCAAATTGTCATGTAATTCAGGGCTGTCACTAATTTTTTAAGTACACTGTAGGTGGGGATATACCTCATACTGTAATATGAGGGGAAAATCCCCAGCCCCCAACCCTTGATAAAACCCCTGTAATTTATATCTAACATTAGGGTTTTCGAGGTGACGTAAAAGCTAAGAACCAAACTTTATGGTCGAACATTAAAATTTTATTTTGCATGTCATCATGTGAGAGCCGGATTGGTTCTGTGACATAAAAATAACTATGACTTACTATTGGAAATTTCAGGTACATGATATACAGAATGCGAGAGATGTGGGATTCATCCCAGGGCCTTGTCAGCACAATAGGAAGTTTGCCTGTGTTTTTGTTCCATGTGCAATTCCTCTGTTTTACATTGGAGGAGAATCGTATGTGTTCTCATCTGTTATTGTTACCCAGGACGAAATTGCAGTGCTAAAGTTATGTGCTAGTTTTGATTGAGTGTCTGTGTTTGTATTTTTTATTCAAAAACAGATTTGTTTCTTATTGTAGTTAAAATTATTATTTTTTTGGTTAAAATCCAATACCTGCCTTTTTATGGCTCATAACTTACATGTATTTTGGCTTTACCTTGGTGGAAAAACCTGTGAAACTCACAAATGACATAAAACTTTTAAGAAAAGAAAGGTTCTAAATAACAGTGTATGGCAAAAATTAATAATAGTTCACAAATTAAAGAAAACCTGTCATGCTCATACACAATGGTAAACCCCACATTTTGTAAACTGCTATTAACTCTTATTTTGAGGATTTATGCCCTTTTGGTTACACTCCTTGTCTTTGCCAGTATTCAAGGCTGTAATTAAAGGTGTCCAATGTCTTACCTCTGGCCTGCCATAGTACTTTCAAAGAGTCTACTCTCCAATGTGGTTTAACTAGAGCATAATAATTTATTATATTATTGTTTTCAGGTTATTTGGAACAGCAGTTTTCTGTGTTTTCATAGTGTACCTTGTAGACCATACTTCTAAAACTAAACAAAGGTAGGGAAATACCATTACAATAAAATAGATATAGGTTGAAATGTTTCTGTGAGTTGAGACTACAAAATATGTAAAATAATTTCCAAGTATTATTACTCTGATGTTCTTCATGGTAACCCATTGTGCTACCGCTGAGAGGATGTGAGTAACATGAGCCATCAAAGCAATTGCAATAACGTGCTTTCCTCAGACTAAATTAGAGTAAAAATACAGCATTATGTATTTACGGTTTTTCGTCTTATTCACAACACTCAACATGGAGCAAGAAGCATGGGTTATGCATGTGACAGGGTTTTGAACCCCTAGTGGGATCACTAAATGCTAATGAGCACTCCTTCACCACTCATTCTCTTATCAGTGTCAAAGAGGAAAGGTGAAATCAAAGACCACATGCAAAACCTCAACTGATTTGGATGACTTTTTAAAAAAATGAACAAACAACAACATGGGTTGTTTATGCCCCCAGCCCTTCAATTTTATTCTTTCTTGTCCATGTCTTTCAGTTCCCTTGTTGCATATGTCCTGTCAGTACTTATATTCCAGTTAACAGCCATCTATTGCCTTGTCCCTTTTCTATGGTAAGTCAAACATCAAATGGCATTATTCCACCTGCATGTCTGCTTCAGGGAGGTGCAATGACATAGCAGATGGTAGGCTGAAGTTTGATTGCAAGTTTAGGGACTCATGCAGTTAAGGCTGATCTCTTGGTATACATGATACCTGTGATGTTGTTTCACAAGGTGGAAGGTCGGTTAAAATCGCAAATTTTAATAGACATCAACCAAAGCAGTAATTGGCTGTGGTACTGAAAGCCACAAAAAGTCTAGAATGGAAATACTGTAAGTTCAATTCAATTCAATTCATTCCAATTCAATCCAATTCAAGTTGAATGTCTATGCATGGATTTAAATAGTCTGACTATTCCTTACACTTATGTTTAGATCACATGCACTATACTATTATTACAGTATTTCAAAACATAGCAGATAGAGAATAATATTTGTCATTATGAGGTTGTCTTGGCTACAAAACAAACTGTCAATGAAATTACAGTCCATTTTACAGTTGTGTGTTCAGTAACCTGGCCTTGGAGTAGAAGTGAGGCTGGAGGTGACCCTGTTTTCCTCGTGTGAATGTGGACTAGTTAGCATAAGAACACCATGATTTACAGTACAGTGTACCTGGGAAAAGCAGTGAGATCTGTATCAAACCCAGGTCTCCTCCAGCCAGCCAGCCAGTCACTTCTTAATTGAAAAGCCAAGTCACTGAACACACAAATTAATGTAAAATGGACTATTTATGTGTTCTACCATTCATTTAAGTTATTTATTACATGTTTAACATGCATTTTAACAATGGTTTTTGTCTTCTTTAACCTTAGGAAATCATTATTTAATGTGGGACTTATATTTATTTATAATGTATTTATAGTGCTATCAGGTAAGTTCTCTTGGATAAAACAATCTAATTACCAGTAAGTGATGCTATGCATGTTAGTAACATTTGTATACAGCCAATTCAAAAGTGTTTCCAAATTTTTTTTTAATTTAGTTACCTATGGTAAATAGTCTAAACAAATTAATTAGTATGTCTTTCTTTAATCCTTTTGAAGGTGGAGTTGGACTCATACAATTTAAACAATTTCAGCGTGAAGAGCCTGAATTTGTTATGGTATGTTTTGCATATTACTTGCAACAATTTTATGGATAATTTTGACTATATTATAGGATAGGGGAATTTCTTTGCCCATTTATTTTAATTTTGAGTTATGTTAATGAAGTAGTTCTTGCCATCAACATTTACAGGATTGATGACTATATATTATTTTGTAATTTCTATCTTCTTGGAAGAAAACAAACAACCATTATCATAGAACATCCCATATTGCTTCGACAGACTGATGTGATGATCATGCTTTTTAGGGGGGTTGAGAGCAACATTCAGAAGGGGGGGATGGGTATGTGGGTTACTTTTTTAATTCTCTCTTTATGTTCTTTTGGTACAGAATATGGAATATGTTTTATATGTAAGCTATCCAATTGTTGGCGAGTTGACACTAACTGCCGTATCAGGAAATGTGTTTAGTTGGCCTGTGGCACCTTTCTTCTGTATTATATTTGGGTAGGTATGGAGTACTGTCATGGAGTTGTATTGCTTACAGCTGTTTGTCTTTTTGCTACACATAACTGCAATAAAAACGTTTTTTGTGCTTTTTGCCAGTTTCTTTTGTCGATGAATTATATGAGAGGCTTTTGAGGTAATACACCATTTTACTAATGATCAGTTCCCAGTGAATTGTGGGTAGATCCAGTCCTCTGTGGGGGCAAACGGGTAAAATTTGAATTTCAAATTACGTCTTTAGAGGGCTGTTTGCCCCCACAGAGGACTGGATCTACCCACAATTCACTGGGAACTGATCATTAGTAAAATGGTGTATTACATGTAACCTGTGAACTTAAATCTGTATTGTTTGATTCCAAAATTGCATGGTCCTTTTACAGATATACAAATAAAAATATGGTACATTACAGCAGAAAACATCTGTGTTTATGTTCTAGGTCAAATTAATTGCTTTTGGGTTAATTTTGATTTACTGTAACCTGGGTTGAAATTAATTTTCTTTGTCTCCGAACCCTAATTATTCATAGAAGACAAAGGAAATTGACTAATGGTCTTCAACCAAGGCCACCCTGGAAAATTTCCTGCAAACTAGCCAATTAGAATCTCACATTGGAACTATGGATTTTGAGAAAATTAATTATGTATGACAAATTTACCACTATCGAAGCACAACAAAATTCAAATTGCGGCTATTCTGGTGTTTCATCACTCGAACATTATTGGCCAATTTGTAAAAAAATTTCTTGGGTGGCCTTGGTCAGAGTAGTTGCACTGTAAATCAAAATTATCCTGAAATCAAATTTGACCTGTAACATTTACACCATGCATTATTTATCACAATAATATTTATTTATTTATTTACTTATTTTGATCTTTCAGATTTCTTATTCTTCAAATTTTCTACCCTCCTAGTAAATCTTCTTTTTCCTATCAGAGCATAGTCCACCGAGCAGGAGAAGAAAGGCCTGCTGGTCGTAAGTACAGTGTAGCTTATTAATTGCTATCATAGCTGATGCCACTAACCATTTTGATGACAGTCATTCCATATATACAATGTTTGTAGCATTGAAGGTGAATTATTGTGCATTCTGTATTGCAATAAATAAGAATTAATTGAAAATAATTTCTATCTACTTTTGGCAGGTTTTATTCTAAGCAGTCTTGAAAAGACCATATTATTGTTCAACTTAGTTAGTGTTCCTGGCTCCTTGTTTATTGTTATCAATTTTCTGGACTTCTTACATCTTATGACATGGGTAAGTACAACATGTAGACTGAGCAATGGTCAACCTCTTTGATTAAAATCTGTTATGTGACTCCTATCAATAAAATTGGTTTTATCTCAGGCACAAACTTTAGTGAAAACAAGTCTGTACTTTCATGCTTTGTGTCTGCACTTGCACCCTCACATGCTTGGTATAATTAGGTCAAATGTCACTGTTAATTACTGGTGATATGTAAACTGTCTGTGACTGTTGGTGAATATTGCTTCTATAGGTTAAACTGTTATTATGTGGGATTCTTCCTGTCTTTCTTTGTACGTGTTTGGATATCAAAGACGAAATGGAATTCTTAGGTATGTCTGTTGTTTGAATTAATTGCATTTCCAGTCAAAGTCTGATTCATTGGCCAGGCCACCTTATTTGAACTGTTTTTTGGTTGCTTGATGGTGGGTTTAATGTAATTAAATTTGTCTTATTGCTTTATGTTGTATGGTAACATTTTCCTCTGGCTTTTTATCCAACAGAATTTTCCAAAGATAATGTAGCCAAAGTGAAATTAGGATGTGGACTTGGAAGTCTGGTGAGAATTAGAGTTCAGAAAAAGTGTCCTTTTCATTGTGTCAAAAGTGTAGGAATGTAAGTTCCTGATGAAGCTGAACCTGTGACCTACCATGTACAGGTCAAGAGTTGCATCCTCTTAGCTGTAGAGAGACTGTCAAGTTACATGTAGGTCATTTGCAAAAATCATGTAACGTGCATCCTCTTTAGTGCTGGGTCCAGCCTTGTATTACATTCATCAAAATGTTTCCTTGTAGCTCAGTAGATTGTAACTCTAAGGAATGCATGGAATCTGTTCATATACATGTACATGGTACTCTTGTTGACATGATGAATAGTACATCTAGTAAGTACTTCATGACCTAACATGAAAGTTACATCTACCATCCTTATCTTCTTGATATGTAAGGCTTTAGTTTACAGCATTGCTGCAAATTTTATGAATTGATAATACTTAGTCACGTTCATTAAATAATCCATATACAGGGTTCTCAGTAGTAGCCGGCAACCGGCGAATTCCACTGCCTGTCAAGATGAAAGTAGCTGGCTATGAAATTTGTCTTTGTGTGCCTCCGGGCTGACATTGTGACAGTGTCAAGTTTTTGTTCTTGATCTTTCATATGCTAGCACATGATGGCAGTTTTTGTAAAACCCCTCTCTATTCATTAACAAATGTTTCAGATTCTGCTGTGTATAATATTGATGTCCTCTGGCTCTGTCAGTGTTCATATGCTACCATTTATGGTAGGAAATCTTATTTGTGGACTGCTTTTGTGGATTACAAGTGGCCGAGAAAAATGGAAGGTTTGTCTTTTGCATTTACTGGTTGCAAGTGATAAGACAAGAGGCCAAAATAAGAGACCAATCAACCAGTCAGCCAACCCATCAATCCATTTAAGTTCATTATTTTATTTGTGTGGCCATCTATCACTCTGTGGTTTTGTTCATTAATCAGTCGATCAGTCAGCCAGCCAATTCTGTTTCTAGATGTGGGCAATAGTATTTTTATTTACTGCAAACCCTTGGGAAGATCAATATAGCTATGAGTAACATCATTTGAACCCCTAAGTGGGTACTATTTTTTTATAATTAGAGTTCTTCTTCTTTTGTTTAGCACTGAAATTCAATCACACACTGACCATAGGCAAAGGCATTGAATTTGCTATTGTAAGATACATACTGTTTGGTATTCTACAATAATAAAATTTTTTTTGTCAAAGTCAAGTTTCTTGCAAATCCAATATAATTAACCCAGTAAAACAAACTTGTACTATATTTGAATTGCAGATGTATCAAAACATTTTGTATGTGGGTCTCACTGCTCTGTCCTTACTTGGATTATTTATGTTACCATGGTCACTTTTGTATCCTTGAGTATAAAATGTAGAGAAAATGTCAACATTATACAGTTGCTTTAGTGCTGCAATACTGAAACCTGGAACTTGACTGAATCTGGGAACAGAGTTGGCACAGTAGTGACAGCACTCGCCTTCCACCAGTGTGTCTACCGGGTTTGATTCCCGCACTCGTCATCATAAGCAGGCTGAGTTTGTTGGCTCTCTATGAGAGGTTTGAGTTTCTTGGTTCTCTCCGAGAGGTTTCTCTCTGGATATTCTGGTTTTCCCCTCTCCTCAAAGACCAATATTTGATTTGATTTGATTTGATTTAGAGTTAATTTGATTTACAGTCTCCCCAATTAGCAGAGCACCTGTGCTCAACTAGAACGATAACAGAATTAAATAAAGTTATTATTATTATTTACTGTAAATCCATTTTTGTCTTTAGATCGATCCTTGACAAATAGAAAAGGTATCATTTCCAGTTTTTCTCCCTACCCCTGTGGGGAGTAAATGCTCTTCTTGGCTTAGTCAGTTGTCTGTCAGTTATGTGTGTGTTTGTTGCTTCTGGGGCTGACAGTGAATGGTTAAACCCTCTCTTGGTGGTTCACTCATTGGGTAATTATATAAGGCTTATGGGTTGTTTGCAGTTTTAGTGATTATTGTTTATTCTAGTAGAACATTGTTTAAGAGTTATGCCTTTACTTGGGCTGAGTGCATATTATATCGAAGGGTTCCCATATTTTGTTGAATCTCTTGCTTCACTGGATTTAAGTTGAATCTTATTGCACACAATTATTTTGATATGGAAAATCTGTGATGAAAAGAATAATGCTTTACAGAAAATGTGATTAAAATATTCTGAACTAAACTGAGAGGCAACGAGAAAAATGTAAGCCACCGTTAACTTGCATAATTTTGACATCTGTGAGCTCAATTGTGACCAGGCAGTTTCAAGAGGAAGTAAAAAAAGGAAAAAAA
The DNA here is from genome assembly GCA_948470475.1 of Galaxea fascicularis. NCBI lineage: Eukaryota > Metazoa > Cnidaria > Anthozoa > Scleractinia > Euphylliidae > Galaxea > Galaxea fascicularis. Next base: position 21,586,902 of record OX419336.1, on the reverse strand, counting down.
AAAGCGTAAACAAAACTATGGTTCTCATTCAAAATTTGCATACCAATCTTCTTGGTGAGTAACGATGTACTGTTCTTGACTCAAAAACGTAAGTTTCTCAAGCAAATCGGTTTAATTTTTTTTGCCTGATGTAGCAAAAACAAATTGAGAATTCAGCCAAACATCAGCTGCTGTTCCTTGCCCTTCAAGGTTTTTTAAACTGACTACTTCACATTCTAAGCGAAGTACTGCCAAGGTTGTATCAGTTCTGTACTATTATTGTGCATTAAGTGTGATCCGCTCTTCTCTAAGCAAACCTGGTGGGTAACATCGACAGTAGGCCACATCTCAGGCTGATAACGTAAAAAGAATTGTTTTCTTGTTTATTTTCACAGGGTTCGTTCTGTGTGAACATGTTCTTACAACAGAAAAAGTTTATCCGGTTTATTTTATAGTGGGAACCATGCTTTTTGCTGGCTATATTTCCGAAAGGTAAAGTACTGTTCAGGTACACAGCTGGATCTAAGCGCATCTAAGTTTGTTGGCAGTCTGAGTTGTAAATGTTTTTTTTAAATATCATAACTTTGAACTGCAATTCAAAGAGATCAGATAGAAAAAGAGGAATACATTGTATCATAGTCATGGATATGACTTGATTAGTACATATAAATAACTGGGCAGCTTACATGCATGCGGTAAGATGTGCGTATAACTTCCATACCTTTCAATGAAATACATTTGGACACCTACATGGGCAGCTGTATATAGTTGAACGTTTTTAGTGGTTAATAGTTTCACATTTTTACGTTTTTGTAAATAAAATAATGTGACATTCCTTATTCAATTTCAGGTTACACGACGCAGGCAAGCTTCACTCACAGTCTATGTTACTGTGCATGGCCGTACATGGGTCCAAGATCCCCCTGTGTTTGTCAATGATACTTCCCTATAAACCAACCGCTCCTGTGTTGCTTCCCAGTCTGTTACTTATCTCACCTTCAGTCCTGATGTTCGTGTTTACGTTTGTGGTGTGCAAGGTTATTGAGGCACCAAGGGACCTCACAGTAAAAGAGGTGGGTTTTCAAGTTGCGTTAGACTGAGTCAACAAGAAGAATCGCGTTCAGTCCTCAATGGCTTTAACAATATTATTTTGAATTATCAGGAGATAGTGAAAAGTACAGGATTAACAGAAAAGGTGATTTAAAACATGTGAAAAGGTGAAGCCATGCGAGAGAAGCTCTTGATGAAAAAGATTGTTGTTCAATACTCAATTTCGAGTGTGGTTCTGCTTTTGTTTAAATTGAAACCTAATTCTAATCTTCTGTGAGAGAAATCGTTAGTTTTCAGGACCGTCAACTTAAAAGTGTTTTGGTTTGTATTTGGTGTGAAAGAATTAGCCACAGGCCACCATTAAAATTAAAAACGAAATGAGGCGACCCTGGGAATCATTATTTTGCTTGAAGAACTCTTGCACTGTTTAAAAAAAAATGTGTAATTCCTCATGGAAGTACGGGGTATTAGTAGCATTAATTATTGCTCTTTGTATTATAAACGGACCTTCTTTACTTTAGGCCATCAAGCTTTGTGTAGTTTCAGCAGTAGCAACAGTTGCTGCATACGACGTTCTCATTTTGCCACTGTGGTTTCTGACGACATACAGAATTCCTTCATCAGCTGATGTTGTTGGTGAGTCAGGCGCTAGTTTGTTATTTTTGCTTTAGAATGAGCATACCTTTCCATTATCTTGATCACGATCTTTAAAACTTCCTTCTGTTTTATTTTTTAGCTGCTTTGCTGTTCACCTGGGGAGCTCTCTGTCTTAAACTCTCCTACATGCACCTGTCCCACAAGCTCTATCTCAAGAGATTAAATGTCCTCCTTCTCTGTGTAAGCGTTCTGCTGGAAATCCTTCAACCAGACTTCAACATCTACAGGGTACGTGATGCCCGTGTATTTTTCAGTGTAGAGCTTTACTGTCTGGATTTCTTATTCCCCTCAGTCGCCAACTTGCTACATTGTACTAAATCGTTTTTGCTTGCCAGCACATCGCCTTGTTCTGTCGTCTTCTTTTGCTAATATCCAGTTTACTGCCGAGAAATATTTTTATCACGGCATTGAATAAAATAAGAAAACGAAAAGTGTCTATATATTGGCTTATGCATAATCAAGACGTAGGTACATCTAGTGTTTGATAAAAGCTGACGTAAGGAAAAATGTTTTTACGAAAGGGCTGAATTCGTTCAGTCAGAATGGGTATAATGAATTGGCGATTGTACTCATTCCAGATTCCAAAGTGCTACATCACACCAACTTGGAATCTGGACTCTCTCCCACCCCATCCCCCCCTCCCTTCCCCTTTAGACAAGGGGAAGACAACAGCAAGTCAAATGGAAAACGCATAAGAACTGTAATTGAAACCTAGTACACATTCATCAGCGGTGCGGACACTCACCCAAATGACACAAACATCTACTGTCGGGGCGCTTACCAAAAGCCCCGACCAGTTATTTTAAAAATGAAATAGTTTTCGCTAAACGCCCATCACTGCTATGGATACTCTTAAAAAATAACCTGATCTAGATGGACAGTTCTCATTGATAGTGGAATTCTTTTTACAAGTGGAATGGTCTGGCCGGTCTGTTCTGACTAATGGTAAGCGTCCTCGGTCATGACTGTATTGCCTTGGCGAGTGTTAATTTCCATTTTTTGTTTTTTTCCTAGGTACTGCAAGCATTCGCCGTGTATCTGATGTCTTTGTTTTATCCATCATTTAACACTGAAAACGTTTTGTTGGCAGAGTAAGTTCACCAGCCTTTTCTTGTGTACAGGTTTCGTACTTTTTATGGAATTCCTAGAAAGTAGTAGGACTCGAGTTTAGCATTTTGCAGACTGGAAAGTCCTTGGGAGGTCCGAGAAATCCTGGAAATCTGGAAACTCAAGTTATTAAGTCTTCTTCAGATGAGAAGATCCAGCAACCGAAAAATACTTAACATGCATCATGGATCCCTTGAAAAAAAAACTTCCTAACCGGTGGAAATGTGTTTCTGAAAAAAGGGTATGAACCCTGCCAGATGGCAAGACGTGCCTAATGTAATTAAGGAATTTATTTTCCCCAGTGTTAACTTAGATGGCCGTGATAGGTGATACGTTTGTGTATTCTGCATTATTTTCAGGTCTGTTGTTCTCTCCTGGCTCATTCTTGTTGCTTTGTCAGTGTTAGTTGCTGTGCTAACAAAGGTCATAAACCTGACACAGTTGTCCTGGTCAAAAAGACTCGCTATCACTGCTTTGATTGGTTTAACGCCTGGGTTAAAAGCATCAGCTATGGTGAGAAATTTAATTATCCCCTTTTGTACGTGGTGTGAAAAGATAAAGATACAGCTCTAGTTCAGTCCCGGTTAACAATCTCCCGTAAAATTAATTTAAATTATCGTGGGGTTATTGTTTGCTTTTTATTTCTTCCCAATTTTTTGTGATGGAATTTAACCGTGATGGAAAAAAGTTTACCATCCCTAATGGGATTGTAAGGGAGGGCCGGGGGTTCATACTTTTATGAGAGGATGCCGATTTTCATTCCAAACTTGTTTTTGTCAAATGACAAAAACTAATGCCATTCCAAGACCAAGAGCATGGTGAAGGAGGGTTTTCCATTTAAATCTGTACTCACGCTTTCTTGTTAGAGTTAAAAAATACCAAAAGTGGCCAATTCCAACCAAAGCACTTATTCCTTGTGTCCATCTTCCCTCGAGCATGTGTTGCCCAATTTGTTTATTGTTACTTACTGAATTCATTATCGTGGCAGATGGTCCCTGGTTATCGTCCGCCCCTTCTGTGCCTCCTGTTTGGAATCTCATCTGCTATTACTTTTTATTTATTGATGACATCGTGGAAGCCAATCTCTGGTTCGACAACTATAAATTTGAGGTATCTGATGTGAAGGCATTGCATTCCTCCAACGTTCATTCATACCACAGTCAATAGCCATACTGCTGTTCAGTATATATATATATCCAAACGGTTAAACGTTTCATTAGTTTGTAGTAAATCGAAGGCTCTTGTGAGCCAGCTCATGGATGAGGAACATTACAACACTTTGTTTTCTAAAAAATCATGGGCAGGAAACCTGTACATTCGTTTGTCTTTTATGGGAGCACATCCTTTTCAGGCACACCTCTAGGTAAAAGAAGCGTTTTCGCGCTAATATTTTCCGTAAAATTACGCAGTTTTAATATCCCTAAAGATCCACAGACGCCGTATTCATTCAATGTAAATTACATTAGACCAAATACCCAAAACGTTTTGTTGTCTGGATTTTTGACAGACGTAAGTAATTTGAACCGGCGGTGGAATACAAATATGCAAATTTGTTTACGGACTATGAAGGTAACATTCAAATATGGTCGCTTTGTTAAGAACTATAACAGGAAAGTTAGAGTTTCTTATTGGTCTACGGCTCATTTCAACGTGTTTGGTCGTAATAAAATTTCCGACCATTCTGAAGGCGAGATGACATCACAATATTTTGTGAAAGTCCCGAGGGAAATTAGTCACGCTTTACAGTCACGATGTTTTCGAGCGATTCACACAAGTTCAACTTTTGTTTTGTAAGGGGAGATATTCTATCCATCTATTTATGCTTTGTGCTACAATTAACTTGACTTTCCAAACATTTTTTTTTTGTCCGAACAGATTAGCTGCTTGTCAGGGCACGGAGGGGAAATTTGATCCTCACCTGGCAAATTATACCCTCACAGAGAAAAATATTTGCATCAGTGCTTATGCTTTTGTCAACCGTTGAATATGCTTTCACAAATAAGTGTTATACTGATCATTTAAGCCAAAGGATATAGACTTTCTGAACGAGATCAGTATTTTGGCTTCAAAGGCCATTTATTTGCAATCGAGCATTCACCTTGAACAGAACCCGGCCGCGAAGCGTCTTCAAAAACATTTCATAACATTCCGTACCTGTTTAAGCAGTAATTAAATCGATCATATGTTGCTCCTAAATCAAATGCGTTGCTTACCTGAATACGGTTTTTTGGCTAGAAAGCCTTTCCCCCGTTTCTTCCTTCTTCCTTCATGTGACGAGAAATTCTCGATTACTACCGCACAGTGATAATAGTCGCTTTTGAGATCTCTAAGTCCAATTTCACTGCTCTGAGAATTTTGAAGTTCAATTTTCGCAGCGTGTGCTCTTTATCTTATTAACTTTCCATTTTCCAACTCAAGGGGAGGGACATGAGGAGAGTTCTATGAATAAATTAATCAGAATCGAGTGAGTGAGTGAGTGAGTAAGTGAGTGATCGATGGCCATAAGACCCACACCTAAACCTCATGGCATGACTACATGAGCTGAAAAGGAATTTCTTTGCTGTCCTTCATTGAGGTCTCTTTCAGTTGTTATTACTTTTCTTCTTTTCTAGCTATCCCTACATACTTCTTGGAAGCTGTTTGGTGGCTTGTCTTTTGTCTGAGTCACTTCCTTCCATCCGTCCCAGTTCACACAAAGGTATACTAGGTGAGGCACAAATTACAATTTCAGTCTATTGGAGCTCTGCTGTTTGTAGAGCAGTGATTGGGCAGCTAATATTGACTACTCAAGATTGTTCATTGCATCTGTCAAAGCAATAAGGGGATGTTTATAGTTTTTCATCATTGGTTTTACAGTCGTTTTTGAAAGCTTTGTGAATAAAATTTGCGTTTTTGTAGGCGTAGGCGATTTGTTTAGGTTAGTTTTCAAGACATGTCTGGAACGAAATAAACTGCACTCCAAAGCATTTGACAATCTCTATAAATTCGCCATTGTTTAGCTTGTTAACTTTTGATTGCGAATCATTGACTAGTCTGACTTCACTTAATTTGAATTAAAAATTTGTATGTCGTAAAACCAAGCTCCTTTTATAAATTCATGTTACTTAACCCGTGGTCTCTTTCTATATCAGTGCTCGTACTCGTCGGGTATGAACCTAACTATTGCCTTTCCTTTTTGCAGGACCAAATAAGCCGTCACAAGTCTCCCCCAGTTTGTTGTATCACCTGTGTCTTCAGCTTGTTCTGGCAATTGGATTGAAAAGGGACTCTGTTGTGCAAGAGGAGAGCCTGGTAACCAATTTTGTTACTTTTTCTATTTCATGAACAATAAAAGCAGGGATCATCACCAAAAGTTTGGAAGAATAACAAAAACCGTATTAACAAGTTCATAGGTTGTACACTTTATTATCAATTTACTTTATCGTTAGTTTGTTTTATTTTATGAACAGTAACTTTTCTAAAGGATAATGTGCTACAAACTTCGGACAAAAGGAGTTGAGAAAAATTGGGAAATACCTACCTTTCCTGTCATCCTAACAAATTAAAAAGCTTCGCTTAATGAATGGCCGTCCTCTCCCTCCCATCTTCCATTATTCTTTTGGGAAACGAGAATTGTATGCTTTGACTTTTAGACCAAAACAACATTGAATGGGGGAGGGGGGGGGGGTGCGTTTGTTCTGGTATAATAAATAAGCGACCTTTCCCCGTGTCCGTGTCCGAGCTAGTGTGGGACCCGGGACCTCCAGCGCTCATACTTCTCAGCTACGCCGCCCCCAAGACATCGTAGCATTGCGTGTAATTAGAGAATAGATAGAACTTTCCAAACATTTTACCGGAGGTTGCATCGATAAATAAAATAAAGATAGTCAGCCATAGTCCTGACATGGATGTGTTTTTTCGTTTCTTCATTGCTGAAAGAGAAATGAGGCTATCTTCAGACACTGTTAAACTCCTTTTTTAGACCGTTGTTATCTCATCACTCAATGATTAGTTTCATTAACTGATTGGTGGAATTGGTGAACGCAGTTAATAATGTCTTTGAGATTACTTTTCTTCAGGTTTTTTTCATCTTGTTTCTTGTTTGTGCAGGAAGAGAAGAAGGGAAAGCTGCCCTCTGGTCTTGTTCTTCAGAGCTGTTCGTTTTTCGCCAACATTTCATTATTTATTTTATTTCTGTTGGCTCTGCTGTCTTCTCCTTCTGACTACTGGGAGCTGTGGGTATGTAATTTGCCCCTTGTATGGCCTTTAGAGTTAACTTTTATATACCATAAAAACAATCCCATTGATTTAGATACTGAAAATTAAACAGTGTTTCCGAAAAGTTCTTGTGAAGAGGTTCATTTGAGTGTATTTGTTTTAGACACTCGAAAGGTTATGGAGAATTTTTCCAAAAGTTTGCAATGGTCATATGGTGGTAACGGTAGTCATATTAAATAAAATTACAGAGTTAATGGAAAGAAGATGAATTAATGTCTTGTCATATGTAATAACCTTAATCTTGTAATCTTTGGGCAAGGAAGACTCCCAGTCGACTAAAACATTGCCCTCCAAGGGTTTGTGGTGTAGAGTCGACAAAACAAGGCGTTGAAAAATATTTACCAAGAAAACAAGTCGTTTGACAAGTGAAGATGATATCACCTAATCAGTTACAATACAGATTCTTTCTTTACCCCTTTTTTCCTTTGCTAGATGAGTTGTGCCATTCTTTTATTATTGTGTCTGAGACCAGAAGGAACTCCTTACATTCTTGGTAGTAAGGTCCAGTTCACTCCGTCCTTACCAGTGGCTTTAGCTTTGGTGCTGTGTATGTATCCCAGAACTGTGACTGAAGCCTTACCAACACAGATGACATGGCTGTCCTCCTTAGGTAAGATTAGAATGGATATTGCGGGGCATTGGCAATGTCAATGCTTGTCTCACAGCTGTAAAACACCGAAACAGTACAGACGCAAAAACAACGAAAACTCGGTAAACAAGCAAAACAATGTTTTGAGTTTTTTTTTGAGAGAGATTCTTTTTCTTTATTTCTTGCAAACACTGTACACAACAAATCGACTTGCATCAGATTTCTTAATTACATCTGTCCTACTCACGGCTTTCAATTTTCTAATAGAGAAAGGAACGGTTTACAGAATAAAATGTTTTGAGTTTATGTCCTTCTGTTGTTTTTTTAAAGCTTGATTACCCTGAAATCAAGAACCATGATTCGCTTCTGTATTGGTTTTCTCTGTCCTCGGCTGCAAATGATTACATCGCGGCGGTGTTACCTCCTAGCTCTACTTTGAGAAAACGTTTCATCGAAATCACTGCTCGACTGCTCCTTTATAAATTCTATTATTCTATTCCTGACAGTAACAGGATTCGGAACCAGGGTGCTTTCTGTAAGATCTCGAATAGGTTTCTTTTCTTCACAGGTTATGTGTTGGAGATGACGATCCTACTTTGTTCCTTGCCGACTTATGTGATCTTGGTGCGAGCGCTGTGGCGGTTTGGCGAGATTTCATTGGTTGAACAGCAGCTAGTGATGTTTACTGCACCCAGTAATGTAGTTCTGTTGATCTACTGCAGCACTCTGTCAGCACGAATCTTAGGTTTTGTAGGAGTTACCGCAGTTTACTGGTTATTTTATGATGTAAAAATTACTGAAAGGAAATAGATGTAAATTTAGAGGGAACCTTTGACTTTTGTTTCGTTGATATACCATGACCAATGAGTCCTTCACTACTCTGAAAAATCAGGAGTTCCGCGTTTTTACCAGACAGTGTGGTAGAAGCAAAATACTGCCGGCGCGCCCAACTTGCCTACCGCGCAGAAAATTGCGGTACGTGAGGATAGAAAAGGGCATGCTATATATATGGTCGTTATCTGAATGGTTTCCTTTGAACTTTTTGGAAGATATCATATCCAGGTGTGGGTCGAGTAGTAAATTCGCTCACGGCGTACGGACCATCTAACAGGCCGGTACAGTCATCTTTGGCGGGAATGACATTTTACTTCATTGCGCGCGCTCTGTTTGTAAAACCATTTCTCGAGCATTCGTTTCAACTCTGACTAGTGGATTTAGTGATCTTTAGCTAACAAGAACGCGACTTTGTGGATTCTATAACCTCAGTCCCTTGTGAGCGTCAGTGAAGTATGTTACTTACCATAATTAAAAGAGCCGTTTTTGTGTGAGCTTACATATAATGATTAAACCTTGGTTAAAAGAGCTTTTAACCGGTTTAACATTGCCTTTCTTGAGCAGGTGAATGTCACTCGGCAGGGAATCTCCATTCCGCCACAAAGTTGTTTACAATGCCTACGATGGCCGCTCACTTGGACAGAAATCGATCCACCACGAGCGAGAAAATACCATGCTATTCTCTAGTATTTGCGTGGTAAATGGCTTGGCTACTAAGCTACGAACGAACCGAAACGTTCATCAGGTGTTGTCGTATGTAAATTCTATTGAGAAATGGACAGGAATGAAAAATACTGGATTAAAAATGCTAGAGAAGGATTGAAGTTATGTCTAACTTGGATTTTCATACTATTAGAGAGCTAAAATTATAGGTAAGAGCTTTCGTATTCTCTGTTTTAAATGTTAGTGAGTTAATACGTGGGTTAACAAGTGCAAGCAACTTGAAGAAACAATGCATTTACATGTAAGACATCTTTCTCAAGACTCCACCATTGATTTATTTTAATTTCTTTAAAAATTTTTTTCCAAAATTTGAGTTGGCAAACTCGGGGTGCGGCTTATCTGCGAGTGAGTGGGGCTTATACGCCGGTGTTTACGGTACCTTACATTATGCCGCGCGCGAACTTAGACACTTCAAGATTTTTCTTTAATACATTTTTTTAATAAAACGGAACTCCTATTTATAGGACTGAAAGCCAAAACCATACGCGGATTTTAAGAGCCATAGTAATTATTAAGTCTATTAACGGACGAAAGTTACTGTAGTCAGTTGCTCTGAAATAAATTGCGCAACAGTAAAAATTGCCAAATTAACTAATTACCGTGACGTAAGAATCACTTACTGCGTTTCGTTTCGGAATGTAAGGAGGAAAGCTGTTTTTCGGATATAAAATTCACTTGAGAGAGAAGCTTTTTAGTGAACACGATGAAACTCTGGGTTGGCATCATTTTCTTTGTTGTGTTCGCACAACTGGGAATCGATGCCCGACCCACTCGAGCTGGAGCTCCAACTCCAGGAGCAATGTATGAAGGTACGTTCATCAGACGTTAGATCATCTGAAAGGATAAGAAATGAGGTGAACTCAGTTGTTTTGAATTTGTCTTTTGAATTATTAACAGATCTGGATGAGTATGGTCCATTTATCACAGGGTCTGGTAGACCTCACAGCGTTTCGGCACAAGACCTGGACGACACTGATTCTGAGAAATCAACAGCTGATGACCATGACATGTATAAAACCGGAAAAAGGTTTTGGTCGGAACTTTTTAAGAAGTTCAAAAAAGTCTTGATGGGGGGAAATAACAAGGGTGGAGATATGGAAGGCAGCGAGGAAGGAACGGATGAATATGTGGATAGAGAAGAAAGTACAGTGGACGAAGAAATAGATGAGGCAAACGAAAAGAATACGGTAGACGAGAAAACCGATGAAGAGGAAGTTAACGAAGAAACCAATGAGGATGAGTTTATTGAAGAAAATACTGTGGACGAAGAAACCGATGGGGAGGAGGTTAATGATGAAAATACTGTGGACGAAGAAACCGATGGGGAGGAGGTTAATGATGAAAATACTGTGGACGAAGAAACCGATGAGGAGGAGGTTAATGATGAAAATACTGTGGACGAAGAAACCGATGAGGAGGAGGTTAATGATGAAAATACTGTGGACGAAGTAACCGATGAGGAGGAGGTTAATGATGAAAATACTGTGGACGAAGAAACCGATGATGAGGAGGTTAATGAAGAAAATACTGTGGACGAAGAAACCGATGATGAGGAGGTTAATGATGAAAATACTGTGGACGAAGAAACTGATGAGGAGGAGGTTAATGATGGAAATACTGTGGACGAAGAAACCGATGATGAGGAGGTTAATGAAGAAAATACTGTGGACGAAGAAACCGATGAGGAGGAGGTTAATGATGAAAATACTGTGGACGAAGAAACTGATGAGGAGGAGCTTAATGATGAAAATACTGTGGACGAAGAAACCGATGAGGAGGAGGTTAATGATGAAAATACTGTGGACGAAGAAACCGATGATGAGGAGGTTAATGATGAAAATACTGTGGACGAAGAAACTGATGAGGAGGAGGTTAATGATGAAAATACTGTGGACGGAGAAACCGATGAGGAGGAGGTTAATGATGTAAATACTGTGGACGGAGAAACCGATGAGGAGGAGGTTAATGATGAAAATACTGTGGACGAAGAAACTGATGAGGAGGAGGTTAATGATGAAAATACTGTGGACGAAGAAACCGATGAGGAGGAGATTAATGATGAAAATACTGTGGACGAAGAAACTGATGAGGAGGAGGTTAATGAAGAAAATACTGTGGACGAAGAAACCGATGAGGAGGAGGTTAATGATGAAAATACTGTGGACGAAGAAACTGATGAGGAGGAGGTTAATGATGAAAATACTGTGGACGAAGTAACTGATGAGGAGGAGGTTAATGAAGAAAATACTGTGGACGAAGAAACCGATGAGGAGGAGGTTAATGATGAAAATACTGTGGACGAAGAAACTGATGAGGAGGAGGTTAATGATGAAAATACTGTGGACGGAGAAACCGATGAGGAGGAGGTTAATGATGTAAATACTGTGGACGGAGAAACCGATGAGGAGGAGGTTAATGATGTAAATACTGTGGACGGAGAAACCGATGAGGAGGAGGTTAATGATGAAAATACTGTGGACGAAGAAACTGATGAGGAGGAGGTTAATGATGAAAATACTGTGGACGAAGAAACCGATGAGGAGGAGGTTAATGATGAAAATACTGTGGACGAAGAAACGGATGAGGAGGAGGTTAATGAAGAAAATACTGTGGACGAAGAAACCGATGAGGAGGAGGTTAATGATGAAAATACTGTGGACGAAGAAACTGATGAGGAGGAGGTTAATGATGAAAATACTGTGGACGAAGTAACTGATGAGGAGGAGGTTAATGATGAAAATACCGTGGACGAAGAAACCGATGAGGAGGAGGTTAATGATGAAAATACTGTGGACGGAGAAACTGATGAGGAGGAGGTTAATGAAGAAAATACTGTGGACGAAGAAACCGATGAGGAGGAGGTTAATGATGAAAATACTGTGGACGAAGAAACTGATGAGGAGGAGGTTAATGATGAAAATACTGTGGACGGAGAAACCGATGAGGAGGAGGTTAATGATGTAAATACTGTGGACGGAGAAACCGATGAGGAGGAGGTTAATGATGTAAATACTGTGGACGGAGAAACCGATGAGGAGGAGGTTAATGATGAAAATACTGTGGACGAAGAAACCGATGAGGAGGAGGTTAATGATGAAAATACTGTGGACGAAGAAACTGATGAGGAGGAGGTTAACGAAGAACATACTTTGGACGAAGACATCGACGAGGGTGAGGTCAACGAAAAAAAAGCGGCGAGCAAAGGACTTAACGAGGATGAGGTTAACGAAGGAAGTACCATGGATGAAGAAATAAATGAGGATAAAGAGGTTAAAGAGGAAGAGGAGGAAGGCGTCGAAGGCCCAAAGGATCTCGAGAAAGAAGATAATAAGAACGCCCATGGAATTGAAGTAAAAAGGGATATTGTTCAGAAAGACGTGGAATATTTCCTTTACCCTGATCCACATTATTTTCGGTCTACTTTCCTCGATAGTGATTTAACGAGTGATGGGATTCCTGCGCGGAACATGGCCAGACTTAAACGGGACAATGTAGGGGATGATGGCGAACAAACGGACAGCGACGAAATCCATCTAGAAGGACATGAGAATGGGAGGTTCAAGTCCGGTGATTACTCGAGTACCGAAGGAGATGCTGACAGTGTCATCTCGCAAACTGACGATAGCCTCGCAGACTCGGAAATCTATAATAACATAATTTACCATCTCTCTTAAAGAGAGGGGAAGGGGGTACCTTACCCTGATCTCTCTTAATTGGATGACTTAACCAAGAGAACCTTTTGTTTGAGTATGTTAAGTTAATGCTGTTTGAAAGTCTATATTTCCCGCTTCACGAACTCTGTGGGACTGAAGATGAAGTCTGGAGTTGTCTCAAGGCGGAATTAATCATCTCTGAGGCATTCGATTATTTTCTTGTTATATACGTACCTAACTTCACTCAATTATAAAATACGTGTGTTATAAAAAAAAAATAAAGATCAATTAAGGTCACATTCTAGCACTCTTCATATTTTCCTCAACGAAATTAACCTGAGACACATGCTTGTCCGTTACAGGTTTTGCGATGGTGTTTCCTTTTTTCCTAGTTTACTAGAAGCCACGTAATCCCCTGAGTGGCTTGAGGTCAGCTTAACTCAAACCGGTCAAGTGAAATGAATTGAGGGTTAAGTTGTTAAGTTGTAATTGTTTGCAGTGGTAAATGAAGAGGAAAAGTAGTCGCTTATAGTCAAGCTGGCGAAAGCCGAAGACAAAAGATGGCTTGAAACCCACGGCGGGCAGAAACGTTGTAACTGGCCATAGGCCCTAGCACTTAATACGAAAAGAAGGAATTTCGTGTTTGTTTCCACGGACATTTTACAACCTTCCTTGCGCAACTATCGGTTCCATCCTGGAGGTTGAAAGGAAAAGCTTTCAGAACATTTTTATCTCAGTATTGCATTCAACTAGAACAGTACTCGCCAAATTTTGCTGCACGAGTTGACTAGACCAGCCAGTTATACAGGCAGGTATTTTAAAGGTTAAAAAGACAACAACAACAGCAAAGATGCTAACACTCAACTTTGTCACCACAACTGATACCTACGTTCTTAGCAGGTTCATGCTTCTCCGCCGAACCCCTACAACTAGCACGCAGGTGATGATTTCAGGAGGGGGTGAATAGGTTCGCCGATCGACGGATTTCGCTTAAAACGTTGCTCGGTTTTCGGATTTTGAGGATACATTTTACGGATTGGCGGATTTTAAAAGCTCAGTGGATCACGGATTTCTTCAATATTTCAGCATGGATTATGGATTTTGTTTGTTTTGAAGTACGGATCGTGGAACTTAGACATTTTTGTTCAAATTTTTAATGTTTTTTTTTTGACACAAAAGCTCTCAAGCCTCACGCTCTCACGCTGAAACTATTATTTCGCACGCACTTAAGGTTTTTGATTTCAACAGTTCATTCTGACGTAGAAAATTGCTGCATAAGTAAAGTAACTACCTCTTGGACCATCATTCTGGAACTCCATGGTCCCTTTGTACCGGCTTCGAATGCTTTCCGACAGTGGAAATTCTCGTTCAGAGGTAACCTTACACTGGCCAGTGGGTTTACTGCGGACTATTCCACATGCTCACATACAAATCGCAGACCAAGGGCGCGTTTCTCGAAAGTCTCGGTAACTTAACGGGCCCACAAACCATATTTTGAACTCAAAATCTCGTAAAAGTAGGGTGTGTTTTGACCGCTATAGAATTCTATTTTGTTTTTTTAGCTGATAACTTTACTCCCACGTGGAATGGAAAACAAAACTGCTTAACGGGCCCGGTAATTACCGAGAGCTTCCCAGTATCGTTGACTGTGGCGGCAGCGCCGTGCAACAAAACTAATTTTGAAGCTTCCCTTCCGTTGCGATGTAAGCTATAAGACCCGCCTCCAACTAACAAATCTGTTACCTATTTCATATTGGCATGAATATAGATATGGATATAGTCTTTTTCTATAACGCTGTAAATAACTTAGTTTTTATGGATAGTGAAGCTCTGCCTGCAACTAGACAATCAACGAGATCTACCAGGTCATCGAGCAGTAACGCTATTACTTATATCCCTAAGCGAAGTAGAACTGTTACTTATCAGCGCTCATTTTTTATACGCGCGTGCCGTACATGGGATGTTCTGCCCGCTGAGTTACGCACGAGTCACACCTCTCTAGCTTCTTTCAAGCGTTCACTACTTCAATATTACATTAAGGCGCTGGACCTGTACGACGCTGACGACATGAGAACCTGGAGCGAGGACTCTACTGTGTCCGCCGACGTGCTGCTTCTAGCAATTTGAATTTCTGTTTTGTTTCCTTTTAATTTTCTTGTTTATATATCAGTAGCTTTAGCATTCTTATGTTTTGTTTTTTAATTAACGAGGGATCCACTGTAATTGGTTCAGGCTGTAGTGGTCTCCCTGCCTAATAATTACAAAATTAGAGACGTCTGTATGGATTTTGAGCTATGTTTCAAGGTCCATAACTTGATCTCTGTTCAACCTAAAAGAATCAAACTTGGTCAAACGACCAATCTCAATGTTATCTTTCATGTGATGGTGTCAATTTATCGATTACTTCAAAATTTGAAACTCGCCCCAGTTCCCTTTTGAATTTCGGAACGGCCAATTATCAATTAACGTTTGGCTGAAGTTGCGCATGCGCTGTATAGAAATAAGTTCTTCATACAAAAAGCCGATGTACTTGGTATCCTTGGTTTGCCAATTTCCCTACAAGGTGCGAGCAATGAACATAACGAATATCCCTGTTCAGACTTTATTATTAACATTTACTCGCGGTCTCTTCAGGTAAAAGCCTGTCAAGTCGGGCTGAAAAAGGCCTATTCATTGCATATTGAACATATTGGTTTAAACTGCCAAATTGAGCCCGCAGGTTCTTTTGTAAGGGTTCGTACAGCACTGAACAATGAAGTTTAAAAATAAAACGATTAAAAAAGAATTTGTAATTTGGGAACAAAAATCAATTTACAAAATGAACTCGCAAAAGCAGGTTGCCAAAAGTAGGTTGACAAAATGTTTTTCAATGTACAATAATAATTTGCAGCTTCTACTGTATCGCACAATAGATTTATTGCAAAACGTTTGGCGACAAAAACAGTATTTAGAATGAAAATGAAATGGAGTTAAGTCAGTGATGACCAATGATGGCCGTGGTGATTTTAATAGCAAAACAAAGGTGTGCCAGTAGTTCGACATACTCCACACAAACACTGAACTAGACGTTCTTCGGGTTTTAATTCCATATTAGCAATGATTCTGCTACAAAAAGGAGTTAACTTCGGAGAAAAATTCTATACCCAGCGAAAACAAAGTTGTATTCAAAATAATTTAGAAGAAATGCAATAATGGTGTTCGAGCTTTTTTCGCGTAGGAAAAACGTTATAAATTCGCCGTTGATAATCGGTTTCGCGTATTCTTTCAGTTAGGTGTATCGTCAAATTACAGACCGCCGAGGTCGGCTTCTTGTACGAAATAAAGCTGCTTACTGAGAGAGATTTTTATTACGTTTTTCTCAATGCACCAACGTACCTATATTAGCCCTACAAGCCTTACCTATTTAGACCTACGTTGTACGCAAACCACTAGGTAATGTTTGAAGAGAGTAATACTGTGTGGCGGATAATGGCAGTTTCATGGCATATTCTATCTACAGAAATGGATTAAGGAGAAGCAAAAAAAGATTGAATTAAAGAGTAAAGCCTGAGGGTTACCGGTCATAAAAAGGATTTCCTTACAGGAAAAAAAACAGGAATTTCCTGTACAGCACTTTACGTGTTTAAGGCAAGTACTTTAATCGTTATTAAATGATAAGGTGAGCCGAATACCATGCATAATGAAAGATTTAGTGTGCCGCGAAAAACACGCCTTGATATCATATGCGGCAAGGTCCGTTGTGCTTCACGCGCGGGATTTATTTCGAATTCAGAAATCTTGCTCGCAGGCTAGAGTTAATGCAGATGGCTGTGCCGAACTCCTTTCGTAAATTAAAAATGCCTCAGGAAGCTATTACCAAGCGATTCTTTTAAAACAGCTATTAAATTCGACGTCTGACTTGAAACTCGCAAACGTAGTGCTACCGGGAGTGACCGATTGGCGAGTGTGGGTTTCAAATGTTGGTATGATTACGTCACACGTGGCTTACGAATCTCTCACTTTTGGGAGTAAAGCAGAGAACAATAGATTATTATTTGCCTGCTTATAAATGTAAAGTAAAACTCATTAAAACAAGTTTTGAAAAAGATTTCCAACTGGCCATGTTTATGTTGTGGTTTTGCAGATGAGCAATATAATTAGCTTATGCGCGGAAGTGATCATCAATAATTCTACGGGGTGCACCCTTTCTACACGTTTGCATAATAAGCGACGAAGGTATCGTAAACAGTGCTAGTCAACTTTAAGGAACAGTGTAACTTCACTTGACCTCTCGGTTTGGACTTGGAGGCTGGCTTCAATTAACCAACAAAATTGTTTTATTTGAATTTTTGGACGACTCATGAATAAGAAATTTTTATCATGCATGCAGCAATATTCGGCAAATGATTAAGTGACCCCATTTGCCAACGCGACTCCAAAAACAGCAGCTACAATGAACGATTCAAAGAGCGCAACATCAGCGAACTCCACTGATCATCCTGAATCTGCTATTGAAAGCCTGGTTGTTGTTCAAGTAACCTTCTACATCGCCATAACAATCATTGGAACAATTGCAAATTTAGCCTTGTGTGGCGCTCTGTTGAGAACCAAACATCCACGCAGAGCTAGTGAGTACTTTATTCTCAATCTGGCTTTTACTGATCTAATGACCTGCGCGGTTGGAATCCCTTTGGATGTTGCAGTGATTTTGATGCAGCACTGGCCATTTGGACCTTTTATGTGCAAAGTCGTATGGCCATTTCAGACCATACTCATCGCAGTGTCTGTGGGCACGTTAACTTGCATGGCTATTGAGCGATACAGAGCTATAATAACTCCGTTTAAAACCATGTTCACGCCACGAGTTGTTAAGATTGCGATATGCGCGGCTTGGAGTTTGTCCGTTGTTTTAGTATCCCCTTACATTATGGTGCTTGAACACAAAGATCGTAGCTGTTACGAGTCGTGGCAAGGTGATAAACATCCAAAGATTTTTACCATTTCCGTGTTTTTGCTTTTCTACGCCATACCTCTAAGCGTGATAGCTCCCGCGTATGCACGCATTGGATTCAGGTTACATTCAGACGACAGAACGATGAGAAAGTTCAGCCAGGCACAGGGACCTGGTAATCAACAGTTTCAGGCTCTAGTGAGGAAGCGATCGAAAAGTAACATCGTCATCGTCAAAACGTTTTTATTTGGTGCCGTTGCTTTTGCTATCTGTTTGCTCCCGTACCATGCCATGTGGTTGTGGCACGATTTTGGACAAGGATACCAGTGGCCACATTTTAGCAATACGCTAGTGTTTGCAAACGCATTGGTGTACTTCAATAGTCTTGTTGATCCGTTTATTTTTGGCGGGACTGTAGCCCTTAATTGGCGAAGGAACTGCTCTGCAATGATCACTAAATGCTTAAACCTACTGAACTGGAAACCGAGTCCCGAGCAAAAGAGTACGACGATGAGAATGCGAAAATTAAACGATCGCGTAACTTTACTGCATCAACTATCTGCCACACAATCACAGAAATGTGTTCAGTTCACATCATCCGTATGAGAGGATTATGTGATTACATTGTAAACGAGATCTCAGTGCCGCGTCTCGCGGGTTCGTTTTGGTTGGGTTGGAAAAAAAAAACAAAACAAAACAAAACAGGCTTAAACCTCTCGGGCTGTTAAGAGACCACATTCAAAGTTCGTTCAAAAATGGAAAAAAAAAATTGTAAAAAATCCACCTTTTTGAAATGACCAAACACGCATCGCCGCACCGAAGGTTCCGCTCAATAATTTTCATTATATCGTTACAGCTGTTTCATTTAAACACTCAGACGTTAGCGTTAGATGAGAACAGTTTTATGCTAATCACGGTGACTCAAGTCTGTTTCCTGTAGGGAGAGTAAAAACTAACATGGATTTGAAATTCGGTTGCTGGTTATATTAGTAGTTATTTTTATGTGGAAACGAAATGGATTTGATTTAAATGTTTCATTTTGTTACGCTATCTGCATAAACACCAGAGGGTCAACAATTTTTGCATTTGTCATGTAAATTCATTCGGTCAAGCAAAAAAGCCATAAGTTATCGCTGTGATGTGAACGTTCGTATGAATTTGTTGTATAGTAATCCTGATGTTGGGAAGAGTTTACCGGCTTAAATAAAAAAAAGACAATTAAAAAAAATTATACACAAATGGTGAAAGGGTCAATGAAAACAAAATAAGGTTATACTTGATGACAGAATTTTCCCTAGCAGAGTAGTCAGAGCCACCTTAAATAGCGTATGTAAACAGTAACACCAGGAGGCAGTCGCTGAAATGTTTTGTATTAGTGGTCATCCACAGACTCAAATGTTAGAACCACCTCATGAATAGGAAAATACTACACAGAAGCTATCACTTGCTACATGATCAAATCTGTGCGCGCAATGGCAGTGTGAATGGAAAGAATACTTGATA
>OX419336.1:21560120-21562620 GCA_948470475.1 Galaxea fascicularis | reverse complement strand
ATGACATTTACAGATTAACGCAAATTCCTCAAAGACTCAGAGAAATTTGTACGTGTTGTATCATAAGGCTGGTTTGTTATTGTGACTGAATTCCCCAGGCGTTTTGTTAAGTAAATTTCATTTTCATTTCATATGTATAAAACGTTATTTATGGTTATGCTGATTACTTCAGCTTTGATGGGACGACTTAACCTGATCCCAGATTTACTGTACTCAAACACTATGCAATAATGACATGAACCGAATTTTATGCCGGTTGGAATTGTGGAAAGCTGTCAGGAAAAAGCCTTTCCCCGGATTTCGCGTTACTTGGTAATTCGTACATAAAAAGGAGAAAGTACAAAACCTCCAGTTAAAAAAGTTTGTTTTCTGAAAGGCCCAGTCAAACTTCACATGTGCCGAATCTAATGCAATTTCTTTATTGCAGCGACTGAACTTAACTGACGATCTTCGCGGCTTTATGCAAAATTGCGATAATTATTGGCCACAGTAATCACTTATCAGAAATTCAGCCAACTTCCCTTCGGCTATGCTCATTTTCCACTTTCGGAAGATAACATTACACTATAAATCTGAAGGGAATATTGGCCGTTGCATTTGCAAAATACAGCCTGATTCTCACGTGCGACGCAAACGCAAATGATTCGCAAGGATTAAAGGACACGTGTTATGCTGTCCTTGCTTCAGAGAAATCTTCACATCATTAAATAAAGTAGGGAATAAAACTTTTCAGCTTTTCCAAAATCAAGCATCGCAATAAATAGTTCCCGTAAGGTAAACTGTAAAACCCACGACAAAACTGACAAGAGATAAGACCCTGACGGTTCTGTAGAGTTTGCCCATTCCAAAATTATAACGTCTTCTCCGAGCCTCGACTCGTTTGAGCTCAAGGGAATACAAAATAAATGGCATTAATGAAATCATGAGTACGATTCTTAGTATAAAATAAAATATTTACAAATAGGGAAGAAACCATTTTATTGTGCATTACTACTGGTGTAAACCATCATTCGATGTAGAAGTCTTCTACAGGAGCTTGGTAGTCGAGGAAATCAGAGTAGAACTTCTTGAACGCTCGCCTATTTTAAGAGAGACAGAGAATAAGTTAATTTGTAGGCATGTCAAAAAAGTATTTTTTTTCATTTGCATTACTACTGAGTTACCTGTAGAGATGATTTATCGCATAGACTCTTGCCGAAAGCTATTTGTCAAATCACATTTTCCCTTATTTCCTTCTGTTTCCTCTTATTTTATCGTAAAACCGACAACCGTTTTAGTTTAGTCACAACGTCGGCCAAACCTGATAGAAACTCAAAGCCACTACTGCAGGCTATGAAAATGAAACAATGTCAGCACCGTATGGAATCAGTGGTAAAGATTATCTACATCAAACCATTTTCTTACCCAACTGCTGTTGCTACTGGCTCAGTTGAAAATTCCGACATGAAAACGTGACAAGCAAATCTATGATCCTCAGGATGCTTCGTGATAAACGCGAAGAATCTTGAAACAACATCAAGCAAGGAAAAAAAAAAAAAAAACAGACGAGAATAAATTGAGCTGAGTGAAAGAGAACTGTTTAAAAATTAGTGCGTAACCCTGACCGCGTGTTGGCGCCCTTCGTAACGCCACAAATAGAAAGTCGAAGTGTTCTCTTCGTTTGCTTACACGCTATCAGCGACTCTCGCGTTTTAGAGGGGATTAAATAAGCTTTGGCTAACTGTAATGGAGTTGATGGGGGATCTAACTACAATACACTGATACCAACAGGGAGCGTCAATTCCTTTTATCTCTCGATAAAGTTTGTCTTGTTCTCAAGAATGAGGTACATGTATCGGCTGGAATAACTTTCCAACTCCACAGATTTTCAGTTATGCCTAACTCTGACAAACCTATTACAATATCGTAAAATCGAGCCCAACTATAAATTTCGTTAAAAATGGCTAACAAACTTTAAACATTGAACAGCCAGAGCCATTCAGTTGAACTAAAGTAATATCTTGCGGTATAAAGATTTGTCAGATTTTTGTGAAATTTTGCCTCACTCCCCGAGGTAATGTGGGGGATTTCAAAATCTCAATTCGTGTGCGAGGAAGTCAGATTAAGGGTGTGGTTGTAAAAAAAAGCGGGTTTCCTGCTCCTATCATTTGTTTGGATGTATTTCAGATCTGGAGTGACGTCCACGTCAGTTATAACAAACCGTCCAAGACTGCCACTAACTTACGTTTTGGCTTGGATACAGAACATTCAGGGTTCGTTAACAAAGTTGGACCCTGAGGTCACAGTAGACATGCTATTAGAGGGCTAATGTTGAAAAAAGGGGACCAGGAACAGCTTTAGATAAATGGCCAAATAAGTTACTCCAAAAGTAGATTAACCCTGTTACTAAAATGTTTTGCAGTAAAGCAATTAAAAATGTTAAGGACGGCTAGCAGCTACTCTAGTGTTTGACAAATTTAACGGATTGGCCAACTCGCCTACAGTGGAAGTAGGAGTTCTT
>OX419336.1:21505120-21555120 GCA_948470475.1 Galaxea fascicularis | reverse complement strand
TCTTACTTTTGGAATTTGTCCACAGCCTCGGAAAGATGTCTTTCTACGTCTTACATGTAGTTCACCCGATCTGGTAAAATGTCCTCTAAATTTTCACAACTTTCCGCCATTTTAGAAAAACAGAGGGAAAATGTTTCAAGTGATGACGTCGTTTGCGCGTCTGTCCTCTAATAGATCATGAGTAAGAACCAATCAAAATGCGTGCATCTCCTAACCTCCTCTCTTAACCCTGCACTAATGTATAAGCAGAAAGGAGAATTAATAATCAGATATTATGAGTTATAAAGAGTTACGGTGCCCATAACGAATTTTTGTTTACTTTCTCATATGAATCGAAACACCAGCAAGTGAACTCTGGAAAAAAAATTACCGGTAAAAACTTCAAATCCTCCTTTTTTTTTCAACCCACACTGCTGATAAGAGGGCCAGTGGGCTCATCATAGGCACATGTGACATAGATTCAGGAACCCATGAAAACAAGCTCAAGCTTCAGTAAAAAAAAAAAAAAAAAAAAATTAAATTAAATAGTCAGATGAGAGCAAGACTAAAAGTGTTCCTGAACATACATCACAAATCGTGCCAAACCGAGAGGAAACTAATGCGAATGGTAGACCAAAACGGCATCACATTTTAAAGTTTGTAAAAAAATACTAAAAATTTGTGTTTTGTTCAGAAGTTGGGTGATGTTAAGATTCACATGGGATGGATCATATTGTACTTCTGCTATCACAAGTCATACATTATTAAAAGGAGGAAAAATTACCCTATAAGCTGCTGATTTAGTCAGCGTAATCCTGCCTTAACGGAAAATACTGTTACAAACCTTTGAATCTTTTTCAAATATTTTTCCTAACTTTCTTTTGCTTGATTTCTTGCTTGCTGCAGGACTCTGCAGAAATAAAATTAGGAACATGATTGGAAAGAATATGAAGATTCTGGAAATGTTCACGTAAAATGAGGAAATTGGTGTTTTGAATGCTTTTTACAAGATTTATAGTACCGGTAATTTATACTAAGGTGACCAATCATTCCATGTTTAATTAATAGTCATTCCTCCTTTTTACATCATTGATACAGTAACATCCCAGATCTCTTGAAAAAAAATAGTGATATTACCCCATCACCACTAGAACTGACACAATAATCACCATATACCGGTATAGACATCTCCTTATCAACGCTGATCAGCATCTCAATTGCAATAATTTATTGTCATATGTATTAAAGCCATTATTTGCAGTAGTGAATAACAATTCCCCTCCTCCCCCCCTCCACCAATTTGGAGAAGCAGTTCATAACACATCAGTGTTAACTTGATGTACTACAGTATTTTAAACTTGTCTGAAAAGTGACACCTCTCCGAATGTGCTTAGAATGCTGTTTTCCATTGAATTCTAGAGGTTTCTACTGAGGTCAGTAAAGATACTTTCTCATTATTCAAGTGGTATCTTACCTTTCCTCCTGAAAGTGGATGTTCAGTGATTCTTATTCCTCTTTCAGTTACATCCAAGATACATGCTGGAGGTTTGGCTGTTGATGTCAGTTGATGCTGTTTTACAATCTACAATGATAATTATAATGCATAAATTATAAGTACTATGTCATTAAGCACATATACATTGTACATAGTCAATAACGAAATAAATCCCAGGGCCTTATGGCAGGAGAGGACAAAACATGGAGTTACTGTAATGTTCCATGGAGTTAACCCTTGGATTACATAAAATGGAGTACCCTGAAAAATAATTTGTGAGTCAAGGAAAATGATTTTTCCAAAACAGAAAGTCATCTAAATTTATGTATCTTGCCATGTACCTTTATTTACAGTTCATGCCTGATCAAACAGTATTTGTGCTGTCCAAGGTAATCCAAGGGTACTCCATGTTTTGTCCTCTCCCCCTTATGGCTGGTATTGTGCAATAGGTCAGAAATATTATCAAACACATGAGGGGGGGGGGGGGGGTGAGAAGGTGATGGAGAAAAAGCTGGGACTAGAACCTAAATTCCACAATTGTCAGGAACCAGGAAAAATTGGAAATGCACAAGGATATTATAATTCTGGTAGGAAATGTGAGTAAAATGTATGCTGGGAGTGACACTGAATTCAATAAGGAAGGTGGGATTAATACAGTGGTTCATTTTACCATTAATAACTGGAATATGGGGAACGTAGTTGTTTGGTTTCAATGTAAATAATAATTATTAAAATGGTTACGGTAATGAAACACTTAGTAATAACAGGATTCTCACAGGGGTGTATTTATAGGAATGGAGGGGCCACATCCCATCATTCCAATAAAGTAAGGCTGTCGTTAAAGGAAAGGCATAAGGGATATTACCTGCCTATCTTGAATTAGATCCTAAGTTACTTTGTTCAAACTGTAAGCTGCAATAGTTGGATTCCCAAGCTAGTTTGGCATTCCCTCCCCTGAACTATTACCATTCTAGTGTCCAGCTCTGCACCCAAAACCTGGGGCGCTTACCATTTACACGATCCATCCGGGTGGTAATTTGAGATGTAAATATTCAACGCCACAGCTTGTCCAAACCCAAAATGGATGAATCACAAAATGTATTAGTATCAGTTGAAAAGTTCAAAAATAACAGAAAAAGTACATTGATTTAGCCGATGGCCCATGATTTCTGAAACGTTCCAAATGGAATGGTAAGTACCATTTGATTTTCCAACCAGAATTTCCTGGTTTTCCATGTAAATGGTAAGGACCCCTGGAGTACTCCCTTCCCCAAAAAGAGAGTTATGCTATATACCTCTTTCATAGCATCACATATGATCTCATTTCCTTTAAAGCCGTTCACCTCCACTGAACCTAGAAACCTACCCAGAGAAGGAAGATTTGACAATGTGATAGTGATGCATGCAGCTTTAAGGTCTTGGTAACAACTACAGCGCATTATCAGATTCCTAAAGGGAAAATGTCTACCATGCTGAAAGTGTTAGGGATTTCTCACAGACCACTAAGGTATCTTGATACACCTGTAAATGAGCCTGAAAACAACCATATCCCTTTTCCTACAGGGTGTTACTTAACTGGATTGTTCCACCTCTATGGAAATAATTCCCAGTATAACATCAATGTGGCTTCTGAGACCCCTGCCTCTTAGCATTGTCCAAGTCTCTTTTATGTATGCCCAACAGTTTTTCCCCATTTAAAGATTACTCACTCAATGTTTTGATCAGCCGGGCTAGTAAATCAAACTTTCACCATGATTCATTTACACATATCACAGCTTGTGTTACCTGAGACTAAATTGGTTTACTTGGGCCCCATTAGAATTATCTGCAACAGGATAAAACAGATGTACATTAGTTGAGATAAAGGTGGTACAAAGAGGTTATAGTCAGTTACATCTAGTTGTTAGTTCCTCCACATCATTTTCACAGTGGAGCCACCCTCACCCCATAAAACTGGAGCTGATGGTGCAGGGCACCCCACCCTTGTTACCATAGGTCTTGTCAGGAGCCCTTAACCTTAAGATGCAATAATACAACATACTCCTCTCATGTCATTAGGGAATAGGGTATTATTTTCAAGTCTTTCTTTTTTTGTTTCTGGTGCAGACTTGCATGCTAAATAAAATTTACATTTTTAATGGAAAAAGTAAAAATCCATTTAGCTTCCCTGGTAGGCAGGGAATTTGCTGGAAGTCACAATCTTTGCATCCCCTACCAGACTCTACCTAATGGATAAGTGGGGCAGTCATTCCTTGGTCAGCTGTTCTCAGTCTTGTGCCTCTAGTTATTTTACACACATGATTGTCACTCTCTTGACCTTTGATTTCATGATGACTATGACTGACCCTTAGCACATGTGAATTCATAATAATAGTTTGTGTACTATAGGGGTCCGAACTCTTTGATGAATCAAATCAATTCTTTAGCAAGATAACGTTGTCTGACATCATCAAAATAAATCAGTCAAAACAATTTCCATTTCTGGGATTATTTTCTGCGATACAATACTGTTGTAGTGTATCATGTTATAGTCGCTGCATGAGGATAATAACTTGATTTACAAAAGGAGTACCATGTGTGTGTGGAACAGTGGGGAAGGGGGAGTGCACCCATCACCTTTGTCTCTGGGAACCAAGGACTTTTCTTGCTTATTTCACTTACATAAAATGTGTTGCCCCGCTCAAGCCTAAATGGGGGTGTCAGGGGGTTTCAAATGACTGGTGCATAACTCCAAATCTGCAAGGTTGTTTTCTCTTGCATTACTGTTGGAGACAAACTTGTAAGCACCTCAGAACATTCACTACCTTAACTGACAGTATAAATCATTATATATAATCAGTGTAATCATTTAGGGTGTGAACAGCAAAAACGTTTTTTATTTTTGGTTTTATTAAAAACTAGTGAGCACCCTCAAAGCAACATATCTTATCAACTTTGTTTACTCATCTGACCAGTTTTCTCTCATCACACAGACTTCAGGAGGGATTTAACAAGATTTATAGGGAGTGAAGCAAAAAACACTGGCCAAAAAATAAGTGCAGGATGTAATGTAAATCCTGCACAACAAAACTATACTATGTTTAATTTGGGGATCATGATTTATAATGGTTATTGAACTGAGCATAGTGCAATTTGGTCTGAAATCATTCGCGTGATTTCAAAACTGAACGAGGGTGCAGTGCAAGTTTGATTAGACCAAAATTGCATGACACGACACAAGGCTCAATTACCACTCTATTACACTCTATTACCACTCTATTATTTATTTATTATTTAATGTTCACTTCAGGGTTTCTAGTTTTGAATTTTGATGGGCTTAAAAAAGGATGTGATTTAGAGCAAAAAAATGGTGCAATTTGGGTATTAATTGAACTGTTGAGAGCCAATCAGGTTTGATGAATGATAAGTGATTTCAAAATGGGTGTAATAAAATGTTAAACTGTGAGCCCCAAAATTAAACACTGCACATTTGCTGTTCACACCATTAGTCATAAATATAACAAAAGTCTGGTATCTGCAATCAGCTATGATTTAAACACTAATATGACAATCTAACTGGACAGTGTATGTGTCATACCTAAGTAATTGGACAGTACATGCCATTACACATGTGCTGGAAGAGGGCAGTTGTACTTTAATATGTTCTAAATTACTATGCATCTTAGGGTGAAAACTACCTTTTCCTGAAATGTTTTTCTCTTTATTTCTTTCTCGAATTTTGTTATAGATACGATTAATTGGTAACAGGGCCTTGTGTAACTCATATGATTACAGACTGAATTGGACTCTACTCAGTCCTATTACCATTATAAATATTGAACAATATTATTGAGCTGTACACTGTATTGTAACCATTTAGTATACACAAGTTACTAGTTCTTAATTTTATCAATCTTGTTAAAGTCTGTGTGATCAGATGAAACCAGATCAATAATAAAACAAAGTCAACAAAATATGTTGCTGTGTGCTGCTCACTGGTCAGTCAAGTTTGCAAACACACCATTTTAAAAGAATAATATAATTGCCAAGTAAGTTCCACAATCTGTACTTCAGAACAAACAAAATCCATAAATAATCCATGCTGAAATATCAAAGAAATGCACCATCTGCTAAGCCTTCAAAATCAACCAATCTGTAAAATATATCCCCAAAATCCAAAAACTGAGAATTTTTGTTAAACCGCAAACCTATCAACCCACTCATAATTAGGATCCCCTGCTCAGTTCGCTGCAAGTCACCTGAGGCAGGGATGCTAGGGTCCCACTGGAGGCACAGCTCAGATTACATGTAAGTAACAAAATGATTTTACTTGATGGGGGAGGGTGAAGATAAGATAGTGGGAAGACAAGTTGACGTCAGAGCATCAAACACAAAGTAGTTCTCACTTGTCAAAAACTTCCCCTTCCCTTCCATAGCAACAAGATCTGAACTACAAGCAACATGTATCATTATTTCAATTTGTTCATGACCTGAATTTCAAATGAATGGTTAGAGAAAAAAAAACCGTATGCTTGCCTTGAACCGATGATTCTTGTAAAATATCAGATACATAGCGAGATGGGAATATCCCGGCTATGCCGGTACGGAGGTTGATGCCTTCATACCACAAATCTTCGCACTTCTTGTCTACGTGAACCGCATCTCCAGTGTCCAAGCTTATTTCATCGTCATGTCTGGCTACAAACTTGTACAAGGCAATATGAGTTTGTTTGGGTTTTGTCTTTAAAAACTGGTCTTCTGGTTCTTCAGTTTCGGACGACAAAGACGCGTTGCTACTAACACTGCTTACTGATGATGAAGAAGTACTTGAACGCTTCAAGTTTGAGTCCACACTGAAGCTCTTTGACTGACTTGACTTGACAGATTGACTTGGAGTTGAATACATAGATTTCGGAGTCATCGGAAGCACCCTCTTGTTTCGCTCTGTTCCAGGGTTTGAAAGCTTCCGTCCTGTAACATTTCCGTCAGCATGAGAAAGGCGTATTTCTTCTTCCGTCCTAATTTGATTGCTCACCTTGATTTTTTCGTTTTCCGGTAGAGCATCTCTGTTTATATAAACAGTCAAAGAATCGAGTTGTTCTTTTAGGCTTTCAGTTTTACCTTCCATGTTACCGTACTCAGACGCTAACCCTTGACCAAGTCGCTCTTTCTTAACTTCCCCATCTGGTTCAGTATTCACGAGAGCCGAAGCTGCTGTATTCAACATTACACGAGATTATCCTTCAATTGAACAATCAAATATTGACAATATTGTGTCTTCTCTCACGCGATCATAACATCACACCACGACAGCCGGAATAATCAGTTTCAATTGACCTTTTCTCACTTCAGCTGACCATCTGAAGAAGACAAATTTGCCAGTACCAAGCGTGTCCCAATAAAATTCATTCATTATCAAAGAAAATATATTAATTCCAGTTTCACGATCGAGCGAGTTTAGACACCCACTAAATTTGCCACATTCCACTAGGTAACCACGCTTGCAACTTGACACTAGCAACCAACAGCGCATCGAATAAGCTGGGAAACAAGCAATGCGAATATAATTGCTCTTCATTGTCGACTTCATGGACCGGCGAAATGCAAGCTCTTCCTTATTTACAACTCCGAGACTCAGAGAGCCCTGCATCTTCGGAAAAGAAGAGCTACAGATTGAGCCTGCATGAAACTTCGGTGAAGACAGGTCAGCATGGTGATGGGCAAACAAGAAGTGACCAAAATGTCAACAGATCGGTGAGTCAATGAAGTGTTTGGCAAATAAAATTCATTAACAGCAATTAGGGTTATCTGCTGATAATGATATTATATTCTCTATCATATTGAACCTGGACTCCTGATTGAACTCTCTCTCTTTTTTTTTAAGAGAGGCCGGCTATCATTTTAAAAGGAGCGTATTTCCCTCATACAAAATTAAGCTAAAGCTAAAATCTCTCACACTCAAGAGCCAATGCAGAGATTTGCATTTGTCGCGAACGTACTTGTGTCCCACATGTATAGGATGTCATGAAAGGTAAAAACAGTATACTGAAAGTGTACTGAAGATTATATCAATGTGCGACAGTTTTAGTATGAGACTTTGTGGCGCTAAATTCCCTTAGATCTGAAGTCTTATAACTTTAAATATCAATGATGATGCCAACGACGTTTAACCCCTCGACAATTCTTTCTGTGTCTTACTTTTAGCTGTTTATCCATATGATGTTTTTAATTATCCATTTCCTTCCAGCATATTCAAGCCCCAGTTTTTTACAAATTATGAACACAAGGACTTTCTCTCTGCTTAAATAACTGGGTACCACAACAATGTACATGTATGATTATTTTTCTCATAGTTAAAATTAATTTAACTTGAGTCTCTTGTAAACCATCACGTGATATTTATGTATATATTCCCAGTAATCCTGAGTAATTAAAGATTTGCTTTTAAAAGCAATTGCCATGTAAGATCAAAACACCATTTTTTAAAATTATAAGTGAAAAACAACAACTGAAGGTAACGTGATTGCTCTGAGCAGACATTATGCATGATTAAGTTTTATTTGAATGGTCACAGTTTGTGATTTCATCCATGGACTCAAATGCAGAATCTATGAAATGAATGAAAATTTAGTTATGAGAGAGGAAGTGTGAGTTCTTATTGTCACGGAAACATAAATACCAATAGTAGAAAAAAAGGTACCAGGGAAGTTACTTTTAAGAAAAGTTACAGATTTTGAGATGAGTTCAAACAAGACTTTCCAGTAGCTATTTTAATCATTGTTAACATGACAACATCAAAATATTGAGATCAGCAGGTTATTTTTTCTCTTTTGTCCTAAATATTTGAAATATTTTTTCATAAAGAAATCCGGGTATATAACTATAATCACAGTGCCACCTATAGTGTATTACGTCAATAGTAGATAGCCTAGAAAGTTCATTAATTGATTGACAAAGATTGCTTTTGTCAATTTGTATATCATCTGTATAAGACTTGGAGACTCAAACTTGACATTGTCCATTTCTTTTATTACTAAAATGTGTTCGATTTTTGGGTTGCTGTGGTGAGTGGTGTCACACCAAATGCAGGATGACCATAATATAGTACTAATAATATACATAAAAAATTTCTGCATTCTGATTGGCAGAGAGCTTGTCAATTAATCCCAATCAGGGATTGAAATTTTTTTAATGCAGAAACATGAAATTAGTGCAAAAACTTGAAATTAGAAATGACTGACAGGTACCCCCCAAAACCATAACTAAACAAACACAGAATCATCCACAAAAGCATGCCAAGGACGCTGGTGATCATTTAAGAAAGTCGATTCTCCTTTGGAATCGAATTACTTCGCAAAAAAGCTGAGCTGTTGAAACAAGCAATCCTGGACTTTCCACTGTTTGCTCTATTTTGGGCTTCTAAAAGCAAAAAGCATTTTGAAAGATAGCCTGATTTTAGCACTTGTTGTTTGTCCTCAGAGGATATTTTTGATCTGTATTCCACAAACCTGTCAACAAGCCTGTGTTATCATTTTTTGGACCAATCGGTTTCTTTTAGGCGGAGTGTGTTTTAACATGATTTTTCTCATGCAATTTGGAATAAGTAAACACTTGTAAATTTTTTCAAAGACCCCAAATTGCACTCACCCTTTGGAGTTGTGCAATTTTGTTAGTCTTTGAAAAATTTACTTGTGCTTATTTATTACAAATTGCACTTGAAATCATGTATTGCTTGACTTATAGTATAAGTGGTGTGTCACTTTGTGATATCTACATAACCGTATCATCAATACATGCTTCTCAGTAGTGCACATTTCTGGATGAATCTCTTCAGATTCATCCTCTGTGAGTCTGTGTCATTAGTCTGCAACTAATCATCCAGCCAACAAGTGCTTATTTTCTGATTCATTTAACTCAAGATCACTGTTGTTTTTCAGGACTATTTACAAGAGAACACCACGCAGTTTGAAGGACGCAACAGCATATATTTTGGGGACATACCACATTTTCGCACTCCTCTTCCAAGTCCATCCCCAAGCAAAATTCTGAAGCCATCTCGGAAAGTTCAGAATCAGTCATCACTTCCCTTTTGGATTGAGCCACTAGGAGTCTGGCTTACAAACAGAAAGGCATGAATGTTAATAAATTAGTACTGTAAATATTGATTTAGTACCTGGTGTAGTTTCTTACTTCAAGGCCCTATGATCAGTTTAATAAAAAGTGATAGGCTCATTTCTTGTTTTTAAGCCTTTTACTCGACTATTTTATTTACACAGTGAATAATAACAAAGTATAACCCTCTTATACCATACAAGAATTAATATGGCAATTAAGCCATTGTATTTTCGTCGGTATTCCACAGAACCTTCTCATCATTCATTGCATTGATTGTGTCAGGCCAGGTATTTTCTGTATCATGGAACATCCCACTCGTCACTTGTATTTTCTTGGTACACACCCTCGCATACCAATAACTACAAATAGTGTGTATTCTAGTTGGCATTTTTATTTTCATAACCGGTACAAGCTGACTTAACCATATTTCTCTCAAAATGCCTACTGGTATGCTCCTTTGTTGATATCAACTCCCTGTTATTGTTTATCATTATTTACTTGATTTCAGAAGTGCAACCGTTATGAGACCTTCTCAAGAAATATGGAGCTGCTGCGCCGCACTAGTGATATGTACTTGGTAAGAAAGTCGCATTTGTTGATTCTAATAACCAATATTTTGTAAGGAGAAATATTCCTTTTCTAATAAACATTTCATTCTTATTATAACGTACATGTTTGAATGACAGTGACACATAATGCTGAATAAGTTGGTTCACTGCAGAAATACAGTGATATACTGCACATACTTTTGGATATTTGGCTGCCAGCTATCTTAAAAGTATAGATAGGAATATATTAATTCAAATTACAAAACAAAAAACCACAATTAAAAACTAAAAATGAATATCTGGGTTTGCTGAAACAGAAATTAAAACCTGTTTGCATTTACTGTTTTCCCTTGTTCCATTTTGGAAAGTTTGAAACAATATTAACGGTTTATGGATTTCCTTGACAGTGATTTTCGGTCACAAAAATGTAACCCGCGAATGTACGGTTTTTTTTTCGTTGAAAGGATCCCTGTCCACATATTCCAAGATGCTCCCATGAGCGGACACTATCAGCCCTTCGACGCCAAAAACAAAGGTTTAAAACTGAGGAAGAGTTCAAGAAGCAAGAGGTATGCTGGGTTCTAGAGAGGCACGGAACTAAAACAACGAGCCCGGAACTAAAAGGATTTTAGGCTTAAGCAAGTGCCTGGGGGGTGGATTGGGGGGGGGGGGGGCGTGCCGCACGCTTCCTAAAACCCTCACCCTATTTCAGACCAAAATCTTTGATTTCCCCAAGCCTATTTCAGACCTGACCCTTAAATCAATACCCATTTTCAGACCTGCCTTAAAATCAGTTCCCTAGGTCAGACTAATGTTAAAGGCAATGTTTGTATGCTTTGATTACGTAGGATATAAAAGTGTACAAAGTTTCGAGCTTAAAATTCCACACTATAAAGCAGGTTGCATAATGCGCCGCCAATTTAAGACTAGAGTGCACAAACCATACCCCATTTCAGACCCAAATGGTCAAAATTGATACCCTATTTCAGACCAAAACGGCTAAAAAGCATGTACCCTTTGGCGCCGCACATACTTACATAGCCCATATATGGAGTACCCCCCTCCCCCCGGGAGCAAGTGTTACCACTTTTGACGTTACCCGGTTTTTTTCAAGTGACATATTTCCGACGATGACTCGTGTTGGAGTACACATGAAATGGAGTTAATTTTAGTTGTCTCCAAAAACTTGGCGTTACCAAGAGTTACTGCACCAGAAATAGAGAAGAATCACAGGTCCATAATCCACCAAACAGAAACAAATCGGGAAAAAAGGAGCGAAAAATATGACCAATATGTCCAAGTACACTATTTGACCTCCAGTGGAAAGGAAAAGTCAGCCTTTGAACCACAAACAAGCTTTTAACCTTTGTCTTTAACTGTTTTATTGGCGGATGCCTCGAACTGCTATAATTGTAGGCTACGATTACGGATTTTTGGCACAGCTTTAATACAATAAAGATTTTTATAGCACCCATACATGGAACAAACAGTTCAAACATTTGGTGTTTCAATGGGGTACAGTTCTCAGTTGGGTGTATTATCTCGTAGGGGACCTAGTGTTCTATTGTAAATAACCTGCCTCTGACAAATCAATCAATCAGTCAATCAATCTGGAATAATAATAATAATAATAATAATAATAATAATAATAATAATAATAATAATGAATGGGTTATAATAAGAATGGGTTAGAGCATGCGGAAAAGTGGTATGAACATGTCCCAGAAGGAGTAGTAGAAAATGAAGAAGTTAAGGTTTTGTGGGATATCAATGTTCATTGTGACAACGTGATAGAGGCGAGAAGACCAGACATAATTGTAAATGACAAGAAAGAGCGAAAGGGGCTAATCATCGATATTGCTGTACCAGCTGATGTAAGAGTGGAGGAAAAAGAAAGAGAAAAAGTAGAAAAGTATCGGGATTTGAAGAGGGAGATTGGAAGATTGTGGAAACTTAAAAAGGTGGAGGTTGTACCTGTAGAAATGGGGGCCCTTGGAAGTGTCACCAAAGGATTTGATAGGTGGATTGAAAAGCTAGGGATAACATTCAGTGTTGGAGTGGTGCAAAAGACTGCGCGCTGCGTTGTTGGGAACTGCAAGGATATTGAGGAAGGTACTGGAAATGTGAAGAAGAGGTAATTCCGTTAGCCCTTGGTCATTTGTTGTGACTCGCCTAATGGAAGTAATCACGGCAATGACAACAGCCAGAACATGATGTTAAACAAAAATAATAATAATAATAATAATAAAACTTATATAGCGCCGATATCAATATTCCTATTTTCATCAGTGCAGTGTCGATTGCAGGGTGTTATTCAGAAGAGAATGCCACTTACAAGTATCTCGATTGTTGATCACCTTTAAAGTCCAACTGATTTTTTACAGTGGTGGATTCTTTCAACAGTGGGGTGTAATTGGAATTCGGAGAGTGGTCTGTTACCTTGATCTTGTGTAATAATGACTGAGAAGTTACTGCTGACAAAAGTTTTCAACTTTTGATTTCAGCGTCACATTCGAATTATCGAAAGAGTTCAACAGTTTCGTGAATTGTGGGAACAGTGGACGGATAAAGCGAAATCTTCTGGAGCAGAGCATGAGAAGAGATTTGACAGCTTTAGGAAAAGTAGAGGTAATCTTGGATTACTGTGTTATGCGTTTTGTTTACAAGTCAGTAAATAGGACTGATGCGTTAGTATGGTGTTGACGGATGTGGATGCCTGATTGTTCGAGCCTTTCTCGGATCTCTTGTATTCTTGTACACAAAGGGTGCAGTTTTTGGGGACTGTTCCGAAGTAGTAATACTGGGAATTTTACTCTCTGTTCTATTCTTTAAGTCCCCAAACGTGCGCCCAAAATATCTCGTACCGTAATGGCAAAATGTGTCGCTCTGTTGTTTTGTTGCGGTGCGTCTAAGGTTTACATTTACGATACTTACGTTCGTATACTAGTAAATTCCTTTTTAAAGCCTGGCCTTGTGCCTTAACCGACGTCTATACTAAGACGCAGTTTAGATAAGGTACCAACGGTGATTTAATACGATTGTAATAACGGGAGCACTTCGCGTTTAGGAACCGTCTACGCGAGTGCCGTACATACGTACGGAAAACGTAAAAGAAAATGATTTCAAACGAGCTTAGAACGAATATGTTCAACTTCAAAATTGTGATTTTTGAAGAAAGGTTATTCACCATTTGCGTATGAGCGTTGAAAAAAAATGAAATGAAGCTGGTTTTCGAAACCTTTAAAGTAATAGCGTCTGCAAGTTGCAGTATTGCCTCTTCTCTGTTGTTTACATATAGACAGGGAAACAACCGAAAATCCATACTAAACGACGAGAAGCTCGGATTTTTCTTCAACACATCTCTTGTCAAGGAAAAAAAACCAATCATTTACACAGCAAACCGCCCCTCAAAACTATCTTCACTCCACTCGCGACTATGATTACTGGTCAATCCGTTTTGGTAAATTTAATGGAAATTTACGGGGTAAGCTGTTCTGGATTTTGCCGAGAATGGCTCAAATTGTTTCTCAACGAACGCTTATTATGCACAGTCCCAAAACAACGTGATTACCTTCGTCTATTCCGATTGGGCCTGTTCCGAAGTTGTCCCGAAATGTATTTACGTTTGGCGGAACTAAACTGTAAGTTAGTGGCAGTGACAAAGAATGTGATAATAGGCCATATTCGTATTCTCGGTATTGACCTGGATCTAGCATGAAGTGGAGGCTCTTGCGGGGGATTACATTTACATATGAAAAGATTCCCCCGCATGAGCCTCCATTTCATGCTAGATCCAGTTCAATACCGAGAATACGAATATGGCCTATTCCTTCTCACGTGAGCCCGTTTGGTGTTAATTGACTCTTATATAAGGTATGATGTTTGTGATGTGTTCATCTCAGCTCTCTTTGAACTTTCTAGTTTTGTTATTCCATATTTCTGCGTACCTTTAATCCCCAAAAGTTTGCGTATCAGGCGGCGCACAGGGCCAGTTTACTGACTTTATTTCGGATTGTTTGCATATGTTCTTTAGTTTTTAGAGCGGTTTTTAACTGAGTGTCGTTAAACAGAATCCAAAGTAATTACTCTGAGCAATCAGTGGAGACAACGGGCGCGTTTTTTTGGGAGCCATTCTGGAATGAGAATAGTTCGAAGGTATTTTTGGCACGCTTTTTGATTGCCTATTCTAATTCCGGAATCTTTAGAATCCATTCTGGTTATTCTGCTGCGTAGTGTAGAATGAACAGAATGTGCAACTCATGACACGTCAATCTCTTCGGCAACAAATAAAAGATGTCCGACCGAAACACCAGCGTGTCAGCAATGTCGGCGGCAAATTCAACTTTTGCTTCCGATCCTGAGAAGAAAAGCAATTTAGGAAACAGTTTGTCTTATCAGTTTGTATAAGAAACATGAAGACCATTTTCCTGATGTTCCGTTCAAACGAAAATCTATCTGGGGGAGTATTTCGCGCGCGATGAACGAAGAAGGGTATTTTTCTTCCTCAGCACATTACGAAAACAGATGGAGGTCGTCGTTATCAAGCCTCCGTATGTGTGTGGACAACAGCAACAAGTCTGGAAGGGTGCGTTTTCATTCCTCTTTCAGAATAGTGGTTTTTTGTGTTGTCCAATTCCCATCATTCTAATCATTCTCATTCTTTTTATTCTCATTCTGAAATAGCCCAAAAAAACCTCACCCAATGACAGCTCAGTGAACCAATGCATCCGGCGCCAAGTGCGGAAAAATGCACACGTGCAACTCGTGATTGGTGTTGGTTTTGCTTCTTATTGGCTGTGAAAATGGCGCGAGTTTTGTCAACCAATCATAGAGCAAAGAAAGGCAAAACCGAAGCAAGCGCAATTTACTTTCGACACTCAATTAAAAGCCGCTCTATATTGAACCATGTTTGTTATTTGGACGGCATTGAAAGACTCAGGCTCATACTTCGAGTTATACACCAATTCCCGTCTCGTAGTGTTGCATTTAGTCAGTAACTAATGACTATTTTCTTTTGTATTCACAACAGATGGTTACATTGACCCCGATGAAATCATCAGAAAGAAAAGAACAGAAAGAATAGAACGTGAAAAACAGATTCGTCTTGAAAGTGAGAAAAGGAGAGAGGAATTACTTCGGAAAAAACGTTTTAGGCTTCCTAAGATAATCGTTACATATTATGACGACAAAGAGGAGAAACGACCATTATCTCAGTGTTCAAGTCTAGGCAGCAAAAGTAGGCTGCCAAGTTTAGTCAATATACCAAGTGGGGAAAACAATAAAGACAATGAAAGTGATTGTGGATCTCAAGGACGTAAAGGCGATCG
Source organism: Galaxea fascicularis (assembly GCA_948470475.1). Taxonomy (NCBI): domain Eukaryota; kingdom Metazoa; phylum Cnidaria; class Anthozoa; order Scleractinia; family Euphylliidae; genus Galaxea; species Galaxea fascicularis. The sequence continues at coordinate 21,539,677 of OX419336.1, read as the reverse complement.
ACTTGCGCTTCCTGAGATAGAGAGGTATTGTCTTGAAGGATATTCCGAAGAGACGCTGCATGGAGAAGACAGCAAGACTGTTTTACCTGGCAATGAAACGGAGCTGGCAGCTAGCACGGATTCAAATCCTCAAGAAAGCGATGCCGACGTTAACATGCAAAGTGTTGTCCCGGAAGAGCTATCAGAAGACAACACTGGAGACGAAGCTCAAAATGTGAGTGGCGAATTTTTACAAGACCAGCGTGAAAATGTCTTGAAAGAGGAATTGGTAGTTACGAACGAAAGTGTCTTAGAGGATGAACATTTGGAGAATAAGAATGAAGATGTCATAGAAGATGTCTGTCCACATGATGAAACAGCGGAATCTGAAAACGACCCGTCTTCGAACGACAAGGACTCAAAGACGGATGTACAAGATATGCTACGTTTACACCAGGACAAAACGTTGGAGAAAGTAGATGAACAATACAATGTTGACAATAAAAACAACATAGAGAGTCTAAAGGAGAAAGAAAGTGAAGGGAAAGGTGAAGACGAAGAAAATAAAAACAAAGAGAAGGACAAGGAAATACAGAAACACTACCTATTTCCTCCTAGTGTGCAAGGAATGGCTGATGAAAATGGCTCTGAAGGCTCGATAAATGAGGCAGATGACACAGGTAAAGTTTTTAAGAACGAATGAACAAACGAACGACTCGGCGGAACGAACGAATGAACGAACGAATCATTGAATGAGAAGTTAATGAACAGATCGTGAAATTACAGGTCCCTCCCAAAGAAACAACACTAAAGAAATTTCTATCTGCCCTCATGTTTTTGAACTATCAACATGCCTTGTCCAAACTGTAAAGAAATCCTCCGAGGAAGCGCAGATCACTTGATAACATTAGTAACAAGAAATGAATTGAAAAAGTCAAGTTATTTTATATATATTCTGCTGCTTGAACCTTTTCATTCCTAGCACGAAGTGGTACCTACACTTTCCAGACTTTCTTATTGGCATACATTAGCTTTTATAAATAACACAAGTAGCAACTCTGAAGAGCGTTTCTTCGAGTGTACTTTCCACTTTGTCATCAGTGTGATGTTAGTTCTTGCGTCATAATTTTAAATATAAGTGTAAAAGTCACAGCTGATTGCAAAATTTCCGCAAAAAGTCTTTCGCTCTCAAGGAATAGACAGTAATGAAATTTTTGCGTACTTATTAGAGGAGTCCTGTGAACATGTGTTTAAAATATACCAGAATTGTTGTGTTGGTCACGGCCTACTTGGAATCTCTACAAGGTCTTCACTTGAGATAGCGTATCATTATCATAACACTTCAATGCATTTTCTTCGTCCAATTCAGCTTGTTTCATGGGGGCGTTCATTCCAGTAGCAATAGGCGTTGGTAATGGTATGATACCCAATGATGCAATGCGAGCGTCGTCTGTGTTTGATCGTTACCACGTACCCAGTCAGGCGCGGCTGAACAACACCAGACAAAAGAGGAATGCTGGAGCCTGGAGACCAAAAATCAACGATAACAAGCAATACTTGGAAATTGACCTAGGAGTTGTAATCACGGTTACCCAGGTAGGTGTTATGAACTGTTTCGTTTTGTTTCCTCTCTGAATCTATTGACAGAGCTTCTTAATTTAGTAGTAGGTATCTCTCTATTTCAGCCGACATTTTTTTGTATTTGAACTTGGTCGCAAAATGTTGTGTTCGAAGTCACCGTGGTACTATGTTTGAAATTTAATCAATCATGTTAAATTTATGACTTTTTAACAAGTTTTATTTTTCACGTATTAGTAAAAAAGTATCCAATCCAATCGTCAAAATATGGTTGCCTAAACTGTTATATTTCGTGATGAGATGACAGAAGAAACACTACCGTGAAGGACGTTTGAATATTTGATCCCCTGATATAGCCATAGCATTCAGACAGCTTTTCCTTTGGATTCTTTATATGATTCCAATTCTACAGTTACTAACAACAACAACAACAACAACAACAAAGAGCTTTATTTTTCCCCCATGTGACATTTACAAATATTTGACAATTAAATTATATAGAAATTATATTGAAAAGGAGGGGGCTAGCTGCCTGGAATAACTGGTAAGTTAAAGAGGAAGGCAGCTAGTTTTACCTATTTAATTGTTAATACAAGTTAAGCTCGGTACACATACAGATATTATGCAAAATGATATTGGAGACCCTACTGGGATGTTTAGTTCGAGGAAACACACAGTATTTTTAAGTTTTAACGAAGAGGTATTTCGTTGATTTCTTCTGCCATCGTCAGTTATGAAATAACCTTCAGCAGTTGGCTCCATGTTTATTTAACTTTTTTTGTGATGCTTCCGTTCTCATGACTGTTATACTGACTTTAACTATAAAAAATTAAGGTCTCCACCCAAGGCTATCCCACTCCCATCGGCGTCAAAGTATCCAAGAAAGACAAATGTTGGGTGGAGTCATACACGCTGGCTTTTAGTACAGATGGCTCACAATGGCAACAGTACACTGAAAAAGGTTCTGTTAAGGTGTGTGTGTGTGACAGGGTTTCTCCTATCTATATCCTGTTTCTCGTAGCGTTAGTTTTTTTTTTTACACAGAAAGTGATTCGGAGAAGTACAACGTTTTTAAAAGGAATTTTAATCTCCATGGCTCAGCCACTGAAAAAACATTAGTTGACTTTTAAAACGAATAAATAAAAACTGATTTTAGTAGTGATGAAATGTTCAGAATAAAACACAAGTTAAAACTTCTAACAACTAAGCTTTAAATAAAGTTTCTTTTTGCGTAAAGTTGCAATCTTTAGCACATGTTAAAATTGTAACAATTAAAAGAGTGCGGCTGTATGAGTTGAATTTTTCCATCAAAATAGATGCAAACCTTGCGTTTTCAACGCTTTAAATATATTAAATTTTGTTCTTATTTTGCAGTGTAAGGTTTAATTATTGTGTCCTGTAAACATCATGATTACGCAGCAGTTGAAATGACGGCAAGTATTCAAAGGTCGTCTAAATAAAAGCTAATAAAATAATGAAAATGTAGACGCTATTAAGTATTTAAAGCAACTTCATTGTTAAAAATAACGCTAAAAGAAAACTTGCGAGGACATGCACAGTAACTTGGAGACCACGAAAACATAAACATAAACTGCGTGAAAAGCCTTCGATTTGATTTTGTTTAACGTGTGATAAACTGCGTAAGTACGGAAAGTTTCAGAAACGTGCAAAGATTGACAACCTGAGCGGGATTGATCTTCAGACTTACTGTTTTTTTACACCGTTTTTCTCGGCAGGTTTTTAAGGGCAACAGGGATAACAATTCAGTTGTACTCAACAGTCTTTCGAATCCAGTGGAAGCGAGATTTGTGCGATTCATACCACAGTCCTGGAAAAACAGCATTGCTTTGAGGGTAGAGGTGTATGGAGAAGTAGCAGGTAAGCTAGTCACTCCCCGGCCCTCCCTCCACTTCCGAAATGTTTATTTTTTCTGAATTGCACGTTCGAGCCCGAATTTTTGGTCTTTATTTATTATTTATTTAACTTCGCCAAGCTGGCAGGGACACCGCAACAGCGAGCGCCAATTACTGCGGGCCCGAGACACAGGTCAGCATCAGGGGTGGTCACAGCCAGGGTTAGACCTCCAGTCCGGAACTCTACCAACTGAGCTAACCCGTCGGCGGTCACCTTCTTTGCGCATTGTTTTTAAGTTCCATACATAAATGTGGTATTTAAAACTTACACTATAGCATCTACTTCCACACATTTTAATAAAAGTGCAATACGTAGCTTCAAGCGTGGGTGACGTGGGTTTGGGCAGAAGCTGAGAGTTGTTGCTGACCCCCAAGCTGAACAAACTAATTGATATTGGCGAATCTCAAGGAGACCACCTTCCTCGCTCTCTGTCCCCCCCCCCTTCCCCCCTTCAACAACCTCCATTGCAAAAGTAATTTTAATATCTATCTTTCCGTTAAGAACCTGATCTAACGGTCGTGACACCTCCGCCGTCTTCACCCACCACGATTAGTGAAGAACCCGTTTATGACGTGATTTTGGAGGAAGAAGAAGCAGACGTGGAGGAGTTTGTCTTTGCTGTGGAGGGAGAGCAGCTGGAAGAGCAAGATGCCTGGGAGGAAGATACTGTACATTCTGTGGTGGAGACAGCTTCACAGATGGAGAGTAAAGGTAAAATAAAGCACGCCTCTCACAAAGCCACACACGTCATATTTGATAGGCCAGCTGGAAGTAGGCCCATTGAGAGGGTAATTCAATGCTGCCATAAAAACAACTCCAGCTTGCAGCCAGAGTAGTACTTGCACTCGGGACCTCAAAGCCGTTGCCCTAACAACTCTGCCACACTTCCTGCCTCAAACCCCATCATTTGCTTTTATGAGATCCACCCAGTTCTATTTCATTCAGTCTACTCGTATAATAATCCTTCTTAGTTTCCCATTGGCAGACGGAGCTCAGTTGATCCAAACAGGACATAACCACAAGGCTTCATGTCGAAAGCACGGAACACACTCGATGTATTATTTCCAGTGGTATTAGCCATTATGGTGATTTTGTTTCTAAGCTTCCTGAGATTTCGGTGCCGATGCTCCAGAGATTCATATTGCTTACTACAATTAAATTGATTTCTAATTGATTTCTAGCTGCTGTGACATCTCGAAGTCCATCCGCGATGGTTGATCTCACAGTTCAAGGAGAAAAGGTTGGTTTCGTTAATTTACGGTGATCTTTTCCCTTTTAACGCAATTGCGCGTTCACTGTTTTCCACACAGATTCTAGTTTTCGCTCCTTACCTTGTAATTTTGATCCTTTTAGCAAGTTTACATTACGCTTTTGTTGTTAACTAGAAGGTGGTGTCAATCTAAGAAAAGATGACCAAATTCGTGGCGCTTTCTTATTTAAGAGGAAATTTCGCCTCTTTTTTAGTACAAGTACGCAAATCTTGAGAAGACTGGAGTAGTCAATGTAGAATGAACGCATTAAGGCCTGAGGAAGGCTAGTAAACAAAAGAGGGCATTTTATAAATTGCAATTTTCAATTGGAGATGGCCTCGTTGTGAATCAATCGTGAGTTTAGGGTCGGCAGCTTCAAACTGTCAGTCATGTTTTAATTGATATACATGTAGATCAAAAGGGCGGAGAAAGAAACGTAAAAAGTCACTTTTATTTCATCAGTAACTCAGTTACCTATTCAATTTGATTTTGCCAAAAAAGTGTTTGGGTTTGCAGAGGGAAGCAGCTTTTTAGTCCAAATGTAGTCTTTTTAAAACAGCGACTTACCAACACCATGAAAACGTTCATAAGTGGTTCAAATTTGTTCGTGACGTTGATAATCAATGAGTATTTACCAAACGATACATAAAAGTGGAAAAATGTATGATTGCCCCATCCAAGAGCATTCAGGGAACATAATTGTTCAGCACGTTTATGAAGTTCCCCTGACTTCCCCTCGGTAAGAACCGTAAACCATACTGTCTTCTGGATGACCCGCCTCGTTCAAGCGTTCATCATTGGGCTCCCATGCGGCGACTCTATTAATATCTTCTTCGTCGTTAACTTCGCCTTGATCGTCTTCATTCGATTGTATTTCCCCGTTTTCCTCGAAGCTCTCTTTGTCATGAGGAGGAAAGTCGTTGGCCATCCCAAATTCCTCGCTCTGAGAACTTGCGTCAAATTCATTTTCCAAAGATTGCGCCTTGGTGTTCCTATAATCATCACCTCTGTCTTCCGATTCTGTCCCTCTGTTTTTCATTGAGTCCTCTCGGTTAGGAGAGTTTACGTCCCTGGCCATGTTAAATTCTTTGGCTTCCTTGATCCAGAACCCCTTATCGATCCCTTCAAATAGATCTTCCAAATGCCAAGCCTGGTTGTTCTCATTGTCAATTTGTGTATCGATGGCGTATTTGATATAACGCTCTGGATAATGATCGTGAAGCGATGTCTTGTAGGAGAAAAGCTCGTCATCCCCATCAACACTTCTTCTTTGTACATCGTTAGTTTCGAGTTCAGACCCTTGCCTGCCATTGTGGATCCCATCAATGTTCTGAGCATGTTTCACATCAGGCATTCCATTGTACTGTGCATGTCTGTGCATCAATCTCTTAGGATTTACACTGTCATCAGCTAAGCTGAAATCAGTGAAAGTTTGATGAGGTGAGTAAAAGGGATGACCGTCCCAAAGATCTTCCACGGCACTTCGAATGACGTTTCTTGGTATTCCATTTGGATCATTTCCTTGTGCACCACTCCAATCTTCGTCAACTTCCTCTGGACTTTCACTGCCGTCGTCTTCAACGCGACTGTATTCCTCTCCTACTTCGTCTGTTTCAGTACGCTCATCCTTTTCATCTTCATACTCTTCTTCACCTTCGAAGTTATTGATCTCTTCGTTATCGTTGATGTTATAATCGCGTTCCTCTTCCTCTTCCTCTTCCCTTCCTTCGTCGGTATTGTATTCACTTTCGATATCGTTATCGACTTCACCTTCGAAGTTCTCTTCGTTTTCACTTTCGATATCATTATCGACTTTTTCTTCTTCTTCACCTTCGTGGTTATCTTCGTTTTCACTTTCGATATCATTATCGACTTTTTCTTCTTCTTCACCTTCGTGGTTATCTTCGTTTTCACTTTCGATATCATTATCGACTTCTTCTTCTTCTTCTTCACCTTCGAAGTTATCTTCGTTTTCACTTTCGATGTCATTATCGACTTCTTCTTCTTCTTCACCTTCGTGGTTATCTTCGTTTTCACTTTCGATAGTATTATCGACTTTTTCTTCTTCTTCACCTTCGTGGTTATCTTCGTTTTCACTTTCGATATCATTATCGACTTCTTCTTCTTCTTCACCTTCGAAGTTATCTTCGTTTTCACTTTCGATATCATTATCGACTTTTTCTTCTTCTTCACCTTCGAAGTTATCTTCGTTTTCACTTTCGATATCATTATCGTCTTCTTCCTCTGGTTCACCTTCGAAGTTATCTTCATTTTTATTTTCGGTATCGTTGTCGCCTTCTTCCTCTTCTTCGCCTTCGAAAATCTCCTCGTTTTCTCTGTCCATACCGCTGTAATTTTCTTCCTTCCCGCTGTTTTCGTTGTCAATTCCATTATTATAGTCATCGTCATCGCCTTCATACTGCCATTCTTCATTTGAATCTTCCCCATGTCTGTAATCGGTTTTGATTTTCCCCTTTCCTGACTGTTCCCTAGCTATTGATTTCAGTAAGCGATTTACTGTCTCGCTCCAAAAAGACTTTCCCCTGCCATGCTCCTCTTGATCATCAGCTGGTGATGTTTCAGACTCCGTATCCCTCAGTTCTTGTACCCAAGAGCTGGTGTGGCTGTCAGATTCTATCAGATCTCGGTATTCATCCCAATCTGCGAAGAAGTCGAAACAACGAGAGAAATTGAAAGTTAGGAATTACACAATTGGACGAGGTTCTTGAAAGTTTCGGAAGTCAAATGAACGCATTGACAAATTTGTCAGTTTGACTCTGACTTTGATTTTGACTCTCAATTAAAGGACGTTTCGACTTAAGTTATTTTCGATAAACGTATTCACGTAAACATAAATGTTACCTTGAAACATTGGTCTCGGAAGGGGTCGGGCAATTACTCTCAGCTGTGAGAACACAGCAACGAAAATAATGCCGACCCAAAATCTCATTTTGTTTTACTCAAATCCTTGCTTTAGAAGATTTTTTTCTCCTCGAAACAAATAATCTCCTTACATTGCCAAAAGCAACGCCGTAAGTCACAGTTAATTTGTTAAAACTGCAATTTTCATTATTGCGTCATTTCAAATTATTTCATTAGCCCAGGATTTGGAGAAGTCAACACTTGACAACAGTTTTTCTAGTGGTTCACTTGCATAGCTGTTACTTGCTGCTGACATATTTTTCGGCAAAGCAGGGATGATAAAAAAAAAAGAAGCGAAGTAACTTGACCCCAGAGTGTGTCAAGTTTTTATCGTAAATCTGTGTGTATGGAGAGAGCAACGAGATGCGCGCGCAGCTGAAGCTTAGTGTAGCCGAGTGAGGCCTGGTAAGGGAAGCGAAAAAGTATACATGGTTTACCTCGAATGATTAAAATTAGACGCTCAGAGGCAGAAATTTGCTTATTTTCCGTTTTTTTTAAAATAAAACTTGTTTCTCACTGAAAACTGCTGCTGCATCGCCGTGATTTTTGCGTCTGTTGGGTCTAGCTCAGCGTCTAGCTTGTTTTGGAGTTTTCCCCGGCAAAGTCAATCGAGCCTAATCGAACTGAATCAGTTCAATCGAACTCTATGGAACTCAATCGGCAATCGAACAAATTCGAACTCACACAAAAAATTGGACAATAGAACTCCATAGGATGGTTCATTTCAGAACTCTTGATTTTTGTCGAAGTGGTTAAAACAAAGTCAAGAATAACTTGTTTTCGACGGGCTTGCTTTGTATGTAGGTTTACCAGAGCTTACGTACAGTAACCAAGCGGGCAGTAAGACCACAGAATTAAAAATCGTTGCATTTTTGTTATAGCGAACTTACTCACCGAACACAGTCGAAAATAATCTACTGGATCGAGTTCGATTGCTTTCGATTTAAACGATTGCGCACGATTGGTTCGGAAAGGGAACTCACACAAAGTTCTGTGTTTGACTTCGTTCGATTGCCGAACTCTTATTGTATTGCAAAACGTTTGACGAAATTTTTCAGTTTATCATAACCAACCTCTGTCACCTATGTTGAAGTTAGTGTTGAAATTTAAATATATAGGAGAGCGAGGTGTAAAGTTTAAAGCTGTAATTCATCTTTGCAGCAAACAGCTAAGAGGAAAGGAAAGTCTAAGAAACCCAAACAAGATAAACGAGAGGAGAATGAAGAAAAAAAGACGAAGAAAAAGAAGAAAAAGAAGTTGAAAGAAAATAAGGCAAAAGCACCACTCGTCACCAGTCTTTCACTGGTGGAAGAAGTCGGGGAGGAAGAGGAAGAGGAAGAGTCGTCGCCGGAAGAAGAAGAAGACGATGAAGAGCATGAACAAGAAGAGGACACGCAAATCAACTCTCCCACCACCCCTGAAATCCCCAAGAGACCAGGTACATCTTTGTTGTGACAAATTTAGGACTATTCTGCTTGTTCACACTCCGCCCCCGCCCCCGCATATCAAACTCACGGGGTACAAATAGTCTCTTACTGAATTACGTGACCACGCCCACTTCATCGGCCCACTCAAATCGAGTGCGATTTTCGGATGTTATATCATCGTGCCGATTCTCTGTATAAAAAGTTAACAATGTACCACCGAAATATTGAACTATAATATTATGGCTTTCCATTTTGCATATTTTCGTACTACAAAGTAAAGTTTTTCCCTCGTCATTTTCACCTTTTTCCCGAGCGGGTCCGTCAAAATTAAGAAGGCGTTCGTGGTCAAAATACGACCGAGCAAGGAGTCTTGGGCGACTTCTCTCTTACGCAAGCGCAAATTGAAAATGTACCGCGAAAATCAAAGAGAGGAACAAATTTCCTTTGTTTTGATATGTAAATTGTCGAACAAAAAGCAGATTTAACCTCGTCAAATGGCTATTCAAAACAGTCACATCTTCCTCCTTTTGCTTGTTTCCTGTTTTATAAGCGTGAAAGCAGTGGGAGAAGAATCGGGTAGCTCGGAAAGCGCTTCGGGTACTGATCTACCATCGTTTACGTACGAGATAAACAAGTAAGATTTGTAAAGTTATTTTCCGTAAGAGTCGGAATAAATACATTTTTGTTCAGGCTAGATTGCTGCTCTTTCCCTATACTTCGTCCAATAAATTTTTGTTGCAGCTTACTAATCTATACAATTTCGAAGGAACGTAAAGAAGATGATGAAGAAAACCATAAGTCGGTCCTCTCTGCTATTGTAAGCAAAGTATTTGAACGATCAGGTATACGCGGTATAATGCTCAATAACCGAATTTTAGAGGTCTTCAGAAAGAAAATATTCTGTCTCCAAAAAGCAGTCAAGAGAGCTAGCAAATGTGGCGGAAGGCAATTAAATGCACTTCTTAACAAGCTGGAAACGGGTCCTCGGTATCAATTTAAGGTGTATTATAACGAGGTTGATGTGCATCAGCTTAAAAATGAGAACAACCGGTTAAGGGGAGAGAAAAGAGCTTTAGAAGAATCGCTGGTACAGGAGAAGGCAAAGCGATTGCGCATTGATGAAAAAGCACGTGAAGCTCTCGAGACAGCTGAGAAGAAAGGGGCCTTCTACAAGAAAAAATTTATGCAAATAGTGAAAAAGGTGATCAAAAATGGTAAAAAAGGTAGAGGCCCTGCTAAAAAAAGGTTTGATGAGTATTCCAAGCACCATCAGAAGAGAATAAAAAACCAGCTGAAGGAGGAGTGCCAAACTACATTGTCCTTTCTTGGACTTTACAATTTTGTTGCCACCAAAATTGAAGTCTTTAACACTGATACTTATCAGTATGAAACTTTTAATCTTGTTGGGGAGGGAGAACTGGCATTCACAGAGACTGATCCTAAGGAACTTACTAATGATGACCTTGACAATATCAATATGTGGCTCTATCTGAAAGATAAGTTCAATATTTCAAACAAGGCCTGGCATGAAATTGCCACGAAAGCCAGTGGCGTCCCAAATTCATATTCCATAAAGAAGCGAATCAATGAATTAAACAGCAAATGGGCCTTGAGACCAACTCCAGGGGATGCTGAGGGTGTTCAGTTAGGTTTTGCAGAAACCTTACAAGAGCATATTGTAAGGCTTCAGAAAAATGGAGAAATCAAAACTGGACAAACCATCAAGATCAAGCTTAGTGGTGATGGAACGAATATTGGAAAGAGGCTTACAGTTGTGAACTTCACCTTTACCATTCTGAATGAAAAAGAGGTGGCAATGGGTGAGAAAGGGAATTATGTACTTGCAGTTATAAAAACTACAGAGACATATGATAATCTAAGAGATAGCCTAGCAGACCTTCGAATGGAAATGTCAAACTTACAGGAAATAAGTGTAAATAACTGCACCTACAAACTTGAGTACTTTTTAGGTGGGGACTGGAAGTTTTTAGCACTGGTCTGTGGTCTAGGAAGGGCAAATAAGGATTATGCTTGTGTTTGGTGCAAGTGTCCCAGGCAGCAACGGTGGGACACAAGTAAAAAGTGGTCAATTAATGACCCCACATTTGGTGCTAGAACCATTGAGGAAATAGCAAAGTTCTCCACTGGAAAAAATTTCAACTGTAAAGGAAAACCATTATTTGATTTTATACCCATGGATCATGTCATCATAGACACATTGCACCTCTTTCTCAGGATTTCAGATGTTTTAATTGACTTGCTCATAAGAGAGTTGAGAAGAAGTGATGCTATTGAAAAAAAAAACACCTTCTCTGATGGATTCCCAAGGGACAAGTATAAACACATGGCAGGTTACGAAGAATTTATCAAGAGTATTGGGATTTCTTTTAACTTTAGAATAAACAAGGACAGTAAAAAGCTGGAATATAGAGATCTTACTGGACCAGAAAAACTGAAACTCTTTCAGCACATAAATATTCCTATGCTTCTTCCTCAATGCAGCCAAAACAAAGATATACAAGTGATCTGGAAAAAATTTATGGACATAATTGGTGATTTAAAACTAGATTTTACATCTGAGGATAGTATTCTTGAATTGCAAGGAGATATCAAAGCATGGTTTGAACTCTTTCTCAACGTGTACCAAAGCAAAAGATGTCACTCCCTACATGCATGCACTTCATTGCCATGTCCCTGAATTCCTGTCACTTTATCAAAACATTGCATATTACACACAACAAGGCTTGGAAAAATACAACGATAGAGCTTCCAAAGATTTCTTCAGATCTACAAATCACAAAGGAGTTGATGCCCTCCAACAACTGTTTCTGAAGAAAAACAGGATTCAGTTCCTAGAGGCAGCAGGATGTGAAAGAGTTAAGAACACTTATGAATGCAGTAATTGTTCTAAGGAAGGCCACAACATCAAGACATGCACATCACCATGCAAACATTGTGCAGGTCCTGTGTGCTGCGCACATCTTGTAAAGGAAAGTGGCAAATGGATGCCAAGATGTCAACTTCAAATTAACGAGAATTAAATTAACACCAGTATGTTACAAAACAAAGCATTTGGTGCTTGAGGATTTACTGACTCTAGTCTTCCCTCAGTTTGGCAATGTTAGTCAGGATAAGATCACATTTCATTTCTAATAAACGGATTATAAATTGTCATTTCCATATTTTTGGCTGATTGTTATTTCAATGATTGAATGATTGTTATTTCATCTGTTTGCGTGGTAGTTGTTCCTGTTACCATCACCTCTTACAAACTGAAAATTAATAAAGTAGCTGTTTTCAACTTCTGATTTAATATATTGCTCCCCAATGATTTTGTATTCTGTGATTGGACTTCTTTGCCCCAGCCAATAATTGACAGTTCCTGGAATTACATAAGCAAAATCTCCAGCTGGATTTAAAATTCTTTCGTCCCACTTCAGTCCAAGATATGAATCAAGTAGCCTATTTGACTGCAATCGGTAAACAATCTTCCCTCTATGAATAACACTGGGCAAAACACAACCAAGACCTTCCATAAAAACATCCTGGTCAACGTTGATGTCTATGTTTATATCAGGGTCCTCTCGCCTCCCAGACCAAAGCCTTTTCTTTATTTCACGAACCAGTTGGCAGTAAAATGATTGTGTTCTATCCTCAAGAGATGTTTTCGATGGAATATACAGGCTTTCTTTACGAACGAACGGAAAATATTCAGATGCTTCACCGTCCCCGAAGGGTCTCCACTCATCGAAGCGTGTACTGTAGCCAATGTAGTGAATTTTCAATCTCTTGTTGGGTTTGTCAACCTCCGTGACCTCAACATCATACAATTTTGTATCTTTTCTCCGTGAAATGACCTTTTTAACAGGGGTGTATGCTGAGTATTCGTTGCAGAATCGCTTGGGTTCTTTGATTTCTCTCTTTGGCCTATCCGCCATTTTGAAAATTTGCTCCTCAGAGCATGCGCATTACATGGGGTTAGCGGCCGCGCCAGGCTGGAACCGACAAAAACAAATGTCCACCGCGTTGGGGAAACAGTTTGATATAGGGCTACTCTGGTCAGGAAAGAGAGAATAAATGAGGTTTTTCAAAAAGAAAAATACCATACGTATTATGAAAACGAAATCCGCTTGGCGGAGATGACCTAAGACCATGTCATGGCCTTGCCGGGCCGCGCACGAGTTCCATCCGAACGTTGTTCGAACGAAACGCATGTTCTTCGTATTCTGTTCATTCCCTTCCTTCAGCTATCGGGAGCAGAACACGACAACGGAGTAGGTGTCAATAAAAAACACTTTTATCTTCTATTGTGGGTATTTCTGTTCGGGAGTAGTCCCAAAAAAAGTGCGCTCATTTATTCATGTTCTTTAGAGTGCGTTCCTTTGAGACTGTTCCAGAATAGGATTACTCGGAATATACGTTATTTGTTTTCTTTTAGGACCTATTGTCGTTTGGGAATCAACGGAATACTTTTTTCGGCCATTCTGCTCCCGATGGATAACAGGATGAACGACATAGCTGTTTTGTAGAAAATTGAACTGAGAACAAGTTTCGTGGGTTTTTCCATGACCTTTGTGATAAAATATGAACTTACACGACATTCTGCTTTCTGGCGTATCATCATCAGTGTACCTAGTTCAATAGCTAACAAGCCTCCTTTAGCTCAATTGGTGAGCATCCCGGCACGTAATCGTAAAGTCAAAGGTGCGACTGCTGTTGGGAGAACAAGTTAGGAATTCTTTTTCCCGTGCTTGCTTGTGACAGTATTGAATAAATGACATTTCAGCTTCATTCCTTTTAGAACTGATTTCCTGTTATCTCTCTGTCATCGTTAGTAGCATCACTAACCAGTAGCGTATTTCTGTTGCCAGCGAGTGTCAAGCGGATGCCAACTGTTCCTACACGCAGCTATAGCATGTTTCCAGAGAGAAAAGAGGAAAATGAATCCAAACCACGCAGGCGCCGTGCACAGACCGATGACAGTATCCGCAGTGAGTTGTTACGTCAGCAGTTGGCAGAAGATAGGAGAAGGAAACTAGCCGGAGCAATGAATAAGTCGAAAAGGGAGATTCAAGTGCAAAGCCCGGTCTATGACAGTTATGCTGGTCGTAGTGATTTAGGTGAGTTATTCTTAGTTTGGGAGTCGTTTCTCTGACTATACGGTATCTGTCCTGACTTTGGAATCTATATGAGAATGAAGGCATAGCATGAGGAGCGCGTCAATTCTGTAATTAATTAATTCTGGTTAACTAGTTGGTCACTTATTAATTGAAAAACCCTCTGTTATTGTACATTTCTTCCTTTTTCAGATGACTTTCTCACAAAATACTGCATCATAAGCGAGGGACAAGCCAATTATTACCGTCGTACCTTTAACATAGTGAGTCGTTTTCCTATTTTTTGACAGACAAAGTTAGGATTTTTTATTGTTTTGAAATAACACGGGGTTTTGCATCACATTCATTCTTTTTCTGTCCACCTAGCAAACCTTACCCATGACATTACCGTCTGGGCAGCTTTTCTGTCGCTCTTCATTAGAGTACCGTAGGACGCACAATTCACGTACGTTGAAATCTGTATGCCGGTTTCGCTTTGATAGTGAAGTATCGCTGTCCTCGGAACCAGTAAAGGGTATTATTCTGATTCAAGAGTGCCACATACGATTTGTCAATAGAACCCGGTTTTCAGTTTCAGTGTCACGGCCTCATTAGTACTTTTGACCAGTTGTAAATTTCATTAATTCTTCATTTCAGTTTGATGAAGACAAGGATGGATTTTTATATCCTGAAGAGGTCCTCGAAGCCCTGGAGAGCGTCAATTCTAACTTGCTGTCTGACTCTCATATCAATTACATCTATCGAGTAAGCAACTGTGGCTCCTTGCATGCATTTTGTGGTCTTTAGTCTCTTTAGAAAGACTAGTCTCTTTAGTCTTTAAGGTATCATGGTAGGTGGATTGACAGTGTTTGGAAATCGCGCCCTTACGCTGACGCTTTGAAAGAAAACCTCATCAACCTATACATTTTCTGAAAGCTTAATAGTTATACAGTACAATCATATCTCTGAAATTTTCTAAAAAGTCAGTGTTGCAGTGATATTAAAAGAAATGCCCAGAAACACTGCTTCGCTTAAATTGGTTCGTTTCCGCGCGAAAATTATCGGATCGGCGCGATCAATATCGGAAATGTTTTCTCACACATCACCCTCAAAAACCGTGTCTGCGATTTTCCAGATGCGGTTTGGTTTTTTTTTACAACCTCCTAAAGTTTGATATTGTCCATTCGGACGTTCCTTTGTACAAAAGAGGCCATAACGCGGAAACGGAAGCGAAATTAAACAAAGCCCGACACGGTTTTTCGAACAAAGTATCCTTGAACATGGCTGCCGATTTTCAGCTAATTCCGTCGGAAGACGCGCGTAAACGAACTAAAAATGTTCACCCTTATATGCAGTTTTATGTTATCGAGAAAAAGACGAAAAACGTTTTGTGAGATTTCTGTGATTAGGTGTTAAAAATCCCAGCATGTAAGAAGTTTTAATGACGCATTGACAGATGTCGGCACGGGTCAGTTTACAGCAACAATGGCTTACGACAACTTGAATTAAACAGACCTCTTCAATTCTGGCACGAAAACCAGTTCGTTCTCTAGCAATATTTTCGTGCGACTAGCACTTGTTGCAGGTTGCTCTACGGCTTTATTGGCGGGACTAGTGTCCTCCAATAACCATTCGTCTTGGCTGTAGTACCGTGACGACCCACGGTCGCTCAGAGCCAAAGATCTTGCTTGTTCCACACAAAATTCCTTGATTCCAGACTTTCTCCTCTTCGGCTTCTTCGAAGACGCAAACGGACAAGACGTTTTCTTGCGTTTTCGTCCGGACATTAAGAACTTCAAAAGCTAAGCTTGTCAAGAACAAAAGCCAACTAGCGATAAAAACAACCGGATCAATGACAGGAACTTGTCAAAAGACCGTCAGGGGTTAATGAGATTCAAAAATAGTTTTTCTCTTTATCTTAAAAAGTAAAAAAGCTTTTTTTCCCATTCTTTTTGCAAAATATTTATCTCAGTCTACTCAATTTGAAAAGCAAAAAAATTTTTTTTCTATTTTTCGTCAAAATCCACCTACCATGATACCTTAAGGAAGACTCTTGGTGTTTTGTGTGGCTTGCGTGAATGTGTTTTCTTGCATCTGAAGTCATTTACAGTACTTGTATTTGGTCTGTCCTTTGATTTTGAGATAATCAACCGAGAATAATTATCTAGGTTGTAGTCTTAAAATAGACAAGTTAAAACTACACTGGGCGGGTTTGTCAATGATTATTAGATTAGTAGAATTAGAGCATACAATGCTTACATTAAAGAACACGATTCTTATAAAGCCAAGTGACCGGACTAGATCATGTGTTTTGTTGGTTTCCAGGTTCTTGAACTTTGTGACTGCAGTTTAGACGCCGGAGCGGATTTTAAGTTGTTCTCTGTTGTTGCAGCATTTTCCCAACGCGTGGCTGTTCTAGAGTATGAAACTGTTTTCTTTTCATTGTTGTTTTTGTTTGCAAGATATTTTCCCTCTGTTTTAGCTGCCATCATAACCTTTCTCTCTCTTCTTTACTTTCACAGTGAATTTGCAAAAATTCTTCTTTCAAAGTTGGATTTCAGAGAGTTGGACTTCAAACTGCAAAAGGCGAAGGTGAGGTAACCGTTAGGAGGGGTAAGGGGTAAGGTGCTTAGTCAACTGGGCCACCACTGAGGCCAACTTGGAGCCGGTTATTTGAATCGTTCATAATAGCTACTAAAAGCTGACTTTATTGTGTTTCAGCGCCTGTTTCTGTGCTATGTTGACGAAGCAAAGAAGACCATCTCACTTGAAGAGCTCATGCTTGGCCTAACAGCCGGCGGCTTAACATCAGATCAAAGAGAACAGACTTTAAAAGTACTCGGCAGGACGGCTACCTTGGACTTCTTAGACTTCTTGACTTATATTCCTCTCTTTATTCACATACACGATCACATCTTACAAGATCCACTTGGAACTGTTGTTTACAAGGACATGATAGCGGTTTAGAGGTGATTTCCCTTTCTGAAGGGAGCCTAGAATTCTCCGGTTGTTGTCCAAAGAGAAAGAGCTTCCTCACGCAAACTTTCTTGGTTGACTGCGGCAGTTTTAGTTGGCCGGCAAACATTTGGAAACTGTCTGGAAAGTGCGCGAGGTTCGCTAACGTAAAAATTTAGAAATCGCTTCACAATCTTGCAAGACACATTAAAGGATATTATGATTTTTGTTGCACGAAGCAAAACAGAAGGAGCGTGGGACATTCTGTCTTTGCTATAATACAGGTCAAGTCTCCAAGATTAGCCCACGAGCATAGGCGTACGGGCCGGGGGGGCTGCAGCCCCCCCAAAATTTTGGGCAACCTAGATTTTTTGGGCAGCAAGAGAAATTTGGGCAAAGCCATTATTTATTTATTCATATGTAGGCCATCGTTAGTGCATCGTATGACCCTCGTAAAATTTGGGCTAATGGTTCACCGCCCCCCCTCCCCCGGCCAAAAAATGCCCGTAGGCCTATGCCCACGAGAAAAGACAATCAGTTTATTAGTTACGACGTGACAAAAAGCCTGAAACCTCCGAGATATTTATGAATTTCTCAAACTATATTCTTTTGAGTTATTTATCACATTATATGAGAACAGATATATAGCACTCTTTTAAACTTTGTGAGAAAAATCCTGAATTGGTATGGAATTTCTGCGCCATGCAGTTATTTTGGTGGGCTGTTTTACGACATAACGTTCACCAAGTGGGAAATCATAACAAGGGAACATAGATATATTTTTGCCGATGGGTGTAGATAAGACAAATAAATTGTACGTTTATTATCTCCAGTGTAAAATGCTGCATTCTAAGTAATGAAAATTTCTTCCGGTTGCTTTCATATTCTTTTTGCTTGATTCCGTGTCTGTATGATCACTTTCACGGAAAGAGAGTTCAAGGTATTCGTTTTCATTCTCCACTAGTATATTCGCTCGTCTCGTGCTAACTCGTGGGCGAGCCCTTGCGATTTTGCACCTCGTTTCCTGTTTATATAGCGATCGCTGGCCTGAAGCCCCGGCAAAACGTTATAACATTGTTATACAACACGTCTAACTTTTGTTGTATAGCAATGTTTAGACCCACGGATAAAATGTTAGACAAACGTCATCTAACACAGGGTGCTAAACCTTCTAACTATGTTGAAAGCAACACGGTGAGGCTTGTCAAACCTATTTTGATTGTAGTGGCAACTAGGGGTCCTTACCATTTACACGGAAAACCAGGAAATTCTGGTTAGAAAATCAAATGGTACATACCATTCCATTTGGAAAGTTTCAGAAATTATGGGCCATTGGCTTAATCAACGCACTTTTTCTGTTGTTTTCCAACTGATACTAGTACAGTCTGATTTATCCATTTTGCGTTTGGACAAGCTCCAGCATTGAATATTTACACCTAAAATGTCCACCCGGATGGATCGTGTAAATGGTACTTAAGCGCTCTGGTTTCCGTTTCTTCATTCGAGAACTTAGAAGCATTTTGACCGCCATCTCCTGTCGCAAACAGATACATAAATTGTCATTATCTTCAGTTTCCTATGTATGGAGTATACCCCAGAAACCTTTTGGTCTCAGTGCTGTATTTTATGAGGGCATTGTCTTCATCCTGAAACGCCAGTTATTACAGTCTTGAAGGAATCCATGTCCTTAAAAAATTATATAACGGAATATATCTGCCGTCAAAGACAGTCTCCAAGGAAGTCCACCACTTCGGAAAGTTCTCTTTTCTTGGCTTCATGATGCGCCCATCTTTCTTCTGCCAGCTTGGGTGTAATTTTCCATCTGTCATGATATATCCTTTGCTTGCACGCAGGGCATTTCTTTCCACCTACAAAGGGGCAAAACATTTTCTTTCTGTGCTTAGTGATCAAACTGAGAAAAAAGAAAACAGTTTTTATCTCATTTTTGATAGTTACACGACGTTGCCGATCCATTCACCTCAATCACTCAACACGTAAATAACCTTGCTGCTTTTGGATTGAGAAGCATCATACCGCTATTTTTTACGGGAGGAGAGATTGCTAAGGTGTCAGACTGTAATAAAATCGCGGCATATGCGGTTTAAGTTCCCAGAAGATTAACTGTTTAAGACTGCACGCATCTAAACAACTTGTAGAACATCTATTTTTAAAATGGTGTAATAATGTTTCTCTGCTACACTGTAAATTCCTTTATTTTGGACACTTTGTAACACAATCCACCAAATGTCGGTTAGGGTGTTTAGTTTGAAACGCAAATCAGAATTACTCTTATTGGATCGCACCTTGAAAAGGTGGGGTTTTCATGTATTTATCCAGGCAGCCATAGTGGAAGAGATGATTACAGTAAACACGTTCAACGAATTTGTGGTCTGTGGAATCTGTAACCGCTTCCTACAACAAAAAGAAAGAAAGAAAAAAGGAAAAATTGAAGATGTGGAATATGCTAATTTTTAGCAAGTGCCTCCACAATTATGATTCTAGTGTTCAGAACAGATGACACATCACAGTAAATTAAAAAAACTTGGTTAATTGCTGTCTGTGTTATGTTACCTTTGGTTCGTCAGGTAAAGCTCTCTGCTGGCATAATGGACAATACTCCTGTGGACATGGTCTTACACACTGAGCAACAAGGAAATCACAAACCACCTTCAAAGATGGTTTCGGTTCAAACGGTGGGTCCCTGAGGATGTAAGAATCGGATTTATGTTGAGAACACATGAAATTCGAGTCCCTTGCAGGCCTTTAGCCAGGAATTTGAATGGGGGAGAGCATCGGACTGCCTTGGGCAGACCACTTGAATGCCAGAGGCACTGCTGGTAGTTGGTAGGGATGTCTCTCTCCAGAGCCATATCACAAGGGAAAGTCTTGAGCTTTGTGATTTTAGTTAAGTTCTGATTTTTTACACAGTGTTTCAGTCCAAATTACAACTTATGCTTTGGTATGTTAGTGACCGTTTATTAGATGAACCAATTGATTAAAACTTCATTTTCAATCTACACCAGCTAGTTTGGTTTTCTTGTTTGAGGAATCCGTCCATAATAGGCGGGCTCTGCAGGTCGTTAGGGGTGCGTTTGCACCTGTTGCACCCCCTTCCCTAGGGGCCTCCCTTGAATCTAAGGATTACAAATTCAGCAACAGAGGTATGAAACTTCTTACATTGTACCTCCCAAGGATACTGTTTCATGCACAGTTTTCAACATTTGGATGAAATCCCAGCGTGTTACCATTAAAATTAAGCCAGTTAGTGCTGCTTCCTTGAAGTACTATTCATTCTAATAAACATTTGTGACTGTGGTTAACAAGATACATGCATGTACTTCAAGGGCTTGATGCGACGGAGGAACAATGAAAAGATCTTGAACAACAGACGGCATACTACAAGTCAAATGAACTCCTTGTTTTGGACGGACAGCCCATGAATTCTAGAATGAGTTTGGCAGATCATTATACCAATTTTTATGAGATATTACCTTTATAGTGGCATCAAACAAATACCCAATCATTGGTGAACAAGTTAGAAAACATGTTTTTTCATAGCAGGTTACCAAAGTAACACTATGACCTATTAGAAATGCCTTTAACTTAAGCTTTAAGTGAAAACTCAAAAACAAACTGGTGACACCAATTTTTATTGTCAGGAAATAATTAACACAATAAAATACAACTTTCTGTGAAGTTAAAAAAATTGTAGACTGAAGCAGATTCTGAGCCACCTTAAATTCTAAAAGATTTAAGGAAGCTCTGAATCTGCAAATACTTATTCCTTTTTATCAATTAAATATGGGAGTCATTTTTCAGTTTTTGTTGTTTCTAGCAGGTTGTAGTGCTGCTATGGTAATATATTGATGGGAAAAAAGTTTCATTACTTGTTCACCTATGATTGGGCATTTGTTTGATGCTACTATAAAGAACACAGTAATTATTGTAAATTATTTACAAAGATTGGTAGGGGTGATGCATCAACACACAGTAAAAACCCGCAAGTACTAGTGAGAACCTAGTTTTTAAGAACCTGTTAGGTAAAATTTGCCAGTTAGACCCCTCTGTATAACAACTCTTTAGTCTAACATTTGAATCAGGTTGCTATTTTATATAAAACTAAATGTGCACACTTAGGCAAATAAGATAGGTCACCATTTTGGACCTCTTTGGAGACAGGTGCAATCTATAAGCTACAAGGTATGTTTTTTCTTCAGAAAATAAGAACCTAAGTACATGTAGCCTAAATGTTTGTTAGATACCATTTATGTAACAACCTGTTTAGCTTAACTTGGGAAAATGCAGGTTCTTACTTCTGGGTTTTTACTATGCAGGAGTTGCCAACTGCTGATTAAATAAGTATAAGCCACCTTAAAAATAAGTAAAAAGAAACAGTTTGTTTGTGATGTGGAGTGCAGAAGTCAAAACATTGCAATTAACATTTCAGTGCCAAATTGCACAAATGTAAATGTGAACCCTCATGCACAAAGCCCTTCAAAAGCCCTTCAATAATATTTTTATTTCATCCATTCACATACTTTGGTGTGCGACGCAATGGTGCTTCAACACATTGCCTTGCCATGTCCATTGCTCGACCAATAAACACTCGCACCAAGTTTTCTGGAAAGTTTGATTCCTTCAGCTCCACCCTACAATTTTGATAAACAGTTTGTTAGAGCTGTGTTACATGTACATAATTAATAGTGCATGACCTTTGGTCAAGTTACAGTAAATGCAGGTTTGTTCATAGCTGAGGATTCTCTTACCTAACTGCAGATTTATGACTATTGCTAAGGAATTTTTGTGGATGGTATTTTGCATTTGGTGCTGGTACCTTAGTGCAATGCACAGCACTGAAGGGGTTAGTATTAAGCAATGTTGATGCGCACATGACTAGTCAGTAGCCCCCAACTGCATATCTCAAAGAAAAAGTGTCACCACCTTCACTATAAGGCTGCACAACTAGTACATCAAGTAAGTACTATAGGTCAAACTAAAGAAACTTACTGGGGCTCTCCCTCAACCCTTACCTATCCATAAGAGCAGAGTATGAAGCAGGGATCTGTGTCAAATGAGAGAGCTAGCTTCACCTACCTAACAGCAGCAGTGTGATAATCATCTGGTATAGTAATCTTCAGGTCCAGATAATATCTGTGGAAATTATGATTATATCAGTAATCTATACAGGTGTGCATCAGTTTATCACAACTGACTATCCATTTTACAGTACACCACCAAGAACATTATTATTAAAATCCATTATTCAAAATGGCAGCTACACTTGATTGTGTGAACCTCTTCAGAAACCCCACAGCTCATTGCATTTTTATTACACCACAGAAACAATTTTTGAATTCTCCACCTACACTCCAATAATAAAACCCTTTGATAATCCTAAGCCTTTCACATGAAGCAATTCCCTTCAATGTAAACTTTTGCCTGGTGCTCTTTGCTTCCATTGTTTTTTTCTGAACTCATTCTCCAAAACTATAGTCTATATAGGACTATCAAAAATTTAAAAAGGGTACGGTAAAACCTGCATATAAGAACCTACAGGCTGAGATTTGGCATTTAAATACCCAAAAATATAAGAAAAATAGGTTCTTATACAAAAAATCACTCCAATTTTGATGGTCAAAATTCGGGATTTTAATTGTGTGAGAAACTTCTGACAAAAAGTTAAATTTTTGAATTTTATTTTTTATTTTATTTATCTTTTTGCCATTCATTTATTTATTGTTTCCTTTTATTTCAATTTAAATGATGTACATAATTTACATAGCCCAAAATGTTTTGTTCTGTATGTTATTGTTTAGCGAACAAGGCAAGCAATTTTGTTGTTGAAAATACAAGTGCTAAACCATTATGTATTAGTAGTACAATATTTCTGCCAATGGTTATACTACGACAACCTCTGAAAAATAAGAGCCTATTAACAACCTAATCATCCTGAATTATGAAAAACTACCCTAGAGTATAAGAACCTGTTCAGCTGTTTTTTACTCTATTTGACAACAACAAAAGACTAACTACTTCTGAACTTATGGATGAGGGATTTAAGTGTCTGGAGAAACCATACAATGTAATGCTGGAGTGTTGGAGGCATAAAACAAATTTGTGGCATTATCAGTTGAATAATCGTAGGCAAACATACCACCATAAAGTGCTTACAATGATGATTGACAGTTTTTGAAACACAAGTACATGTATGACAGCTAGTTTTATTAATAGAATGTTCAATTTTTCTACCTCTTAATCAGCTTAATACCAAAATGTTCTTATAATTAAATCCCGACTGCATGCAGTCTTAACTCTCAAATTCCGGCTGTGACTGGAAAAGGTGCAAAAGGAAGTGCACAAGAGGAGAAATGTCACCAGTGTCTTCTACTGGCAGCACTGGCTTTTGGGATCACTTGCATTCTTCAAGATTACAAATACACTCGACAGACCTTGACAACTCATATTATGTATGCGATCGATGTATATGAAATGAATCATATGAACTGCAAAAATGAAATCAAATGAAGACTGGTCCTCGCAGTCATGAACGCAATTTTATGCAATTGCGTAAAGAAGCCTGAAAAAAATTCAGGACTTCAACGGGGGTTGAACCTGTGACCTCGCAAAACCGGTGCGATGTTCTAACCAACTGAGCTATGAAGCCACTGAAAGCTACTGACGTTGGGAACAGGTCAATTGTAGGTTCATGTGTTCTCATGGAAGTGATCAATGTATATGAACTGCAGAAATGAAATCAAATGAAGACTGATCCTTGGAGTTCAGTGTTCCAGATAAGCAGCGGGTCTCGGGTCAAAAACCTGAGAAATCTGGCTCCCTGACCCGACACACAGAGTTGTTAAGTAAGAAAATTAGGGAAGACCCGTGTCTTATGACCCCTTAAAAATTTTCCGTGACTCCCTAACTCTGAACGTTAACTGGAACAATGCAGTTGTGAACACAATTTTATGCAATTGCGTAAAGAAGCCTGAAAAAAATTCAGGACTTCAACAGGGGTTGAACCCCTGACCTTGCGATACTGGTATCACAAGGTCACAGGTTTAACCCCATTGAAGTCCTGAATTTTTTTCAGGCCTCCTTGTGCAATTGCATAAAATTGTGTTCACAACTGCAAGGATCAGTCTTCATTTGATCATATTATGTATGTTGCAGTTAAAAATTAAATTCAAGTAAAAAATTTTTAACCTACATGTAAGTTGAAAATCATTTTCCTTTGTCTCCTAATCCTAATTTTGAATAATTAGGCTTTGGAGACAAAGGGATTTGAGAATAAACCTGGGTTTAAAATTTTTACATGAATTTAAATTTTACCTGGAACATGTACATTATGACATCTTAGTTATTCTTATTTTTATAGAGTGCTTTTGTGTGATGTCATGGCCACCATGTTAAAGGAGTGAAACAAAGAAATGAACTCTATTTTTATGCATATTTTGCCTTTTGTGTCAGTAAACCAGTATGGCGGCTGGTTGCGTGAACAAAAACACTCTTAACTGTCCAAGTGACACTTACTTATCTTGGTTTGCACGTATATTGAGGACTCCTGCTTTCTGTTTTACTTTTAGTCGATCTGTATCCATTAGCAATTTTGACTTAATATACTGCAGTTCATCAGAGCATGCTATCAGTGGATTCTCATCAAGAAATCGACGCACAAATGACAACATTGGGATGACCTACAGGAGGAAATAACAAGAGTTAATAAATGCAAATAAGAAAAAACATCCTCCTCCTCCTCCTCATCATCATCATCACTGCCACCATTACCACCACCATCATCGTGATTACCATCACCACCACCACTACCACCATCATCTTTTTTTTTTGGTTCAAAGATCACTTTATTAATTAATTAAAAACAGCACAAAACAAGAGATACAATGAAATGCTTATAGAGCCAGGGGCTTATATGGCAAAGGTCAATGGTGCAAAACTAACAAAATACAAGAAGTGATTTATTTTGAAATAACTAAACAAATACGTAGAATAAATATACACAAGCCATCAGAGTATATACAGTAAGTTAGGGTACACTGTAGGTAGAAAAAGTGAATGGAGATATACATTGTACTATTGATTAAATTGGTAAATAGAAGTACAGTATCGAGAGATGGAAAGTTGGTGTTTATTAGTAGAGAACATGAAGAAAAGAAAGAATGCCTACAGTGTTAAAAAATAATCTTTGAGTTTATGTTTATAATTAGAAAGAGTGAGAGTATCGTGCAGTAAGAGTGGGATACTGTTCGAGATGAGCGGACCTTGCGACCGAAGAGAAAAAGAGTATTTTAGAAAAATGAACGTGCAGGTTGTCTGGTGAAATACCAATGGAAATCAGAGTTAATTAAGGTTGAAGAGTGAAGAGAGAGGGATAGACAGGTCCATGAGAGGTTTTGATGGATTATGATGCCTAAAAATTTAGTGTATTCAACTCTTTGAATATTGTTCCGATCAAGACAGATAGAAAGACTTTCAAGATGGATCTTCTTTCTGGGTGGATAAGATACTATGAACTTAGTTTTGCTACGATGTAAGGTTAGCTGATTAGCTTTGAACCAGGTAGCGACAAGGGAAAGTTCACGGTTTACAGCATTAGCTAGTAGAGAGATCTTTGTGTTGAAAAAAAAATGTTGGTATCATCGGCAAAAAGGATGAAGGAAAGAAGGTTAGAGGATGAGAAGATGACATTGATATAAATGAGAAATAAAAGTGGCCCCAACACTGAGCCCTTGGGTACAACACATTTGATAGTCTGTAGGGGAGATTTCCAGTTGTCTATTTAGACATATTGAGAGCGTGCATTCAGGCAACTGTGGACCCAGGGGGTACCCCGTATGCCCTAGAAATTCAATTTGTCAAAAAGGTCATCACTGCCATATAATTTTTATTGCTACCATCACCAACACAACCACCACCACCATCACTACTATTTAATACCATTAACAAGATAACGATACCTACCTGTGGTTTTCCCAGAAATGTTTTGGCTTCTTGATCGCAAAGCTCCGTCATTTTGGCTAACAATCTCGGAGGTAACGTTTTGCTCTTTAACTCCACAATAATAGCGGTGGTAGGATACTTTTCAGGGAACTGCAGCAAGACAACAACACTTTTGAATTTCGTCCTCCTAAAACAATGAAGAAACCATATAGGAGTAAACGAAGAGTATCTTCAGGAACGCTGTAAATTAAAATAAAATAAAATAAAATAAAATAAAACTCAGAAAGATGAACTTACGTGATTCGAACATTCACTGCAACTGGGTGACAAGAGATGATTTCAGTTCCCTCTATTTTCTCATTTAGTGTTTTCTTAACAATATCTAATTCACTTTCAATCGTGTTCTGTGTATATGGGTCGGAAAACAAAGCCATTTTTACGCAAACTTTCCCCAAACCGGCTTCGTATATTTTCACAACTTCCCTTTTCTCGTTTTCAAGCCTCCACGATCAGCCTCCAGAGGTATTATTTGGGTCAAATTTTGGGCATATAACCACGCAAAGTAACCATGAAGTACGCATGTCCACTGCGAGAGTGCATGGTAACACATGCGCACAACATCCACCAAAGTAAAAGCAAGATGGCGGACGGCGGTAGACGATCGCGTAGGACAGAAGGATTTCACATGTTTCGAGTTTGAGACCCAAAGACATGGCTGGGGAACACGAAGATCACCGAAGCGTTTGTGTACCAACTGTGTAGCGGATACCAAACTGTCAAAAGTCGCCGGCAGCCGGTGTGAAAATTTCCACTAACTTCGTGTTTCTGCCTGGCTACTCGAGCTCTGCTTCCTGATATTCTTCTGATTATTCAGCCTGGTTTAGAATAGCCACTTGCTTTCTGATGAATGGAGGGTTAACCTTGCCGGAGATGAATGATTGCGCTTGCAGCCTTCGTTGACGGCTGTTGGGGACTTTTCTGGAGAATCAGGGAACTTGTATGGATTGCCAATAGATTATGCAGTAGTATACCCTACTACTTTTCCATTGTGAAGACGTGACGGGGATGAATTATTAAAAAAGTGACCTTCCTCGCCACAGAAATAGTGAAAGCAAACTCACTGTTATTACACCAGAACATGAAACGTTATGAATCCTTGGTTTTGGTGCTGGCAAATTGCAATTGCCTGTTAAACTTGTTGCCCAAGTTTAACATTGGCGTCAAATATAAACCCGGAAATCAGGAACTTGTTGATGTACATTTGAAAATTATTTTTTATATTTGTGATGTTTCTTTTATTTCATTTTCTTTTATGCATGACTCCACAAGCGGCAGCACTTTTACACTATTGGGTTGAAACAAAGGTTATTATTGTTATTATATTATTCACAATGGGAAAACTTTATTTAAGAATATCAATATGAATAACAATACCATTCACCATTTACAAGGATAAATAAACAATAGTCTCCATTTCATGCGAAAATATGCACAGATATTTGTCAACGGACATTATCTGTCCTGAGAAACGAACAGTTTTCCGAGAGCATAGCTCAAGGAAAACTGTGAGCATTGAGGAACCGATAATGGCCAAGGACAAATATCCGTGCATATTTTCAAGCCAAATGGGGAACTATTGTCTTTATTATCCTTCAAATATTTTTCGCAACACGCACAGTTTTGAAAATTGGGGAATATCCTCAGATATTCCCCGGTTTTAGCTGGGGGATATTCGGTCACATGATGCATTTAGACGAATCGCCAGTGAGCGAAAATATTTGATGGATTATAAATACTGATAAAAATGTAAAAACAAAATTTCATTAATTATAATAATTATTTCTACTAAAGGACTCCTGTTCTACTACCATTAGCATTATAATCTTTACAGTGACTTTTTACAAAGATTATTATTATTATTATTATTATTATTATTATTATTATTATTATTATTTAAATGGACAGTTCTCTGTTGAAACTAGAAGTACATGTAATAATGGAACCAGTAACCCCTTTCCATTTGTTTATTTATCCTAACATTTGCCTTAAGTTGGGTATGTGGCAGCCAGTATGTGATATAAGCACTCATTGCAACTGGTATTGGATAAGCCTGACAGAAAATAAAGAAATTTGTCTCTTTATCTTGTTGTAGTTTGCTTGTTTCTGTGTGGACTATCTTTTCTTCTGAAATACCATGAGTATCTTGTAACCGTGATAGTATAGAAGCACTTCTTTCAACAAAAGACTTGTCTAAGTTTGAAAGAAAGTAATGAAATTTTTTTTGGTGTTTGTTGTTGTAGTTGACTAAAATACCAAGGTGAACATGTACCCACAATTGGGGTTTATGTTAACCATACTGGTATATAAGCACCTCTTACATTGAAACAAACGTGAGTACATTTGAAAGAAGCTAGTGAAATTTGTTGATGTTTCTTGGCGTCCTTTGCTTGTTTATGCACTGGCCATGTTTTGTAACCAAAACACCATGGTTACCATATGCCCACAATTTGGGTATATGGTAACCATCATGATATTTGGGAACTTCTAACAAGCATTGCATACGCTTCCGAGAATTTAAGGACATTTGCTGATTCATCTCGTTGTACGTAGCGATAGTCGTAGTTCGCTCGTTTCTGTAGTGACTTGATTTAGCATTGCTTAAAAAATACCATGGTTAACGTATGCCCATAATTTGGGTATATGGTAACCATTGTGATATTTAAGAACTTCTTCCAACACTTATTGCATACGCTTTCCAGAAATTAATTATCTGGTTGTAGGGATCGTCGTAGTTCGCATGTTGATGTAGTGACTCGATTTAGTATTGCTAAAAAACTACCATGGTTAACGTATGCCCATAATTTGGGTATATGGAAACCATTGTGATATATAAGCACTTCTCACAACAAGCACATTAAATAGTAAGCTTGAGAGAGAATAAAGAAAGTTGTTGAATTATGTCGCTGTAGTTCGCTTGTTCAGGTATTGACTTCTTTTGTTACGAAATACCATGGTTTACGTATGCCCATAATTTGGGCATACGATAACCATTATGATACGATTTAAGAACTTCTTCCAACAAGCATTGCATACGCTTTCCAGAAATTAATTATCTCGTTGTAGCGATCGTCGCAGTTCGCTCGTTTATGTAGTGACTTGATTTAGTATTGCTAAAAAACTACCATGGTTAACGTATGCCCATAATTTGGGTATATAGTAACCATTGTGATATATAAGCACTTTTTGCAACATGCATATAATGATAATGATAATGATGAGGATTTATATAGCGCTTTTATCCAAAGGGCTCAAAGCGCTTTACAACACTTTTTGGGGGACTTCGCCGGACTGCTTTTTAGGCGCAAATTGCAGCCACGCAATTTACAATCTTATTTGAATGAATAGTAGGATCAACACAGGTGCCCCCAGAACAGAATAAGTTATAGACCATCGCACCGAGGACTACGTCCCCTACTCTTTTCGATCAGTGTGTGGGTTCTTTAACGTCCCACACCAGTACTGTGAGACGAGACCTCCGGTTTTATTGTCCTTATCCGAGAAGACTAGAAAGTCTAACCATTTGCAGATGTCATTACAAAGGTAGCATTTTCTCCTCAGTTATTTAAAGACCCTGAGTGTTGGTCCGGCCCGGGCTTGAACCCCCGACCTCCCGCACAGCAGTCCGGCATATCGTAAGCTTGAGAGAGAATAAAGAAAGTTGTTGAATTATCTCACCGTAGTTCGCTTGTTTAAGTATTGACTACTTTTATTGTTACAAATACCATGGTTAAGGTATGCCCATAATTTGGGTATATGATAACCATCATGATATTTGGGAACTTCTTCCAACAATCATTGCATACGTACGCTTCCCTTAATAGGCCATTTCCGAGTTCATGTCTGCCTCCTCTTCAAAGCGAGTCTAAGTGCAAAGTTTTTGTGATGGTAATTAGTTCTACTTTACATATGAATGAAAACTAATTTTCATCACAAAAACTTCGCACTTAGACTCGCTTTGAAGAGGAGGCAGATATGAACTCGGAAATGGCCTATTGATGTATCTCGTCGTAGTTATCGCTGTAGTTTGCTCGTTTATTTAGTGACTAGATTTATCGTTACAAAATACCATGGTTAACGTATGCCCGTAATTTGGGTATATGGTAACCATTGTGATATTTTTGAAAGAACTTCTTGCAACAGGGGTTTCCTATGTTCTTTGTACATATTTCGATAATTTCACCGCCAAAGGTAGTAGCATTTCCTGTTGAATACATATATACCTCTTCTGAAAACAGCTTCACGTAAAAGTAATTGGCCTTTTCGCGCATCACGAAGAATTCGAAAAACAGCTTCACGTTCGCAGGAAAAAGCAAGCAATCACGTTTCACGTAAAAATGCAAAGGCTAAATCATGTTTCACTTAAAATTACAACTCGTATTCACGTTGCACAAACATATCTGCAAATACTATGACATTACAAAAATGTATTTAAACATTTCAGTGGCTTTCTCATTCTCAATGTGTTTTTTTTCTCGACTCTGTGAATAGATGTAATACGATGACCATGTTTTAGCTATTTTGTGGTTTATTAACTCTTATTTTCCTTTTCAATTTTTCCCTACGCGAAGTGTAAATCGGAACTTGGTCTATCTCAGACTCGCGCGTGCGGTATTTGAATTGTGAATGCAGCAACGTACACTGTACATTATGGTGCGGTTTACCTCAGTGTAAAAACCTGTGAAGTTTTTCTTTGTTTTGTGGCTGTTGTTAGGATTAGGGTCTATTATGTTGATATCTTTCTATTCTTTGTTTTACGTCACGGCAGAGATTGCCACTCTCGCATTGGACTTAACAGCCACAGCCCCCGCTGTCGCTGAGGCACAAAGATCTTCTTTAGGCTGGCGCAATATCCATAGTCGACACCGACTGACGGAGGCCATCTACTATATAGTGGGGCCGAGGTTAGGCAGGACAGGTTGTATTCGCTTCTGACGTGTGCGCAAAAACGCCAAGTGCAAATTTTTCAAAAGACTCTTGTCTCTTCTCTCGCCTCGTTTTTCTGTTCAAATGCCCAACCCCGGGGATGATATCATGCATGGTTCAAAAGAGTACAAATTCCCCACTAACGGTTAAAGTCAAATGTCCCGACCCACAGGCTGCAATGATCCAAATGCCTCTGCCACAGGCAGACGTCTTACGTCAAATACCCCGCCTATGCCCTGCCCCGCCCCCCTCCTCCTCTGCAGCTTAACATTGATAAGTGCACTACAGACTAGCACGTGTTACAATATGCTAGAGACGCGTAAATCACAAGGCTAGCTACCGTATTTGAGGTAAGTAATGTATTCAACAGGAAATGCTACTACCTTTGGCGGTGAAATTATCGAAATATGTACAAAGAACATAGGAAACCCCTGTTGCAAGAAGTTCTTTCAAAAATATCACAATGGTTACCATATACCCAAATTACGGGCATACGTTAACCATGGTATTTTGTAACGATAAATCTAGTCACTAAATAAACGAGCAAACTACAGCGATAACTACGACGAGATACATCAATAGGCCATTTCCGAGTTCATATCTGCCTCCTCTTCAAAGCGAGTCTAAGTGCGAAGTTTTTGTGATGAAAATTAGTTTTCATTCATATGTAAAGTAGAACTAATTACCATCACAAAAACTTTGCACTTAGACTCGCTTTGAAGAGGAGGCAGACATGAACTCGGAAATGGCCTATTAAGGGAAGCGTACGTATGCAATGATTGTTGGAAGAAGTTCCCAAATATCATGATGGTTATCATATACCCAAATTATGGGCATACCTTAACCATGGTATTTGTAACAATAAAAGTAGTCAATACTTAAACAAGCGAACTACGGTGAGATAATTCAACAACTTTCTTTATTCTCTCTCAAGCTTACGATATGCCGGACTGCTGTGCGGGAGGTCGGGGGTTCAAGCCCGGGCCGGACCAACACTCAGGGTCTTTAAATAACTGAGGAGAAAATGCTACCTTTGTAATGACATCTGCAAATGGTTAGACTTTCTAGTCTTCTCGGATAAGGACAATAAAACCGGAGGTCTCGTCTCACAGTACTGGTGTGGGACGTTAAAGAACCCACACACTGATCGAAAAGAGTAGGGGACGTAGTCCTCGGTGCGATGGTCTATAACTTATTCTGTTCTGGGGGCACCTGTGTTGATCCTACTATTCATTCAAATAAGATTGTAAATTGCGTGGCTGCAATTTGCGCCTAAAAAGCAGTCCGGCGAAGTCCCCCAAAAAGTGTTGTAAAGCGCTTTGAGCCCTTTGGATAAAAGCGCTATATAAATCCTCATCATTATCATTATCATTATATGCATGTTGCAAAAAGTGCTTATATATCACAATGGTTACTATATACCCAAATTATGGGCATACGTTAACCATGGTAGTTTTTTAGCAATACTAAATCAAGTCACTACATAAACGAGCGAACTACGACGATCGCTACAACGAGATAATTAATTTCTGGAAAGCGTATGCAATGCTTGTTGGAAGAAGTTCTTAAATCGTATCATAATGGTTATCGTATGCCCAAATTATGGGCATACGTAAACCATGGTATTTCGTAACAAAAGAAGTCAATACCTGAACAAGCGAACTACAGCGACATAATTCAACAACTTTCTTTATTCTCTCTCAAGCTTACTATTTAATGTGCTTGTTGTGAGAAGTGCTTATATATCACAATGGTTTCCATATACCCAAATTATGGGCATACGTTAACCATGGTAGTTTTTTAGCAATACTAAATCGAGTCACTACATCAACATGCGAACTACGACGATCCCTACAACCAGATAATTAATTTCTGGAAAGCGTATGCAATAAGTGTTGGAAGAAGTTCTTAAATATCACAATGGTTACCATATACCCAAATTATGGGCATACGTTAACCATGGTATCTTTTAAGCAATGCTAAATCAAGTCACTACAGAAACGAGCGAACTACAACGATCGCTACAACGAGATGAATCAGCAAATGTCCTTAAATTCTCGGAAGCGTATGCAATGCTTGTTAGAAGTTCCCAAATATCATGATGGTTACCATATACCCAAATTGTGGGCATATGTTAACCATGGTGTTTTGGTTACAAAACATGACCAGTGCATAAGCAAGCAAAGGACGCCAAGAAACATCAACAAATTTCACTAGCTTCTTTCAAATGTACTCACGTTTGTTTCAATGTAAGAGTTGCTTATCTACCAGTATGGTTAACATAAACCCCAATTGTGGGTACATGTTAACCTTGGTATTTTAGTCAACTACATGTCAACAACAACAACAAACACCAAAAAATTTCATTACTTTCTTTCAAACTTAGACAAGTCTTTTGTTGAAAGAAGTGCTTCTATACTATCACGGTTACAAGATACTCATGGTATTTCAGAAGAAAAGATAGTCCATACAGAAACAAGCAAACTACAACAAGATAAAGAAACAAACTTCTTTATTTTCTGTCAGGCTTATCCAATACCAGTTGCAATGAGTGCTTATATCACATACTGGCTGCCACATACCCAACTTAAGGCAAATGTTAGGATAAATAAACAAATGGAAAGGGGTTACTGGTTCCATTATTACATGTACTTCTAGTTTCAACAGAGAACTGTCCATTTAAATAATAATAATAATAATAATAATAATAATCTTTGTAAAAAGTCACTGTAAAGATTATAATGCTAATGGTAGTAGAACAGGAGTCCTTTAGTAGAAATAATTATTATAATTAATGAAATTTTGTTTTTACATTTTTATCAGTATTTATAATCCATCAAATATTTTCGCTCACTGGCGATTCGTCTAAATGCATCATGTGACCGAATATCCCCCAGCTAAAACTGGGGAATATCTGAGGATATTCCCAATTTTCAAAACCGTGCGTGTTGCGAAAAATATTTGAAGGATAATAAAGACAATAGTTCCCCATTTGGCTTGAAAATATGCACGGATATTTGTCCTTGGCCATTATCTGTTCCTCGATGCTCGCAGTTTTCCTTGAGCTACGCACTCGGAAAACTGTTCATTTCTCGGAACAGATAATGTCCGTTGACAAATATCTGTGCATATTTTCGCATGAAATGGAGACTATTGTTTATTTATCCTTGTAAATGGTGAATGGTATTGTTATTCATATTGATATTCTTAAATAAAGTTTTCCCATTGTGAATAATATAATAACAATAATAACCTTTGTTTCAACCCAATAGTGTAAAAGTGCTGCCGCTTGTGGAGTCATGCATAAAAGAAAATGAAATAAAAGAAACATCACAAATATAAAAAATAATTTTCAAATGTACATCAACAAGTTCCTGATTTCCGGGTTTATATTTGACGCCAATGTTAAACTTGGGCAACAAGTTTAACAGGCAATTGCAATTTGCCAGCACCAAAACCAAGGATTCATAACGTTTCATGTTCTGGTGTAATAACAGT
>OX419336.1:21500120-21502620 GCA_948470475.1 Galaxea fascicularis | reverse complement strand
TTCCCTTAGGAAGCGTGTTGAGACCGGTGGGTTGTAGTTGTGGAACGTTTCGTATGTCTTGCATACTGTTTCTGTTACTGTTCCCTCTTCTTGTGGTATATTGGTGTACAAGCTAGAGACGTCCATTGACACTAAGATTGTGTCTTGGCCTATCTTTGTTTTCTCTATGAAGTTGATAAAATCAGTTGTATCCTTAATAAAGGATTGTCGTTTCTGTGCGATAGGCTGGAGCAATGTATCCACAAATGAGGATATTCTCTCAGTTGGGCCGTCACAACCTGAGATGATGGGTCTACCAACCGGTTTAGGTTTGTGTATTTTTGTAAGCATATAGAAAATTGGTGTTCTAGGAGGATTGGGAGTTTGTGGGAGCCATTTTTTAGTCATGTCATCAATGTGTTTGCCCTGGTGAAGACGGTTAATGAGGTCATTAATCCTTTCCTTTGTGGTTTTCACCATTGGCGCTTTTAGAGGTTCATAGTGCTCTCTGTTGTCGAGTTGCACCTTGGCCTCGTTTATTTTATCTGTCTTATTCATGATGACTGTTGTTGTCCCTTTGTCTGCTTTTTTGAGGTTTATAGCAGGATTGTTTTTCAACTCCATTAGAGCTATAGCCTCGTTGCGTGACAGGTTATTTTTGGGCTTAGTTATTGGGATCTCAGCAAGTTGTATTTTGATATTTTCCAAATAGCTCTCAAGGGCAACTGATGGTTGAACCTGGGGCATCCAATTTGATTTAACATGAAAAGGATGTGGTTCTTTGTTTTGCCCATCGAAGATGTATTGGAGTCTCATCCGCCTTGCGAATTGTTTAAAATCTTGCAACAGTTGTTGCCTGATTTTAGTTTCGTTAGTGGCGGGCGTGGGGATGAATTTGAGTCCCTTAGATAACACGCTGACCTGGTTGTCAGTAAGTTTATGGCTTGATAGATTCTTCAGGAATTTTTCTTTATCTTTTATTTTCTTTTGTTTTTGCATAATTAATAATTGGCCCATGAGCATCAACGGGGAATCATGCCCTAGCATTTCCCTACAAGCACAAACTATATATTAAAATTATTTATTTGCAAAGTATTTTATTCCCTTTCATTTTGCATACAAAGTGTGAATGTTGGTCAAACACAAATAAATTATATATCAAAAATATAATTATAAAGGGCCCAACCTGTCCAATGAAAGGACCCTGCCCTGCTTTCTTTGTCGAATATGGCAAGCCTTCCACACAGCTCCCTACACTAATTCATGTTGTGCCTCAACTACCTTTCGTTTTTGGAACAGGGGTCGTTATGCATGTATAATCAATATGTGGTGCTGTGCGGAAATCTTTTCTTATATGTTCCTGTGGTATATACCTGTGTTGGCACTGTCAAAGCATACAAGTGAGAACGTTCACAACAAACCTAAGTAAATGAAAACTACCTACTGCAGAGCACGTAACCGTTTAGGGAAACTCAAAAGGTGGTTTTGGTGGATGGTGGATGTCCATCTGCCAAAACCACTTGTCCAAGTAATTCGAATATGTAGTACTCAAAATGTAACTTAAACATTCCTCACTGTGGCCCATCACAACATCAACATCAAATCAGCTGGTAAATACTAATTTTTGTATTTATCTATGCACGTGGTTCATGTTAACAAAAGATCTGGATTAGGATGATGAAGTGGTTCTGGTGGATGGCATCAGCGACATCAACCAGCACCACCAAGCCTATCGATCAGTTCAAAATAACACAAAGTACATGCATACATTTATGGAGTGCTTTAATACTCACCAAAAACAGCGAAATTCATCGAAAGAAACATAAACAGAGCGAGAAAATTAACAATAAAGCCGTGAAAACATTCGGTCTCGACTGTCTTCGCTTTCTGTTATTTATTTGTAAGGCGTCGGCTAAGGCGTCACGAAAGGCGTCACGAAGTGTGTCTGAATTCAACCTCAGTCTCTCTCGGCAAGGGTGGTTTCAGTGGATGGCATCTAATGCCGACCTGTTTTGCTTACTGTTTGTCATTTTTGGAACTTGAAAATTTTATTTTATGGCGTTTGCTGTCAGAATAAGACCAGGAAGTATGCCAGGTTTGCGACGCGTGTTGGTAGGACCATGGCTTCAAATTCCACTGTCATCAACGTCGGCCATATCAAGTCAGGCTTCTAAATCACCAAGTGAAAGTGACTCGAAGATTTACGAGATGCGCACCTACTATGTCAAGCCTAAGGGGTTTGGTAAGGAAAGCGAAAATAACAACTGGATTGTCGTTTGGGTTATGAGCCAACGGAAATGCTCATTTAAATTAAATACTGTATTGGAGTTCCTCCCAACCATCACCCCCTAGCTCCCACACGTCCACAAGTGTTGGGGAGGGGAGGGGAGGTTTGTAATTTGAATTCTGCTGACACTCAAAACCTTAATTTCATAGAGGCATATCCCTTTATGAAACTGGCAGGCTTTCTGTCCCCAAGTAAGTGATGGAAAGACTTTCACACTGTATGTCAGAAATTTGG
>OX419336.1:21487620-21495120 GCA_948470475.1 Galaxea fascicularis | reverse complement strand
TTGCTGTTAATTCTCTCTGGTTATTCACACAAGATCTTCATTCATTACACTGCATTTTCAGAAAGTTGAGTAACTTGCACGTGTTTGTTTTTAGGATAACTTGGTGATGACTGCTGCCCCATGGTATGATGTCAAACCTCCACTTTCAACAGGAGGTCAGTAGTCTCTTGTACAATCATAAGTATTTTTAAAAATGGTTTTAATCAGTAGATTGAAGTACTTACAATAGTCAAACTGTGTGACAGAGTTTAACAATGTATTCTGTTTCTGTTTGATGGAGGAAGACCTTTTTCCAGCATGTTAGGCAAGTGGTTTGAAAAGGGTAGTGTACTAGGTGTGTGATGAGAACTGGTAGGCTTGCTGGTTCTTTCCATACACTTAAACTAGAGGGCATTCATCCTTGAATGTGAATTTTCAATCAGCAAGCCACCTTTTGAAAGCCTTTGTAACAGGGTCACTTGCTAAGTCCACAAAAATTAGTGTGACTTGACCAGGAAGATGAGGGTCAGTGGGGAAATGGCATTGTAGTACTGAAGTGATATAAACCAGGTGGACTCCTTCACTTCCTGTCAAACATTTTGTATGTCCACTGATTGCATAATGCTTGGCATACCCTATCTTCTGCAGTTCCAACCATGAAACTGTACAACCACAAAGAAAAAAAATTAAAAAACAAAAGACTGACCAAAGACATACATGTGCAGAACAAGAGGAACATAGTTTTGATAATTATGTCTGGGGTACGTAAACCAACCAGATGGGAAAGTGCTATTTGTCTTGAGGGCTGTTACCCTGAAATGTGACCCTACGAAGACTAGGCATGTGTAAAATGTAATGTAAGTGTCATGCTTCTGTTTTGGAGCTTTCAATAATGATTCCCAACATTAAGGTGTCAAAACCACAGACCCACAAGTCAGGTTTATGATTCCTTTTCTGAGTTCAGACCCTCATAGCCACTTTCATTGATTTAATAGTGCTTTGTTTTAAGGTGTGTATGAGCTACGTATGTATGATATTGTGCTTGGTAAAAAGGAACAGTGGGAACATAGACTCATTCAAGGTCTGCCTGACCGCTGCAAGCTGTCTGAACCTGTTGGCGTCTGGTTTACTGAATTTGGTCCTGTTAATACAGGTACTGTGAAACTTTGGACCATGGGAATGCTAGCTGGTGATTCAGAGTAGTATATTCCATACTTATTCATGCAGTCATGCATGGTAGAATGGGATATTTACAACAAGGCTAGTAGCTCATTCCACTGACTTGTCTTAAACAAAAAGCC
Source organism: Galaxea fascicularis (assembly GCA_948470475.1). NCBI lineage: Eukaryota > Metazoa > Cnidaria > Anthozoa > Scleractinia > Euphylliidae > Galaxea > Galaxea fascicularis. Next base: position 21,493,840 of record OX419336.1, on the reverse strand, counting down.
CTACAGACAATGTATTGGTAGTACCAACATATCTGTTGCATAATCAGCCTTTTAATTAGACTGCGAGCAGTCTCTCCTGTGGAACAAATGCAACATCTATTTTCGCTCGTAACTAGCACCCATGAAATTACCGTCTTGTGGCTTTGCCACTTGCATATAAATTGCATTCATTCCACAAATTTTAGGGAAAAACAGAGACTGCTCACAGTCTTCTTTTTGATTGAATTATGACGATTAAAAGCAGTCAAGTGTAGTGGCAAAAATAGATTACAGGGTAACTTTGAGGGAATATATGAAAGTCATATACAGTAATTGAACTGTGGATTCATGAATGAAGATGTAAGAAATCCTCAATGTTAAGGACACTACTTGGGCAGTAGTGCAAATAAAGCCTGAAAAAAACTCAGGCTTGTACAGGAGTTGAATCCATGGCCTCTGTGATATTGATGTATCTGCTCTACCAATTAAGCCAACAAGCCAACTGGCAGATGGTCATTTTGCGGGTTTATTAATAAAGGAACCCAAGAGTGATGAATAAATGAGGGCAAATAATATGAAAATCAAATAATTACAGGATTTTATGCAAAACTATAGCAGCTGACTTACCAGTAGCTTTTTTGGTTGGTTTCCTCAGAATTATCCAAATTGCCTGATTTTGTGCAAAAATAATACAGAGTACAACAGAACATACCGGTAGTTCTTTGACTAAATTAAAGACATCATTAAAAAATTCAGTCATTTTGGGCAGATAAGAAAAAATTGACGTAAAAGTCATTCAAGATAGTTTTGCATAAAACTCTTCAATTAGATATATTGGCAAATCTATTGCCAGTTTGAACAGTGATTCTCTTGGTTTTCAGCCATTATGCTGTGGTCTTATGAAAGCCTGGATGATCGTGTCAGGATTCGAAAAGAGGCACAAAAAATTGAGGAGTGGGTTGAAACAGGTGAGCTGTAACCTTAAACTCTGCTGCTGGACAAACATTGACATCCTTGACACTGGATTGTAAGTAGCAAGCTACCTATGCCATATTTGATGCTTAGATAAATTATTTTTCTCTCACTCTAATGTGTCTCTGTGCTCTGTTTGCACTCAGTTAAATAAATGCCTGTTATGCAGGCTACTAAGAGGTAGAATGCAAGCAATCCCTTTCTTTTCCTTTTGTAGTGCACGTGGGTACTGTTGCTGTATCCACAAGAAAATTTTACGACAGATCATAACTTCTTAATATGTTCATTGAAGAGTACCGGTTACAATTTCAGATCCTTTTTTTTTTTTCAGTACGAGACTGTCTTCCCTTTGAGACAAAAGCATTTTCCAAGGTTATTATCCCAACATCCTTCTCTCCATGGAGATAAATAAGGTATGTAGGTCCAGAAAACTCTAAATTCCCTCCAAATTCATCCTAAACCCTTTCACCCTATTATAATATGGCAAGCTCTATGAGTGGGCAAGATGAGATGAATTCTGTATTCTGATTGGGTACCCAAGCGGGCAAGATGGGCTGATATTGCCCGCTCTCAATTGCCCGTTTTGTTCCCACAGTAAAATTTCACCAAAGTCTAAGTGGGTGCACAAAAGTTTTCTTTTGCAAAATATTTTCCATGACAGTAAAAAGATTTTCTGTGATTTCTCTGTCGGGATGGAACTAGAAAACGTGAAAACCAAAAGTGTCAACAAGAATGAGAACGAAGAAAACAAAACATCACTTTTGCATATTATAACTGGCTTCCTTTCTAGTGCTCAAAAATAAACAAGTACAAAGGTCATTTTTTTCAGTGTTCTTTATGCCATATAATAAATCCTTTATTGACCAAGCTAGTTTGGTCAAGATGGCTGGATATTGGCCTTGCTCTGTTTTTGCAGTTTTACTGTATGGACTTTCACTTCATCTCGGTCTATAAAAATGCAAAAAGAGAACTTGGCCAATATCCAGCCATCGTAACCTTGCGCTTGGTCAATAACACATATATATCAGCATGTACATATTGCAGGCAAAAATTAAATTCAGGTAAGGATTGTTAACCTAGGTCGATTCTCAAACCCCTTTGTTTCCTTAGCCTAATTGTTCAAAGTTAGGGTTAGGAGACAAAGGAAATTGATTTTCAACCTTGGTTAAAATGTGTTACCTGAATTTGATTTTTAGCTGCAACATATATACTCCATACAGTTCTCAATTTAGTCATTTTCTGTAGTAATAATGAGGAGAATTTGATAACAATCAAGACTTTTGTTACTCGTTGATCACTTCGTTTTTTTTGACAACCTTTATGTTTGATGAGCAGTGTTAGGGTTACCAGTAAAAGAAAATACAGTGGATTTACAATGTCACAAATAACAGATATGCCTCAAAACATATACTTTCATTTAGAATGTGGAGTGCGTCAAGGTTGCCCACTTTCTGGTTTTCTATTTGTTATTTCTATTGAGTTACTTGCACACAGTATTAGACACTCAAACGAAATAAAGGGTATTACAATAGGTGAAAATAAAGAAGTCAAACTTTTGCAGTGTGCAGATGACACAACTTTATTTCTTTCTGACACCCAACCAGTCTCAAATTTATTCAAATTATTATCACTTTTCAAAAAGTGCTCTGGTCTGAAAATAAACCAAACAAAATCTGAAATGCTCTGGCTTAGCTCCTTGCACCACAGTGGTGAGCCAGTTTATGCGCTCGGAGTGCATTTCACATACGATCTAGAAGTGTCTGAAAAGAAATTTTTTTTTTTTAAAACTAGGGTCGTTAAAGAAAACACTGCATGTATGGTTCCAAAGAGACCTTTCTATCTTTGGGAGGATAAATATAAATATAAAAACAATAGCACTTACAAAACTTGTCTTTATATGCAGCATCATGGACACCCTAAGGACTTTAGCAAACTTTTGATTTTATTTGAAATCACAAACCTGCCAAAATAAAAAAGACTACCTTGCTTAAGCTGGTGGCCTGGACATGAAAGACTTTTCTTTCTTTGACAAAGCACTTAAATTAAACTGGGTTAAATGGTTATATTCTAATTTGGATGCTCCATGGCAGTACGTACCAAAATTGCTTTTTGCCAGTGTGGGCGGAACAAAGTTGTTCAAATGCAATTATGATTACAATCTCCTTGACCTAGACAGCCATATTCTGGCTTTCTACAGACAAATTGTCTGCTACTGGCAAAATATCGTAGCAACTATGCCCAAAAATAAAAATGAGGTTCTCTTGCAGACAATCTGGAATAACTGATTTATGACTGTGAATGGGAAAATGGTACACTTTCCTCATTGGTATCGAGCAGCAGTAAAACAAATTTCAGACCTGTTTGACTACTGTGAAGGCCGTTTCCTTCCATTTAACTCTTTCTGCAATAAATTCAACCTTAAATGTAGCTTTTTACAACATTATAGCATTCTTTCTTCAATTCCCCAAAATTGGAAGAAACTATTGCAAGAAGACTCCAAAAACTCAGGTACTGTACGCCTTCCATCTCAATAATTTGGTTCACTGGCATGCAAGACAATATACAGAATGCTGTTAAACCTTGAAGATCTACCTCTGCCCACTGCAGAGAAAAAACTTTTAGTATGCAGCATCAAGAGGAAAGCCACAAAAGAAATTAAATTAGTGACGTTCTAATATACAATCATTCACCGAATTTTACCAATGAATAGCTTGTTGTACAAAATGAAGAAAGTTGCCTCGCCAACCTGCCCTTTTTGCCCTTCTGAGAGTCAGGCCATGTGGCATTTGTTTATACATTGCACGCAGGCAACTTCATTTTGGAACAGGTTCCAGGAATGGTACTCAATCTCCAGTAACACGAATTTGCTTCTGTCAGAATTAGAGATAATGTTCGGAATAACTAGCTGTCAATCTTATTGTTTAGCCCTCATGCAACCATGTCATTATTTTGGGTAAATATTTCTTGTATATAAACACTTTAAATGCCATAAAACATCAATTTGCTGATTTGTCTCACTGGAGCACAAAAAAATAAATTTAGAGAAATGCCTGGCAGTCACTAGTAATAAAGACAAAGAATTCAAGAACAAATGGAATTTTTTTCTGTTTGTATGTTGTATTTTCTATAAGTAGTGTATAAGTGATACAAGTACTCCGACTTTAATTCGATTAGTGCTGTATTGTAAGCAGAGCAAGTACAAGTACTGTAAGTGTAGTGGAAGTTAGTAGTTACAGTGTTAGTGTTTATCTTGTAAATAAGCCTCTAAAGGAAAAAAAAAAAAGAAAAAGCCCAGTTCCAGATGGCTTTGTAACTGCTAACTTGAATGGTGTAGTGAAAGGTGAGAGGGGCTCCAGGGAATCATGACAATAATACAATGTCATCTACCTGTACTGTAACATTATGTTGTCTCTGCTTTTTAGGTATTAGACTCACATCTGATGATCAGCCAGTTGAGATGGATACAATCTGGTTAATAGCAAGGCCCTGGAAGATTGCTGATTGCAGTGTGTGACTACCTTTAAAATTATTTTGTCACAAAAAGTATACAGATCATTTTCAGATCAGAGTTTGATTAGGTAGGAGAGCTATATCAAAAATGCCACCACAAATATTATTCATACCATCACTGCCTATTATTACCCAAACCAAATTTAAAAAAAAAACTTTTTATTTAGTTTTCAAATTGAACCCCCCAAGTGACGAATTCTTCATCATACTTTTGTTGGCTCACCTCAACACTGTTTGTAGCTTTTTATCTCAAGCATTATGGAATCTTGGCTGATGCATGTGTAGTGTAGTGAAGCCACAAAGGCACGCCACAAAGGCTAAAAAACGTAAACTTTAAGGACGGTGCCTACTAAATACAAAAGTTTTTGTGCCAGGTTAGGACCACGCCGAAAAAGTAGATCTTTGCAAGAGCTATTGGAATCCACAAAGAAAAATAGGGGTAGCCAAGCAGTTTTTCGAGATAATTAGCCTTGAATCTCAACAAAAATGCGACATCAGCATTTTTCTGAAAAAAGAGGGAAAGGATATCTCCTCACAGATTTCCTTAGAATTCACCTTTACTGGTACAGAAAGGCAAGCACATTTTAAAAGAACTTTAAACTATATGGCAAATGGCAACATTAAAATTAATTTGGGTACATTTTTAACCACAAAATCGTTGCAAAGGGGCTTTTAGCGTCTCTGACAGCATTCCTCTGGTTCAGCTAAAATACAGTCTAAATTCCTTTTGCTCACAACCAGAAACTAATCATAAGTTGAAAAGGCTTGCCACTTCCATTTCGCAACATAAAATGTAGGGGTAACCACGCGTTTTTTAAAGTTATTGATCTTTTTTGAAAACTTTTACGGTGCCCGTTACATTTTTTCCTGTCACCTCCCCAGTGAGTAAGACATTTGTGTGTTTGCGCGCGCACTACGCCAACTGCAGGTACATGATTACAGTTGGGTTTCAGTGTAATTTCCGAAAGATAACAGCCAGGTTTTTAGGTGGAAGACGTTAACATTTATTGCTTAGCGATATGCTGCTATTCTGGTGTTCCTGGTTTAAGTAAAAGGTTCATTAAAATTGATTTGGTCACAGTAGGAAAATTTTGCTTTAATTTTAGTCGTGTACTTGGTGGCGTAGTTGATTGCGTCAATGTCAACTCCCCCGCGCGCGCGCTTAAACCATGGCTTGCATGATGTGCAGAATGTGTGCGCACTAACAAAAGTAGGCACCGTCCTTAATCCGAGTACACTCAGTCCACACTTTCCCGCTCTCTCGCCCAGCTCTCGCACACCTAAAGTTCCCGGATATGTGTTCGACAACCGCTGTCCTAATACACTACATCCCTCCCTTTGTTCGCTTAAATGCTTACTTGCTAATAACACAGAACCTAAACAAGCGGACAATTCTGTCTGAAAACAAGCCTTTGAAGGTAAGTTCAAACAAGAATGTTCAAAATGTCACTCTAGCAACACAACAATAAATGTGACATTTCATAGATTTGGCTAAGTTCAGTGTAGAACATAATCATTCAGCGATTTCGGATGGCTAGTGATCCTGCTAGATCTCCTCAAAGGCTGCTCAGCTGCAGATACTGCAGGAGGTACAATATCTGGTGGTGCTTCTGCCATTGGTATAGGATTCTCTTCCACAGGCGGTAACTCAGTTGTCTTAGTTTCAGTTGGGGAATCAGCATCTTGTATTGAAGGTCCCTGGTTTTCTTCAACTGGCCTATGAAATGGCTTGATGTGCTGAAGGTTTCGCTTGTACTGA
>OX419336.1:21480120-21482620 GCA_948470475.1 Galaxea fascicularis | reverse complement strand
CTTAACAACAATTTTATTTATCTTGACATATGAAAGTTAAGGGTAGTTGACAATAGAATCAACTAGGCTGTCCATTTTTGGAAACCAGACCTTTGAACGTAACAGGCTACGAGTCTTTACTAGCCCTTGATGGCCTTCATGAGCCAATTCGACTACTCGTTTCTGAAGTGCATCAGGTACTACTATGCGGCTTCCACGAATCACAAGGTTACCATCCACTGAAGTCAGCTCACTACGGATGTTGGCAAATATCTTGAGAGTGTTTGGGTCGACTCCCTCCACCGGCTTCAGATTATCCCACTGGCCAGTTGAGATGAGGCGCATTACTTCTTGAAGAGTGGCATCCTTTCTGGTTGCTTCACTGATCTCTTCTCTGCTTAGAGCAATAGGTCTAGCTTGAGACATCACAAAGTTGACATGCTGCTCTGCAGACTCAGCGACAAGATCACACTTTGCATCACCCTGGAGATGCCTTGAGATATAGTCCGCTGGATTCAGGTCACCTCTTGAATACAACACTTCAAAGTTGAAAGACTGTAGTTTGAGACGCCAGTTCTCAATCCTAGCTGAGGCTTGGGAAGTAGGGCTGTTGAAGATGGATAACAAGGGTTTGTGATCCGTCACGACTTCCTAGGAGGTACATGCGGAAGTGATGACAGCCCCATGTGATAGCCAGTGCTTCGCGCTCGATTTGAGAGTAGCGCTTTTCCACACTAGAGAGGGCTTTGCTGGCGTATGAAATCACCTTTCCACCTTGAGTTAACACGCCACCCAGTCCAACAGGACTAGCGTCAACAAGCAGGATGGATTTCTTGTTAGAGTCAAAATACGCCATGACTTTATCAGAGGTGAGGCTACACTTAAGTTGCTTCAACGCTGCGTGGTGAGCACCTTCCCACTTGAACTCGACGCCTTTGTGTGTGAGGTCACGCAAAGGAGCCACAATGTCTGCATAGCCACGTATGAAACGAGACACATAGTTGGTCATGCCTAACAGGCTGCGCACATCGCTCACTGAGGTAGGTGCTTTTGCTTGCTTGCTTGATTGCTTCCACCTTCGCAGGATCGGGTGACATACCATCTGCACCAAAGACCATGCCAAAGAACTCAATACGAGGCATGTAAAACTGACACTTTCCTTTCTTTATAGTCGAGTTCAACTCCTTGAAGCGGGAAAGGACAGCATGCAAGGTTTTGTCATGCTCCTCCGTGTTGATTCCATAGATGATGACATCATCGCTAATGTTCTTGACATTGGGAATGTCACTAATTGCAGTAGCAATTACATCCTGAAATTTTTCAGCTGCAGCATGTATGCCAAAACTAAGGCGCTTGTACCTGTACAGGCGAAGATGAGTGGAGAAGGTTGTGATATGCCTGGAGTCTGGGTGCAGGACCAGCTGATGATATCCCTGGTTGAGGTCGAGTTTACTAAACACTTTCGCACCATTGAGGACGTGTACTACCTCATCAAATGTAGGCATGAGGTGCCTTTCTCGAGTTATTGCTTTGTTAGCTTCTCTTATGTCCACACACAGCAGTACTCCACCAGGCTCTTTCGGTTTGGGCACCAAGACCACAGGGGATACCCAGAGGGTGGGTCCATCAGCATCACCTGTCACTATAGCTATGATACCTTACATCAAAGGCACATCTAAAACCATTGCACGCATCCTACATCCCTACAACATCCGTGTTGCTCACAAACCCATCACCACTTTACGGCAGCTACTGACGAACGTTAAGGACAAAGACGAATCAAAGGACAGACAAGGAGCAGTTTACAAGATCAAATGCTGCGACTGCCAGGCCACCTGTATCGGTGAGACCGGCAGAAACTTGAACGTAAGACTGACTGAACACAAACCAGCGACGAGAAATGGTGACCTCAACAATAACATTGCTGAACACCATTTACAGACAAACCACAGAGTCGACTGGGATTCTGCTGAATGCGTTACATACAGTACTAATTACTACCAGCGGATCGTACTGGAAAGATGGTTTACTAACTTAGAACAGACACCACTTAACCGTTGCTTACAACTTCCCGCACCTTACAAACGACTTGTCGACGATATAAACAACGGACAAACAACAGACTGACCGACAACGACACACGTACAGACATTAGTGTAACAAAAGACGGATCGAAACGCACCAATCACCGTTTACAACAGACAAACGACAGACCGACCAATTTTACTAACAATACACGTACACACATTAGACTAACAAAAGACGGATCGAAACGCACCAATCACTGTGTACAGTCTTCACAGCCAATGACAACTAGGCTTAACTGACAGTCGACCAATAACATCACGAGTTCGTTGACCAATCACATCAACGACCAGAGTATCTATACCATCTACTGACGTTACACAAATCACTTGACTCTGATGATGACTTCCGCTCAGGTTGTCGAAACCTCAGTCAATGTCATCACAAACAGTCCTTCTCAGGACTACACTCACCCGGACGATCGTACTTCACTTAA
>OX419336.1:21452620-21470120 GCA_948470475.1 Galaxea fascicularis | reverse complement strand
AAACCAACTCTATTTTATTGGTTTGTTTACCCTCAGATCAGTTCATGGAGTTAACACAAGAATATATTCACCTCAAGTCTGACAACAACTCAAAACTGAAAGGTTATTGGATAACTGATATTGGAGGGCTGAATGAGGTCGTGCACATTTGGGAATATGGTAAATACAATACTTATCAATACATACCGGTATTTTTTATTTTGATTCATATATTGTTGTGTATATTTTAGTATTTTTCCCTTTTATAAAATTTTGTTCCAAAAAAGGGGGAAACCAAAGAAAATACCCATTTTACATCAGCTGTCATTGTTGCCATTGGGGAGGCCTGTAGTAGGGTTGGATTTTTTGTTAGAGGGAGCTGGGCAAGTGCTTGGGGGGAGGGGGGTGAGGATGCATAAATACTGCATTTGACAGATGGGAGGTATCTCTGATATTATTACCTGTACTGCACTGTTTCACTCTCTTATCCTTTGTGACTCCCTTTAAATGTAAGATATTGTGGTATTATTGTTTTTAATAGTTGATGTGTTTATTTGTAGACAGCTATGCACAGAGAGCAGAAGCAAAGGAAGCTCTTTCTCAAGATGAAGCTTGGATTAATAATTATATAAACAAAATCCAAAAAATGATAGTGAAGCAGGTATTGTCAGAAACATGCAGCTTTCCAGCAACTAGTAACTTAAGATAAAAAATTATTTGTTTTGTCCTTGAAGTTCATATTAACTTTATCAAAATATTTAATATGTGACAAAGCACAATATATGACATCAGGTCTTGGTCCAAGAAGGATGTAAGGGACCATTTGGCCTTACAATCCATTTTTCTTATCACCATTTGTTCACTTTTTTCCTCAGACCAGTTTTCATGCCAAAAGTGTGAGGCAATGCTAATATTTTGTGATTGGAGGGTCACAATTAATTGAAAAATTAGCATAGTTATGGATTTAGTCTGTACTTAAACCAACTGAAGTGATGCAACCATACAGCATGTCTTTTTTGTTCTCTATGGCATAATATGGTACAAAAGACATGTATGGACCAACATCCCTGACATGTAACCAGCCTGTAGGCCAAAGTAGAACAAAGGGGGAGGAATTTGGATTGCTGCAGCCTCTTGCACAAAGCATCCTCCATAAGTAAATTGAGAGATGCTTACGAAAAATATCAGTGCCCTTTAGTGAGGGAGGTGGTATCAGGTGCAGTGGTTATGATATCCAGGGGCCTGTATACCAAGTCTTCCTTCTGGGCCACATAAATTTGTTTTGCTTGATCAGTTTTATGTTCAGTGGCCCCATGCATTTAGCAAATCTATCTGGTCAGCCTCTCTCCAGTTGGGTTGGAATTCTTAAACTCTTTTAAACTTATTTGTAGTTGCCTCACTTGCTACTATACCTTGAAGCCCTGCATAGGAAGAGGATTATTATTTGTGATTAAATATTCAGAAATGCAAATAATTTGCATGTGTTTGATTTTAGGATAACTTGGTGATGACTGCTGTCCCATGGTCTGATGTTAAACCTCCACTTTCCACAGGAGGTGAGTCAAACGTTAAACTCTAAGAAAAGGGTACAACAGTTTTTGATGGTAATGACTTGTTATCTCCAGATATACTTAGTAGAATTACTTGATGTACTAAATCCATTTGTAGTCTATTTCCAATGACAGTTGGCATTTGTTTGTGAGTTAACTGGCTTTTAAAATAATAGTAGTTTAAGTAGTGAAGTATAGTTTCATTACAGAAACTTTATGTAGGCTGACTTCAAGCCAACCAATGGCAACGAATAAGTGAGAGCAACAAGCATATTGTGATGAGGGGATGGTTGCTTAAATTTGCCATGGTGCTTTTGTTTGCCAGGTGTGTATGAGCTTCGTATGTATGACATTGTGCTTGGTAAAAGGGAAGAGTGGGAGCAGAAACTTATTCAGGGTCTGCCTGAACGCTGCAAGCTGTGTGAACCTGTCGGTACCTGGTTTACTGAGTTTGGTCCTTGTAACACAGGTACTACATAAACCCATTAACTTGGGTGTTCTCAGTAGTAAACTTAGCTTGTGACCACTCCATCATGGATGGGATTCATGACATTCCATCACAGGATTGAATGAGGGAAGGTACTAGCAATGTGATTGGCTGCCTTAAGTAATTGTCTCAAAAGAAAAGACAACTGATGTAATACATTAATTTACTATTAAAACCCTTAAAACCCTAAGAGTGATCAACATCAAATTTCTCCTTGTAATTTCAACACCTTATAAAACAGTGGTCATGAGAATTGAAGACAATATCACACATGATGAATTTGCTCGATATTTTAACAACTTCTCCCCTCTATTTCAAAAGGAAATGTGTGGGGGCAGCAAATAAGAATATTAATTTTCATCTTAGGGTTTAAAGGGTTAAATAATTTTTAAAAATATTTACTTTGGCAGGCTTGTCGTAACTCTTTTTAGACTCTGGTTCCAAAATGTTATACCAGAACATTAATAAGGTACGTTGGCATTTAAAACCTGATGATTTTTCATGTCTTTTAGCTATTATGTTGTGGTCTTATCATAGCCTGGATGATCGTGTCAGGATTCGAAAAGAGTCACAAAAAATGACAAAGTGGGTTGAAGCAGGTAGGAGTTGTAGAAATGTTTTGTTTTAGTACTTTGTAGCATGCTGCACGACAAACAGTGATTTTTCAAAAATTTTATAGTGTAAATTGACCACCGTACAGGGATTCTAGAAGCTGACATTTTGAGTGTTAGCCCTTCATTAGAGATTGGGATTTGCTCTAATGAAGGGCTAATGCTCAAAATGTCAGCTTTTAGAATCCCTGTACAGTGGTCAATTTACACTATCAACTCTGTTGATTACACCAAATTTTTGTGTACTACTTCCCCACCGACGCAGCACCACAGTTTCTTCAGAAACTACCCCCTTTATTCATAAGTGATTTTTCAAATGCTGGCTTGTAAGGTAGTACCATACTTACTTCCCTCTCCCCAACTTTCCTTGTTTCATTTTCCAGGTTGCTTAATTTTAATGTATCTTTGTGTGGGGGATCCGAGTAAAAAAGGACGAAATGCTCACAAATACAGAGATATTGAACTCAAGATTTTCCAGCAGGTGGCTCTCTTTAAGCTGCTTAGTGCATTCTCACTTCATTGGTTGGTACATTATCTAATTTTGGGACCTATAGCCTGCTGCCCCAATTCTTGGAAATCTTATATAGTTTTGACATACAGATTCACCAGATGAGCACTCATCTCCAGGACTGACAGACTTAAAAAAGCGACATCTGTTACTGTATCTGAAAAGAAATAGCGTGCATGACAATAATATTTTATTCATTGCTCATACACCCTGCTGGTGCCACTAATGTGTAATTCCATTTTTTTTTTCAGTACAAGACTGTCTTCCCTTAGAGACAAAAGCATTTGCCAAGGTTCTAACCCCAACATCGTTCTCTCCATGGAAATAAACTAGAATTAATTCAAGGTATGTAGGTCACCCAGAAAGCTCTAAATTCTCCTCAGAACAATCTTTAGCCCAAAATCCACAACAAAACAGTTTACCTAATACCGGTATATCAAAACAGTGCCATCTGAAGCAAGCCCTTTTCCAGTCTGCTTTGTCACCAGTAACATGAATGGTGTAGGGTTGGGCCAATGCAGCTTTCTTATTTTGCATTGCTCAGCATTATTTTAGGACAAGGTCGCAGAGGTCTTGGGATCTTGTGACAGTAGGTGGCCACCTAAGATAAAATTTGCTGGTATTGTTTCTTTTTTAGGTGACAAGGTCTTTACATCTATTGAGCAACCAGTCCAAATGTACACAATCTGATACTGGACCGAGAAGCAGTGATGACAACTGATCCTGGAAGCTCTTTGAATGTGTCGCCATCTAAAGACCATTTTAAGAAGGGGAACCTATAGGAGATGCAGCATTTTATTTTAAATGGTCTTCTGTTCTTGTAATGTTTATAATTCCACACAGCTACCAACAGTATAAAAAAAAAAAAAACATTAAAATGATTGTTTTTTTCAAGAACTGCGTAAAGCCAAAAACATTGCATATACAGTAAGTCATGAACATGACATCCAGTCACTACCACAAACATTCCTGCTATTTCAAGTTCAACTCACTGAATAGGCCATTTTTGTATTCTCGGTATTGAACTGGATCTAGCATGAAGTGGAGGCTCTTGCGGGGGAATACATTTACATATGAAAAGATTCCCCCGCAAGAGCCTCCACTTCATGCTAGATCCAGTTCAGTACTGAGAATACGAAAATGGCCTATTAGCTATCTTTTTTTCTGACTTAGTGGCTGCCAAGTCCCTTCTGAGAGTGGCTACCTTGTACATGTCTGGGTAATTTGTTGGACAGTTATGTTGCCTGTGCAATTGCTTCAGCAAATCCTTTGTCTTTGAGGCTGACTTTTGCTTGTTAGCCATGTACTGATTAGTAATTTCTTTGGAAGCAAAGTTTAGTTACCAGTATTTTTTAAGCATATGCCTGAAGCTGTGGTGTCACGAAAAGAAAATAGAGCACTGATCATGAAATTTAAGCTGTTAACCTGTACTGAAATAACAAAAAACAATAAACAAGCTCATGCAGTGTTCTTACTGTTGAGCCTCCCTGCATATGAATTGATGCACATCAGCATATCTTTTGATTCACTTATCTTCGAACTGCACTTTACCCTATAATCTGTCATTACTTTTGCTTACAATGCAGCTTGCAGTATGGCCTCCTAGTTTCCTCAAAAAATGCATGCACAAACCCTCCATGTCATACACTGTATCTATGATAACTTATTATTTAGTTGTAAATTAATGCAAAGGAACAAACTTGCACAAGTTGAGGTCTCCATTTTTACACTTGCTCATAAATTTGACTGTCTGTAGCTGTCTGTACATATGTTATGCCTGGGAGTGTGTCAGAGAGGGAGGGGGCGGGGGGTTGCATCACCCTGCTGGTTAATCATCATACAGCAATACGCTGCACAACAAACCAAATAAACACAACAGAAACTCAGTGGATTACAAGAAACTTTATTACAATCAGAACTGGATCATTTGTCCCTAGAAAAAAAGGGGAAAAAAGAAGTTACAATAAGTTTCTGTTTTGTTGGCTTTAGGCATCCAAAGTGTATTCTCGGTTTTCACATGACGTCATCAAAATAAAAAATAAGGAATTATCTATCCTTTTGAGATTTTAGTTTAGCTAGTAATTAGAACAGCTGAAGACTTACCTTTTCACAAATTTTCAGTTTGATTCGTTTTTTCGGCTTGTGATAGAGCAAGGTTGAATTTCTAAGCTTTTGCGTGACACGATATTAAACTGGTGGCCGAGAATGCTGTCACGTAGGTTAAAAAAAGTGACTTAGCCGCTGAGATTTCGCAAACTGAACAGTCCTTGAATGAGAATAAGTACTCATGTAGATGTTTATGAGCCCTCAGAGGACGACTATGGGCTTTTTATAGCAACTTGATGACATGTTTTTGTTGGCTTCAGGCCGCCATATTTGTGCCCCTCAGAGGGACACAAACAGGGCGTCTCCATACAAAAGCCTTAAAATTTAAGTAGAACATTTCTTCGAATATCTCCCACACGAAACATCGCACAAACCTGAATCTTTGCAAGACTGTTTGACTTCTTTTGTTAAATGGTTTTGTTGACGGTGTGACAGTGAAAACCGGCAATAGTTTGTCTAATAAACCACAAGGATCATGTTGCCAGTTACAAATGTCATTAACCAATTTCAATGAAATGTTTGAAAAATGCAACCAGGAAATCAATACAACTTTTTAGGGACCAAAAATGAATATTGTCAAGGGTCAACAAATATGGATTTCTTTCATTCTTCTAAGCTTATTTATTTGGAAGGAAACAAAGCCAGCTTTAAGCCCTGTCCCAACCAGATAGAGTATATATATGTGATTTACACAGGTGCTGGAGACATTACTTCTTGGCAGCACTTATGCATTAGGCCTTTCTTTCTTGCAAATCAGAGAAAAAGAACACATCCACTAGTTCCATGATGTAATACCTACAATGTCCAGTCTGAATTGGGCATTGACTGGACAAATTGATGGATTGCTCGACATGTAATTTGCACTTTAAAAATTAATTTTGAGCTATTTGATCATCATGATGGACATCATTCATGAAATCCAGGGCCACTATTGTATTTGAGTTTAGATTGTTCACATTTGACCAGCAAAAATGAATCAAAAACACAGTTGACTGGACAATGTGATCAGTGCCTGCCCATTAGTTATTTCAAGCCTGCAGCTCCCACCCAACTCATTGGTTAAAAGGATCTAAATGCAACATCCAACAGCAGTATTTTGTTGTTACCTTTCTCTTCTTGTCTCCACCCAGCTCAAAATGCTTGCACCTTTTGAGGGCCATTTGTTTCCTGTACTTGCACTCAGTGCATTCCATACGGAGAACAATTTTCTTGGTTGTTTTAGCCTAAATGTGTAAAGGATGGATACCAATCAGTGCATGGAATTCAATATACTGTGATATACATGTAGCTAACAGGAAGTTACGATAACTAATTCATTGCATCAAAGTAAGGTTATCACCAGTTTAAATATAGAGCCAATGCAAATAACATAAAAAACAAGGCTTGCAACAATTATCAATTAAAAGGTGCTAGTCCAAAAAGACCAGACAGCCTAATAAACTTTTTTAGATTTCATCTCTAAGTCTTCCTAACAAATGCATGGTCAATGCAAAATAACACACAACATTTGGATGATGGAATTAACTTTCAAAACTTGAACTTGAAATAACAGCCAGTCAACACACAGTGTCCACTCAAAAATGGGTTTTGTCTGGTGAAATCCTTGGATGACTGGACTTTTTGTCCAGTGGTTTACTCTTCAAAGGAAAATTTAACCTAAAGCTAGTAGTTTTAAATTAGGTTGTACATTACAAAAAAGAAAAAAAACAGAAAGGAAGCAAACGAAACAAGCCCAGACCACCTTTGACTATAGTAAAATTTTCGTTAGATTCCATTGTGTTACATGTTATGCATGAAGGTCAGATAACGAGAATCAGCTGATCATAACTTTTGGCTTCATAACTATAGAACTCTTTAAAGTTGACTTGTAGAAGCGATAGGTAGCATTAGTGGAAAGCACAAGTGTAATATTGCAAGTGCTTTTTCGAGTTTACCAAACACTGCGAAAATGCCGTGATTTCTATGCCTGAACTGATACAAGGCTGCTTCTACAATAAAAGCTCACTAAATGTACAAAACTGGGTCTCGTCTGAGCAAAAACAGGTTTGACTGGACAACTTGACTGGCACCAGCCAGGAAACTATTTCAAGCCCTGCTTTAAAAGATTTTTGCCAATCCTTGAATGTTAGTAATACCTAAAAAAGAAACCCTAAATTGAAGATTGCAGTTGCATAAGCAGCCCACAAATGGACGAAGAGATTAAGATGAGAGATTAATGGAGTAAAATTCCTGAGCTGAAGTTGCCCTGAACACTGAAAATGGCATAGAGTGGTGTGAATTTGCTGTCAACCTACTGAACGCTTGGTGGCCACAGTATCAGCAACATTATAAAATATTAATGTATGTAAATGACTCTTTCAATGAAGGGACTCTAGCTGTTCAAGTTGACCATGGACCAGGTTGTTTTACAGGGTAACAACAAAGATACATGTGTAGGTATCCACTGGGCAGTCTGGAAAGATTTCTGCTCAGCTCCCTTCATTAATTACACATGCAACCCAGTTCCGAAAATTCAGCAGCTCAAAAGTGATTTAACTGACTGCTATGATGCCGCACCGGCTAACCAGCACACTATGTGTACGTGTGGCTAAAGTACACTAATACTCTTCACTTTAGCTCTCACAGTTGATAGCATGATTACTTATTTTATATTAGCAATGATACAATCAGATTCCAATTAAAGCTGAACAATGCATTCCTGTGAAAGTTACATGACGCATATCTCAGAACTTGCCAATAGCCCATTTTCCCTGGCCTTTGAGTAGAAGCGAGGCTGGAGGTGACCTTGTTTTCGGTGGTTAGCCTGAAAGGTAAGCTCCTCTGACCACCGTACACTTCATCAAAGCCATTAATTTTCTTTTTCTTCTTCTTCATTATCGTACTCTTACCTTACTATATAAAATGTAAATATTTTATAAAAGAGTGAATAAACTGAATTGAATTGAATTAAATTGAATCGATACAAACCTCTGTCTTTCTCGTGCCAATGTGGACTAGTCATATGCAACATAAACACTGCTGTTGTGAACGGAGGTTCACAATTGTTTTCATAATCATTCGACTTTTACTTTCTCACTGCAGAATACGACTCACATTGGTCACTACAGAGTCGTTTCACCTACTACCGTATACCAGAAAGCAAGTAGAATCAAACTCCCAGTTATACACCATTTAAGTGGCAGTGAAAGTTACATCTTACCTTTTTGTGGAATATAGGTTTCGTCTGACCCCCGTAACCTGACTGTTTACGATCATAACGGCGTTTTCCTTGACAAAAAAAAGAGAAAATATGATTCGTGTCTACTGAGGAAAAAGTACACTCTGCTTACGACATTCCCTCTCCATAGCAGGGTATTCATAGATAAGCTGAGTATTTCGGATCTTCCAGATTATAAGCCTTAATTCTTACCCTGAGCGAAAAGACTGGCCTTTCCTGTCTTATACTGCGTGACTTTATGTAAAGTGTGTCTGCGACATTTCTTGGCCTTGCAAAAAGTGCGGCGCTGTTTTGGTATGTTAACCTACATGTTAGAAGGAGAAACACGTATAAACATGACCAAAGTAAACCACACTATTTGTCTGAATCGTTACAAAGAAAACTGAACGACAGATGGCTTCGGATTTAAGAAGATTGCAAGCCCCGCCATCATTTTTCCTACCATTTTGCTCACACCATCGAAAGAAAGAGGGTACAGTAGGGTCCAGTCCTCATTCTATTTGATCTTAACACGGATACTTCATTTCGAGGCTTCTACCCAGGCTTCCAGCACAGGAAAGAGAAAAAACATGGCAACAACCATCTACATCGTAGGATAATGGTTTGACACTGACTAGTTGTTAATGCTATGTTCAAGACGTTTCGGCTGGTGCTTAAGCCTTTATCAGTTGGAAAAAATTACGTTAGCACGCGTGATTCAAATAAAATAAAACAGCACGCCGAGCGCCATCTCCACGATCTCCTGCAATGTCCACGAAAACAATCACGTAATGGATTTTGGAAGTGACATGAGGCTAATTATCATGAGTGACTTTTCTTGGAAGCCTGGTTTTCAATTAAGGATCTCCATTCTGGAAATGACCCGCGCATAAAGTTTCGCGCTACGTTTTTAGGAAACTGCACGCAGATAGTTCTAGGCGCGCGCTCGGCGTGCTGTTTTATTTAATTTGAATCACGCGTGCTAACGTTATTTTTTCCAACTGATGAAGGCTTAAGCACCGGCCGAAACGTCTTGAACATAACATCAAAAAGTAGTCAGTGTCAAACCATTATCCTACTATGTTAGCTCTTGACTGCCACTACTCTATTTTTAACCATGTACATCCTCATTTTTATTGTTTATTTCTTTCAATTTCTTGCCCTTGGCGCTAATTGCTTGAAAATAACCGTTGAGTGAACGTAATTAAAGCCACAAATTTCTTCTTTTATTTTATTTTTTTTTGCCCGTGGAAAATCTAACCCCTCAATTTACCAGTTCTGAACCAAAATTTGCTATGAAACCGTCAAGTAGGACAAAATTTTAGAACAATATTGCAGTAACTATAAGCGAAAAATTGATCAATTCGTACTATTTATGAAAATAATGAAGGGCCACAGCCAGGATAAAACATGGTAAAAATTTAAAAAACGATCTCTGGCTGAAAAGATTAAAAATTACAAGCTTTCGACTGTCTGAACTACAGTATTCGACGGGTGTCATCGTTTTTAAATTTTTACCATCGTACTATTAAACTTATTTATTGTCTTTATTCAACTGATGGGGAACCACAAGTCTTCTACAAGCAAAGAGCTTCGATTAATTTTCGCCTCGAGGAAGACGCTTCGTGATTTTCGAGCACATTTACCTTTAAGTTAACGGTTCACAAGTTTATGGACAGAAAGTTGGCGAATTTTATTTTTTACCTAGGGCGTTTTCGCAAACGTCAGACCAGGAAGTGACGAAAAATTCATAGGAATGACTGGGATACTGTTCAATATTATAAACTCCGAGGTGGAAAGCCGAGGGGCCGTGCTACACAACGATTGCTTTTCACATTCTGGGATTAACATAAGGATTCAAATTAACTCTTGAAACGGCGGAAAAATACATTTACGCATGGAACCACACTTTAAATCAGTTTAATAAAAATGGGCGTTTATTTTTCGTTTATTTGTATTTGTGGTTATTGTTGTCTAATGTATCGTGCAAGCTCCTGGATTGTTTTTATGGTAATTTGTTAGTATGTATTCGTTATTATTGTAACGGGGGGTGACAACTCCGGCTAACAAACGTTGTTTGAGCAACACTATACGTAACTTCGAGTCCTCCCGAAAATTTGGAAGATCCTCCCGATTTTTTCGGTGAAAACCCTGTAAAAATGTCAAACTTCGCTTTGATCTCCAGCAATATCCCCGAACTATGTCATAATTCTCGAAAAAGTTTCAGAGTTTCCCGATTCCCGGCAAAATCTCCAGATTCCCAGAAGAAATTTTTTTTCTCCCGAAACATGGCTTGTTAGAGTTGTCATCCCCCGTAACTCGGCTAAGTCAGTATTGTAAAAATTAATTAATTAATTAATTAAAAAGTACCCTGTTGCAGGTAATATATTGTAAATTAGTCTATCGTAAGTATGTACTGTAATAAGGTGTTATAAGTATGTAGAACAACTCAAAAATAAATAGTTGATCAACTGACAGTGGCCTCATACGGTGTCGGCACACCTTGCATTGAGTTGTAAGGCCGTTAACACTGAAACTGTTTCAAATGTTCCGAGACATTTAAGTTAATTTATCTCTTCAACGACTTTAACAACTCAACGTAGCTGAAAGATTTACTTAGATGAACATGACTAAGGCTATGTTCACACGGGATCGGTCCCAAATTGATCCGATCCGATCTGGAACGGACCACTTCTGTTCACACGGGACCAGTATGTTATGGTCCGGTACGGGAACGAAGTGAGCAAAGGAGCTGTTTCTAGCAGTTAATGCGCAGATGAAACTTTCAAAATGGGGCCAAGCTTCATTTGTGCTGCTAGTACCGAAAGAAACTGGTCCAGGCGTTTACACGGTGACCGATCCAGTTGGGACCAAAACAGTTCCAAAACTGGACCTGCTTTTTTGGGGGTCCACAAATCGAACCTTATTGGGAACGGATTGGCGGTACGGTTAGCAGGTCCCGTGTGAACAAAACTGCTATCCGGCACGATTTTTAGATCGGAACCATTTGGAACCGATCCCGTGTGAACATAGCGGCCTAACAGAAACATCGCCAACTGATTTGCGTTCCAACTATCGTGTAAAAATAAATCAATAAAAATTTGCAGTGAACATTTCGAGATAAAAAATTAAAAATGAGAGCTTGAATAACCTTTCACCTCTCTGATGTAATTTTCATTCTGAAAACGTGCAGGAAAATTAGTAGATACATGTACTGGGTCAGAATGTTGAAGGCGATAAAAAGGCTGTTTTCTCTCTATCTTTTACATATTTTTAGATAAGCGTTAATCAAAACGTCTCCAAAACGCAAACCTACCAAAGTAAGTTGAAAACGCATACAACATAATACCAAAAGAGGAAATGTAAAATATTCTCTCCTACACGAACAACATTGTGAGGGATGAAGACCGTTTTTTTCAGCTCAACAGCCTAAAATATTAACCAACTAAAGAAATTTCCAGCAACTAGTGCAATTTTTGATACGGATCCAAAACACATCCCGTTTCAAGCGAACACACCTTAACAGTGGCAAAAACCCTGTTATTAGTTCTGTGGTCAATACAATTATATAATCTGTACTTTTGTTAGTTTGAATGTCCTATTTGTTTATTCCTAATCAGAAAGTCTTTCCTAGCAATCTACCAGTCAGGTGGTCATTTGGCCTTCACTGTACATTAATCTGAATTTTGTTTGCTGGTTACATAAAGTAACAAGAAGCCTTGCTTGCTAATGTTGCATTTCATGGTCACCCTTATCTATAGGACACTCATCAGTCCGAACTCCCAATATTTGTACCCCCTAGTCTCAGGAAGTCCTTTTTGCAAATCTCAACCCTAACGTGTTTCCGGTCTGTGAACTCCAGTTGTGAGAGGTTCGGGTGGCCGTATATCGACGACGACAAAGCGGGAACCGGGCGCCTGATCTCCTAGTAGGGAAAAGAAAATGGATAAATCAGTTTTTACTGAACGTTTCTACATAAACGGTCACATTAGCCGGCTGTGAGGTAGACGTTGAAAGGAAGTTCAAGGGTGGACCGATTATTTCAATGAAACCAAAGTTTCTTGCTATTTATTATTATTATTATTATTATTTTGCAGCCGGGCGGCATGTAGATGCCTCACCAGTGGTGCCAGACAGTGTACGACTACCTACAAGTGTAGTAGAAACATGCATGAAATGTCGTGTTTTTCTCTTTTAGGAGCAGGCCAGTGGCCTCCGCAAACGACGAGACATTGTTTTCCCCGTTTGCTCGAACACGCAACATTTGCTGCGGTGGCAAAATTTGCTTCGCGGGAACCAAAAATGTTTCTGAATATTTTCAAAACATTTTGTTTCCTCGTTTGCGCAGCAAGGAAGCAAAACAATTTATTGCTTCCTGCTCGTTTGTGCACATCAGAAATATTTCGGGAAACAATGTTTTCTCGTTTGCGGAGGTGCGGGGGCCTTAAGACTTGGCTAAGACTTAGTTTTTAAAATGTTCATAACCCTTTTTATTTTCAGGAAACCAAACCTCAAAAATGACTTTAAAAATGAAGATGTCAGTTAAGAAAAAGAAAACCTCAGCTGGGAGAGCACGTCATTAACAATTCATAACTTTTACTGGATGCATGTTAATATGGCGTAGACCACTAAATGTTTCCCCGGAGACGATGGACCGAAACAATCTGTAAGAGATTCTTACCTCGCAGTTTACCTTCAGACCACGAGATTTAGCGTGTTCTCTATCGTCACGATGGAGTTTTTGATTGTATCCTTCAACAACATGATTTATTCGATCGTATGTGGATGGCCTTTGATGCTGCAAGAAATAAAAAGCCAGAGAATAAGTTTATATTACAAACAAAGAATTCATACAAACAACTTAAATTCAAAACCGCAGACAAAGCTCTAGTCTGAAGGTAGTCCAAACTTTGTTATTTCTAAACATTCTTGAAATTTCATTTCTAATACCAGGGCAAACAAGAGTGAAAAAAGATAATTAAAATGAAGTTATCTTTATACACCCTATTTATTGGCGCGTAAATTTAAACATCGACAACTACATCGACAAGAGGAAACAAAACCTTAGACTGGGCTCAGTTGAGGGACAGACCTCTGCCAATACTGAAGCTGTTGTGTAAACAGATCAGTACATGTAACGCGAAGTAAATTTCACTGCAATTTCAATTTACAAACACGGCACACAGTTTAGCTGTTAAACGTTTCCTATCTTCCATGGAAGAATGATGTTTAAACACACCATGGTCTTTGGAAGAAAGTAGCTGGTATCTTGAGTGAGATCTAAAGACTTGGGTCTTTCCACTTTCCATGTGTTGGCAACAGTATCCTCTCCATTGGTGACAAGATGGTTCTTTCTGATGGAATCTTCGCGCT
The DNA here is from genome assembly GCA_948470475.1 of Galaxea fascicularis. NCBI lineage: Eukaryota > Metazoa > Cnidaria > Anthozoa > Scleractinia > Euphylliidae > Galaxea > Galaxea fascicularis. Next base: position 21,456,310 of record OX419336.1, on the reverse strand, counting down.
GGAAATAAGAAAACAGGGGCAAAACAGTGATGAATTAAGCAGGATATGGTCCGCGTTAGTAACTCACGGGCAATCGTGGGAATTCTGCGGACTGAAGCATCTTTGATGAATTATAATGCTTTTAAAATTCAGGACGTCTAGTTGAAAATCACGGGAGTTGCAGAAGACAGAAAAGCACTGAAGATTACTGTAGCGGCGTGATTGTTTCGACCAAACTTAGCCAAAGTGATATGACATACAGAGAGGAGAGGCAAATGAACTGCTTGTATATGAAAGCCACTGTACTGTTATATACCTTACAACTTTCTGTCCATTGACCAACAGTTTCTTGAGGGTTGTAAGTCTTCAGACCGTACGAGGACATTTTATATCCATCGCCCGGATAATCACCCATTTTGATGCTTTTAAGCTTAAAAGACAAAACTACTGACTGCGGGTTTCGTTGAAGATGAGTTTTGGTTGTTTTGACCAGCCTCGGATGATTTTGATCTGTTAATGAAGAACTAAATGAAAGACCGTTGCTACGCAACTTGCTTGCTATCACAAAAGATCCACCTGCAGGGTTAATAAGCTTATTATATGCCCGGTTGAATCGAAATAAAAACCTCTTTTGAATGAAAGTAATGCTTTTATCATGATAATTATCAGAAAATAAACACTTCTTTTTCTATCAGAACGCTAACGTCAACATACGATATTTTATGACAGTTAAAATTGTACATCATCTTTAGTGATTCTGTTCTGACTTAACTACCTGGCCCACCTGAACAACAACGGACTGCGGGTTTTCTCAGCCGAATACTAGATTAAGATGGTGTACATTGAAAACGTCCAATTGGCCAAACAAAATTTGCAGAATTCGTTTTGCCAATGAAAAGTTGGCAAAAGGATGCAATACTGCTGTTGAGATGACAGAAGAAACAAGTACTGTGATGATTGAAATGGAAGAGACGGTGTTGCGCGTTGATGCAAGCGGCAACTCGTTTGCTGCGAGAGAGGTACCAAGACTCTGATAATGCTGATTGTGCTATTGTTCTTCTGCTGCTCTAGGCTACACTGCTGAGTTTCTACTTTTACAGCTAAAACACTGGCACTTAATCACCCTAAGAATAGACATATTTGGGTTTGCTGACCGTGGGACTACAATGAAATACCGCACAACCAGTTGTTTAATACAGCAAACGGTGATACACCTGACAAGGTTTCAAGGATAAGTGGAACATAACCAATGAAACTCTAACGATAGAACTGTTAGGGCTGACAATAAATCTAAACGGGACGGTTGTGTAGTTAAACCCCATGGTCAGCTTTAGTTCTTAAACGAGCCTACTTGGAGGATTCAGCAAATCCACAAACTTGACGATACCTACTCAAAAACCTATTCAATAGCCGTGTGGGCTGAACACTGAACAACCTTGGACTATTAACCCTTATACACAAGAAGCTTAAAACACTAGAGAGAAACATTAACAAACAACAGACGTTACATGAAACCTACCGCATAACAACGTCCTGCACTAAGCTTCTTCTTTTTGAAGCCACAAAAGTTTGTCAGATAGATATGTTTCGGTTTTGGCTGTATTCTCAGAAACGCCAACATCTTGAAATACATGTAGCAGTTTTTGTTAGTTGAAAAAGTATTGTTTCTTTCTAGGATTCTGTAGAGATTTCCTCTTTTCATCCATAGAAAGCTTTATTTTTGAAAATAATGCCCACTACAAACCAATGAAACACACAGGAGTCAAGTCTCCCTCATTCACAGCACAAGGATTAGAAACTAGTCTTCAGTGCTGAAGGGGTAGGGGTAGGGGGATACTCAGAAATACTGCTGGCATGCACATGGTAGCACAAATGAGCCAAATTCTTTGACCAAACAAACTACCAATGGTCCAATTAGGCTTAAGCTGAAACAAACAGTCCACTTGAAAACCAAACAATTCAATAGAGTTTGACATGCACTGTAGGCTATGGATCCAAATATCTTGATAATGCCAAATGAGTTCACTAGGAAATGTTTTACCAAAAACAACAACAACAGCAAAATTCATCACACACTTCCCCGAAGAAAAACGGTCTTTGCACTCTCCCGTCGTTCTAAAATCCGTAAATACTCTTTGGTTATAACTTTAGATTAATGGTTTAAATAGTTGAACACTAAAGGCAATTTGGTTTCAAAGTTGGCACTCTTTGTAATCAACTACTGTACTGAAGGGTTGCATGTCATTTCAAATATTTACTTTGAAATGTGGCCATGTGGTGAAAAATGGAGTGCCCAATGATTATTAGTTAAGTTATGATATTTAGAATGGAACTTCAGCAGAATGTTGAGAGAAGCTGTGAGACAGACAAGACTCCGTATCCAGCGAAGCTAGAATTTAAAATCCTCCTAATAGCAAGCCAAGTACCGGTACATTTGTTGAATGTTATATCTGATGCATGGCAGAGAAACCCCCTCTCCCAAAGAGAGTTACGAACGACCAAATGGGACAACTACCGGTACATAGGGAACATGGTGTCTGGATGCTACGCTACTCTACAGTGCTGAGGAAACTCAATCATCTTAATGCTAAGTATGGTCATAGGAATGAATTAGCAGAGACTTAGATTCTGTCAAAATTAGATTAATTTACCATCTGGTTTTTTACAACAGAGGTAGGAAATTTACAATCCTTCAAAAGTTGCTTAAGAAACATGTTCTCAGTTAGGCTAAATTCCTGATAAGATATATTCTTTTATTCTAAAGTCATTGTATGCATATTTATTTTTAAGTATTTTTTTTTTCAGTTTTCTGTTTATTAAATAAAGTGTATAAATAGGCATTAAATTTTAATGTCTATTTATCTACTTTTTTTCTCTTTTTGGGAGATACCCTGGATAAGGATAACCTCTTGTACCTCCTTTTCATTGTATTAATGTTTATGATAATAATAGTATTAATATTAATGAATAATGTTATCCCTTGTTGAAATGCTTATCCTCTTGTACCTCCTTTTCATTGTAAAATGTTTATCATAAATATTAATGAATAATTAACAATTTTACCCCATTAGCCAATGCAAGTTGAAGAAATATTTATTTGGGAATAAAACGAAAGAAAGCTTCATGCTCGATTGCTACTCAAGAACTATTACTAATACACCTCTAGTAGTGTCGCCAATTAAAATGCAGGATTTTCATTAGCTCGCTACTTGGGTGATACTAATGTATTATAATTATCCCTTGTTGCAATGTCTATCACGTCCTGCAATATTGGCTGCTCCAAGCTTTGAACTTGGCTACTACATCAACAATCTCATAGTGATGAGCTTAGAATCAGATAGCTTTCCATCAGTAAATCATCTCCAACTTGTCAAAACAAGTTTCATCAAAGTTATACACAGCAGTGATACCTGACCAGACTGTCTTTGCTTAGCAAAGCAGAATTGTATCAGAGCATTGCATTAATATTCATCCTGTAGCTCTTGCTTGACTTGTACATTGTTGGTCATAATATATTTATTGCTACCAATTTTGTGAAAGACATGAAGAATTGAAAACGTCAGCAAGGCTATTTCATGTACACTTGCGACTTGCATGGTACAAATTACCTTCTCGAGCATCCCACGGCAAGAACGTTACTGAACCATTTTCATGTACTAATATAGCATTTGTTCAAGTGAAGTTGATCCATTATTTTTCTGCTGCAACAGA
>OX419336.1:21427620-21447620 GCA_948470475.1 Galaxea fascicularis | reverse complement strand
TACAAGGCGGGAAATTCAGTAATGGCGGCATCAGAAGAAGTAGAAGACGAAGAATATGAAGCTCTGGCTTATCAACAGGTTGTTTCCTTCAAGAATCAATGCTTTTATAGAGTATAAAGTGATATTTAAAACTGTGATCTTATCTTTCAGCGTTTAAAAGCTGCTCTTCATTACACAGTCGGCCGGATTTGTGAAAAAACAGGTGAGCTGAATTTTTTGTTTTCGGTTGTTTTTAAAGTTGGATACCATCAAAGAGGGTCCTGAAGTGGGGATCTCAATCTCATTTCCCAGCTTTTCTTTACATGAAATCCCAGTCTCAGTATTGAAACTGAAAAAAAATCCCAGACGGCGAGTTTTAATACGCAATTCTGCGCTCCAGTGCCAGCCAGGGTTCGAGACTAATGCACCTATCAGTGTCAAGCCCGATGGGGGGGGGGGGGGGCATAGGGTAGGGATTTTGACATTTTCTGAAAAAAATTATCAAAATCCCAACCCCCGGGCAAAAAATAATTGTCAAAAGTATCAAAATCCTCCACCCTAGGCGGTCATATACCCTTTAGTCCTGCACACAAGAGCAAAGCAATAGAATTCCCCACCCTGGGGACGTGACGTTCGATCAAGATCCCTACCCTGGGGATATACGTGACAGTCAAATTCCCGTGGGTTGCCCAACCCCCCCCACCTCGGGCTTGACACTGATAGGTGCATAACCATCCAGACCTGACTGACGGTTTATGTAGCCAGCCAGCCACAGACTAGTAAAAATTTCGTTTTGGCTAATACATTTTGCACTTGACTAGCCATTTTGGCCAGAGAAAATGTTACCACTGGAGGACCAGATGAAATCACTGATTTAAGAAAATTGAGTCAAAGCGTGCAGAATTTGAAACATCGGCTGTTTGTAATCGCCTCATAAGCTTATAATTTATTGCCTCAAGCAAGGACTTTAGATTTCTAGAAAAAGCGAAAGCACGATTGACTTTTTCCCTTATTAAAGCGATGAATGACACACAAACATCTTGTTGCAAATGAAGTCACGGAAGTCTAGGGATAACGTTTCATGCTTAAAAATAGTGAAAAAATTAAAAAACTCATAGTGATTTGAATGATGCTCATCTGACAGACCGGTAGATGCCTATGTCTGCATCTTCCAAATAGAGTCGTAAAGATGGAACATTACAAATTTTCTTGTTCATGAGAGGTTATGAATCAGCTTTTAAAAAAATAGGAAAATCAATGTTTTTTTTGGCTGCTAGCTGTTTTGACAGTGGTTCAGTGACAAATTTTTCAAGGGTGTGGAAACTTAGTTTGCACTTTTAAGTTGTTGAAGTATTCTGCAAGCTACACACAGGCTAGCATTTATTTGACGTTCTAGTTCAAGTCCTTTAAAATTAAAATTTTTGTATTTAAACTGCTGTGTTAATAAATACATAACACTTTCAAACGTAAAAGAAAGCTATTCTAATAAGCCGATAAGTTGAGTTCTTTCATGTCAGTATTGTGGTTGGGGGAAACAGTACTGAAACTGCTTGACAGGATGAAAAATAAAGTAACTAAGAAACAAGTCTGGCTAGTGAAAATTTGTTTTGGCCAGTAAATCAAATGTGTTCACTAGCCACTGGGCTAGGGAATCAAACATGTGCACTAGCCACTGGGCTAGGGAATCAAACGTGTGCACTAGCCACTGGGCTAGTAAGCTGAAAAGTTAGTCTGGAGCCCTGAATATCATTTTTTGGAAATAGTTTTGCAGAGTAATAGTTCTAATTCGTCAGAGTATGCAAAAAACTAAATTTGAATTCGTCAAATTTTCCGAACTTGCAGTCAATGACGTAACAAATCAGAGTGTATTCTTTCCTTTTGTTCGTGCAACATAATCATTTATAGCTCAAACATAGATGCCCAACCTAAAGTGTTTGTAAGATATGACAGGTGTGAGACATTTCAAGAGTTCACACTAGGTCCGAGAAGAAAGCACACCATACTCATTGCAAAGTGAAAATATTAGCAATACTTTCATGCCAATGCATAAGTGTTTGCATTTGATTTTAGTGCACAATAAAGGCTGCCCTGCAAGATTACTCTATCTAGACAACTAATTTTATCGGACAATAGTGTGGTAATTTCATCTGTTTTGTAACGCAAGAACAATTCGCATGCTATTTGGTTATGTAACATGTTACTTTTTTGGTAAATGGCCTTAGGAGAAAAATACTTGGACTACTGTCATTTCTTTCCAATCCTAAATAGTGATAAATGCCAAACAAGAACAGTGGTGAAAAGAATATAAGTGTAATATGCATTCCTTTTGATTTTCTGACGGTCTACCATCTAAGAGTAAGATATATGATATCTTAATGTATTTATAAGTGAATCACAATGGTAGCCCGTACTAAGATGGTATCTAGACCGCTGAATTTCATAACAGTGCTTTGTGGAAATTAGTAAAAATCATTTTAATCAATGTAACATAAACGATGCAAAGCGTTTTGGCATTTTGGCATTTTATGCATTCTGCCGCTGATTTCTAAGTAGCTGGATTCAATGGCACAAGATCACATTAGAATGTCTGTCTATGTGGCTCATTGAGACATTTGCAATCAAAAACATCTTTTCTTTCTCTAAAACACTGCTGCTAAGAAATTTGCAAGATACAACACACAGCCCCTCCCTCTCTCCCTTTCAAAGTTTCGAGCATGGTGTTGCACTGTTAGCAACTTTGATAAGAGGGGGAGGGGAAGGGGGAGAGAAGGCAGAAGATCAAGGAAACATCATTGAAGGCCAATTGGTGCACAGTGTCTCAAGTATTTTTGCAACTCGTTGTAGCTTTTTTAGCTACTGAACTCAGGATATGTCCAACTATTACTGTCTTTAAGCTTATATTAAATAGAAGATGTGTTTCCAATTCCCATTTTTGTGACTTTTACTCCCAGTGCCAGTGACCCAAATCCCATCAGTCTAAAAACAGGCAAATCCCTGTTCCATTTTATGTTGACTGAAGAATGCGTTTCTAGATAACACAGGCAGATTTTATACACTGTGAGTATTATGATACTTACAATGTAAATTGTTATCAAGTGGTACAACCATAATGACATAACTTCTTTTCACCTCAAATTTCCACTAGCAAAAAGAGTCTTTGATGGAGGTCCTTGATGGAGATCCTTAATGGAGTGTCAGCCATCAGCACATTTTCTAAGTGGCCATATGTAGTTCCAATCATTTGTAGTATCCGTTGTTACAGTGATACCTTAATTAGCTCTAACACAACCCTGTAAACAAAACGTTCCTCTTTTTTCCAGGGCAAGACACGGGACTGCAGTTTTCCAGGCGATTTATTGCTGGCTTGACAGAGACAACATTTAAACAGTGTGGTAAGTTGATAAAGTAATGACATGTTATATCACAAAAGTTATGGATGGCAACTTTATAAGTGCCTGCTGAGGGGGATTTTATCTATAAATTTGTAATTTGCCGTCTTGGAAGCTGAATTATTGAAGTGATATGTTTTCTGATAATGAACTTCTATTTTTATTCCTGGAAGAAAACATTCTCCAGTTTTGACTGTTTTGTATGAGTGAAATGAACCTGATTACAAAAAATACATTATTTTTATTTCAGAATCATTTGCAAAAGATCTTGAGCTGTTTGCTAAGTAAGTCAAATTCAGTTCTGTTACTTCTAACTGTTGTTAATTGGTGGATTAGTGAAATGGGTAAAATATGTAGTTGTAACTTCTAAGCAGCTGGTCAGCAGAAAGAGTCAGTCTTTATGCAAGTTGTTAAGAGAGGGGGTAATTAATGATTTTCCCTACTGACTGTGTCTACATATTAATAATTCTACATGGAGAGTTGTTCAGAACATAAAAAAGTATCCACTAGTATATTTGATTTCACTTATTGCTTTGTTGTAAATCTTGGTTCCAAAATCTAATTTGAACACTCAATAGGAGTAAAGATGTTAAACCACAACCTCCAGTGCTCGACCTTAACTTTTCAACAAACTAGTCCATCTGGGCTAGTGGAGTCTAAAATATACTAGCCAAATGGTGCCATTTGGTGGTCAAGCATTGATTGCTTCTCAAGCCCAATTTATTGTGATTCCATGCTTGTATCAGATAATTTTTTTCATTTCTTCTTCGGGATCAACTTATCCCAAAACCAGTTGAATTTCTTCTTCATCAATACTATCTCCAAAACTTGTCCTTTTACAAGCAGCTTAGTAGCTATTGGTTCTCCAATTTTACTAGCCCTGAAACCAAATTTCCAATGCTGGGTGAGTGGACTACTGTGAAGGTTGAGCACTGTATTCTAGCTTAATATCATTGTCCTGTTGACTAAACTAGTTGGTGTTTACAAGCAAGGATAAGGGATGCAGCCTAGGTTATGGACAAGAGTGATTTCACTGTCTTATCCTAACAAAAAATCTGGAAATAATTTCCATATGGCAATGGTTTTCCACCTTTGAAATTCCATGTGAAATAAGTGGGCCATCTGATACACAGTGCACTGGTAGAATTTGTTTTGTTGTTTTGAGTTTTGCAAATGCAGAACAAATTATTAAGCTTAAAGCATGAGGCATAGTGCAGAATGCCCATTGCTCTTGGGACATTTACTGAAATCAAGTAGAAATCATAGGCCTGTAATATTGCTCATTCAGCCTGAACAGGGTGCATGTGATTGGTCAACGTAAATGCGCACTTTATTCACTGGTTATACTATTCGCTCATCAACATGCTGGAAGCAGAGCAAAAAAAACAAACAAACAAACAATGGGCGCTTGAGGCCTTGTTAAAGATTTTGTCTAGCAATTCACTCTTCTTAGTAATCATTCCAGCTTTAACCACAACTGAGTTTTTTTTTCTCTGTGTGAAAGAATATTAAATTTGCTTTCAGTTTAGCCCATCTCAGTTACTGAAAGTTTGAGTTTGAATAAATCAAGCATGCTCAATGCACTGGGATAGTTTTACAACTGAGTTGTTTTCTTCTCTCAGTTATGACATCCATTGTTATGTAGATGAGTGATGAAAACAGTCATTCTGTGCGATGGTGAGAGGCATATTCGATTGTTTTTGTAGTGCAATACATTTGAACATAGAAAATCAAAGTTTATGCAGATCAGGAGAATGTTCTATCAGATATACAGCCATGTATTAATAAAACATTTCCCTTGGTTTTCCTTTTTGAATTATTAATGAGATGAATAATAGCATTTATTATCATATCGCACATTCCACCAGAAATGCCCTGCATCATATTTGGGGGTTGTGGTGTTATTGTTAATAAGTAACACTGTCATTTTGAGATCATGTAACAGTCACCCAGATTTAATTGCTTGAGGGCAACAGCTTGTATTGCCTTAAATATTCAGTGGAAATTTGCCAATATAATGAAGTTAAATGTTGCTGTTGGCGAGTATAGGAGCGAGGTTTATTGCTGGATGACCTTGTGGAAATTAATGCAGATTGATTGTGCTAACCTGAGTTACTAATGACAATACTTAACTTACTTTATTTATGCAAGCAGCATACTAATGATCAATGTAATACATCATACTACTGGTAATACAAATTGAAGCTTCCACAGGGGAGAAAAACACTCCAGCATGGTTTTCTAATGCGCTCAGTAATAGACTCAGGTTGTTACGATAACAGAGTAGTTGCTCAAAGCAGATGTAGTGGACGGTTGTCGGTGGTTCTTGAAAGCGGTTAAAACTAAATACAACAAAGAAAAGAACGTTACCAAAGTAAACTAAAACGGTGTGGAAAACCCGGCAAAAGCGACACTTGCATTTGTTGGTAGCTGGGTGAGGAAACTGCACTGAACTCGGCGATGTAGATTTAGATAACTGTAACCTGCGATCAGGCCCAATTGTACCATCGCTCTTATGTCTTCTTATGTCGGCGCTCGCTACAATTGGGCCTGATACAAAGTCTCACAGGACTCCGTGGGTGCTTTCCATTGCCAAACTGACCGGTCAGAGAATTCGGGGTATGTACTTTAAGTAAGGTTATTAAAGTGTATCATAAATGTCAATTGTAAAGGCATGTATTCCCATGTATAGCCATGTAAAACCATGTATAGCCATGTTTAGCCATGTATAGCCATGTATAGCCATGTATAGGCATGTATAGCCATGTATTCCCAGGTATAGCCATGTATAGCCATGTATAGCCATGTATTGGCATGTATAGCCACGTATTCCCATGTATAGCCATGTATTCCCATGTATAGCCATGTATAGCCATGTATAGGCATGTATAGCCATGTATAGGCATGTATAGGCATGTATTGCGATGTATAGCCATGTATCGCCATGTATAGCCATATATTACCATGTATTGCCATGTATAGCCATGTAAAGCCATGTATAGCCATGTATAGCCATGTATAACCATGTATAGCCATGTATAGCCATGTATTCCCATGTATAGCCATGTATAACCATGTATAACCATGTATAGCCATGTATAGGCATGTATAGCCATGTATTCCCAGGTATAGCCATGTATAGGCATGTATAGCCATGTATAGCCATGTATAGCCATGTATAGGCATGCATAGCCATGTATAGCCATCTATTGCCATGTATTGCCAGGTATAGCCATGTATTGCCATGTATAGCCATGTATAGCCATGTATAGGCATGTATAGCCATGTATTCCCAGGTATAGCCATGTATAGGCATGTAAAGCCATGTATAGCCATGTATAGGCATGAATAGCCATGTATAGCCATCTATTGCCATGTATTGCCAGGTATAGCCAATTATTGCCATGTATAGCCATGTATTCCCATGTATAACTATGTATTGCCATGTATAGCCATGTATAGGCATGTATAGCCATGTATTCCCATGTATAGCCATGTATAGTCATGTATTGCCATGTATAGCCATGTATGTTCATGTTAGCCATGCATAGCCATGTATAGCCATGTGTAGCCATGTATAGCCATGTATTACCATGTATTGCCATGTATTGCCACTTATAGCCATGTATAGCCATGTATAAGCATGTATAACCATGTATAACCATGTATAGCCATGTATAGCCATGTATTGCCATGTATTGCCATGTATAGCCACGTATAGCCATGTAGCACCATGTATAGCCATCTATAGCCATGTATTGCCATGTATAACCATGTATAGCCATGTATAACCATGTATAGCCATGTATTGCCATGTATTGCCATGTATAGCCATGTATAGCCATGTATAGCCATATATAGCCATGTTAGCCATGTATTGCCATGTATAGCCATGTATGCCATGTATAGGCATGTATAGCCATGTATAGCCATATATTGCCATGTATAGCCATGTATGCCATGTATAGCCATGTATCGCCATGTATAGCCATCTATTACCATGTATAACCATGTATACCCATGTATTCCCATGTATAGCTATGTATAGCTATGTATAGCCATGTATAACCATGTATAACCATGTATAGTCATGTATAGCCATGTATAGCCATGTATAGGCATGTATAGCCATGTATTTCCAGGTATAGCCATGTATAGGCATGTATAGCCATGTATAGCCATGTATAGGCATGTATAGGCATGTATAGCCATGCATAGCCATGTAAAGCCATGGATAGCCATGTATAGCCATGTATTGCCATGTATAGCCATGTATCGCCATGTATAGCCATATATTACCATGTATTGCCATGTATAGCCATGTATAGCCATGTGTAGCCATGTAAAGCCATATATAGCCATGTAAAGCCATGTATGGCCATGTATAGCCATCTATTGCCAGGTATTGCCAGGTTTAACCATGTATAGCCATGTATTGCCATGTATAACCATGTATTGCCATGTATAGCCATGTATAGCCATGTATAGCCATGTATTCCCATGTAGAGCCATGTATTGCCATGTATTGCCATGTATTCCCATGTATAGCCATGTTTTGCTATGTATCGCCATGTATTGCCATGTATTGCCATGTAGAGTAATTTATAGCCATGTATTGCCATGTATAGCCATGTATTACTATGTATAGCCATGTATTGCCATGGATAGCCATGTATAGCCATGAAAAGCGGGTATAGCCATTTATTATCCTGGATTGCCATGTTAAGACATCTATAGCCATGTATTGCCCTTTACAGCATCTCACTGGCTTTAATTTTGGAGCAGAATGTTGGTTTTGTTCTGGAAATCAAAAGGGAACAATCACGAAACGGACGTTCGCTGCTTTAAGATCTAACTACCATTTTTTCCCTATCATTTATAGTGATTATAACGTTCTACTCTGAGTTGCATACCGCACAGATGGGTGGGTGACGCCATTCCTTTCAGAAATCCTGGCATTTGTTACATTAATGCATGAATGAGTTGGCTCAGAGGTTGTTTGATTTGTGAATCAGGGTGACCAGGGTCTCTTTCCACAGTTTTGGTAAGGCACCAGACAAAAGCGGTTATTAAAGATCTAGCATACTGATGGAGACAGTTCTGAGGCACATTCGACCAGGACACGAGTAGCCAGACTGTTAGGGCCAAGTCTATTTCAAAGTTGTCGTTACCCGAAGATTGTGACAAGACGATTATTTCGCAGTTTTTCATCTTGCATTAGTACTCCATCAAGGCATCTATCACGAGTAAGACCTCCTGTTAAACTGCCTGACACAATAAGTTGATTTTCTTCAGTTCCATTCTGTGGAAGAAATACATTCTGTAACTTTGTACATCGATAGCAAGGAAAACACTTTTTAAAGACGAAATAAAAGAACTATACGTGCAGAGGTCTCGTCGTATTTCCATTATTTTCAGTCCTAGCCATCCGCAGCTCCTGGGAGGAGCAGTTATCGGAATACGTTTTGCGCGCCAAAGATATTTCGCTTGATGTCTGGAAGAAAAAATTTGAAAGTGTCAGGGCTCAAATAGTTTTGTTGTGTTAAGTCATCCAATGAAACGGACCATAACCCACTGAAACAATAAACAAGCCAAGATGTAATGAAATGAACGTCATTTTTTAATCAATCATTATCTTCACTAAACAGTACTCGTTTGTTTTTTTTATAAGAACCTCTTTTGTAAGAACGTTGAGGCTGACAATGGACATCCCTATTTGGCTCATCTTTTTTTAAATAAGTAGGATACTATGTACACGAGAACTTTTTCTGCGTTTTCACTGGAAAATCTTGTGACTCTATGTCGCGTTGTGAGACTCTATGTTCAATACTTTTTGTAAAGCTTAATGTACCAGCAGTTGGTTGGCGCGACATGGTGTGTATATCATGTAATTTAAGAGCACCTTAAGAACGTTTTCAGGTTCAAATCGTGAAAAAAATGAGAACGTCAAGCCTGAGCTCCAAAATTAGACGTTTTTATAAAAAAGAATGTATTCAGGAACATAACAATATGAAAAAAACAATGTGAAAAAGCAATATGAAATGGAAACACTTATCATAAGTTAATTTTGGCCTAAACATAGCGTTAGGTTTGTCTTTTGATCAAACGTCTGGCCTGTTTTTCCTATTTCCAAGCTTTAAAGACTTTTAAAAAACTCCTCTTAAATGACTGAACCATTCGGTATCTGTGTACCAAATCTACCATTGCAATTCTTTGTCTGTGACATAATCAACTTATTGTCTCACCATCAAAATGTGGTAGCGGAAGAGTATCACCACCCGCAAACGTCCATAAATCCGTGGCAAAGCTAGAGGAATGTGGATGAAGTTAGGTGGAGGTTAATGAAGTGAGATGACATTAGATCAAGGTGAATAAACGTAGAGGAAGGTGAATGAAGATGCAGGTTAAGTTTGATTAGAGATGATTGAAGGCCGATAAATTGAAATGAAGGTGAATGAAAGAGAGGAATTCCAAATTTCCCCAGGCGACACAGGAAGACGACTAGGCAGCTGATTCCAAGAACAACTAAAAGAGCCATCGAAACATATCCCTCGACATTTTAATCTCCCTAAACATTCCAAACAGGAAATGTCGATCTGTGGCCTTTCCCTACAGCGAGGTACCACAGAAAGCAGAAAGAATGTAAAGTAAACGTTCCGGCATCTTTCAAATCGGCACCCTCAACCCTAACGGAATCAAGGAATGTTTATAACTCAACTAATTCAGTCTTCTTGTTACGTTAACAGAACCAATTGCGCAGCTCCATCTTCTGTATATAAACGATATACAGCCCATGAAGTACATTAGACCAAATTGTGGTGTTTCACTTCCCCACTAACGAGACACCACAATTTCTATCGACAAAAACCCCCATTATCCAGTGCCTCTACATAGTGATATATGGTTTCACATAGGAAACCACGGTAATAAATAATAATTAATGATAATAAATAGTATCAAATGGGAAGACATGGCAATACATGGCAATACATGGTTACACATGGCTATACATGGCAATACATGGCTATACATGGCTATACATAGCAATACCTGGCAATACATGGCTATACCTGGCTATACCTGGCTATACATGGCAATACATGGCTATACCTGCCTATACATGGCAATACATGGCTATACATGGCTATACATACAATACATGGCAATACATGGCGATACATGGGGATAGATGGCTATACATGGCAATACATGGCAATACATGGCGATACATAGCAAAACATGGCTATACATGGCTATACATGGCAATACATGGCAATACATGGCATCACATGGTTATACATGGCTATACATGGAAATACATGGCAATACATGGTTATACATGGCAATATATGGCTATACATGGCGCTACATGGTTATACATGGCTATACATGGCGCTACATGGCAATACATGGTTATACATGGCAATACATGGTTATACATGGCTATACATGGGAATACATGGCTATAAATGCCTATACATGGCTATACATGGCAATACATGGGGATACATGGCTATACATGCCAATAAATGGCTACACATGGCTATACATGGCTATAAATGGCTATGCATGGCTATACATGGCTATACATGGCTATACATGCCTATACAAGGCTATACATGGCTATACATGGCTATACATGGCTATACATAGCTATACATAGCTATGCATGGCTATACATGCTATACATGCCTATACATGGCTATACATGGCTATACATCGCTATGCATGGCTATACATGGCCATACATGGAAATACATGGCAATACATGGTAATACATGGCTATAGATGGCTATACATGGGAATACATGGCTATACATGCCTATACATGGCTATACATGGCTATACATGGAAATACATGGCTATACATGCCTATACATGGCTATATATGGCTATACAGGGGAATACATGGCTATACATGGCTATACATGGCTATACATGACTATACATGACTATACATGGCCATACATGGCCATACATGGCCATACATGGCCATACATGGCCATACGTGGCTATACATGCCTATACATGGGGATACATGCCTATACATGGCTATACATGGCTATACATGGCTATACATGACTATACATGGCTATACATGGCTATACATGGCAATACATGGTAATACATGGCTAAACATGGCTATACATGGCAATACACGGCAATACACGGCTATACATGGCAATACATGGCTATACATGGCTATACATGGCTATACATTGCAATACCTGGCAATACATGGCTATACCTGGCTATACATGGCAATACATGGCTATACATGGCAATACATGGCTATACATACAATACATGGCAATACATGGCGATACATGGGGATAGATGGCTATACATGGCAATACATGGCTATACATGGCTATACATACAATACATGGCAATACATGGCGATACATAGCAAAACATGGCTATACATGGCTATACATGGCAATACATGGCAACACATGGTTATACATGGCTATACATGGAAATACATGGCAATACATGGTTATACATGGCAATATATGGCTATACATGGCGCTACATGGCAATACATGGTTATACATGGCAATACATGGTTATACATGGTTATACATGGGAATACATGGCTATAAATGCCTATACATGGCTATACATGGCAATACATGGGGATACATGGCTCTACATGCCATTAAATGGCTACACATGGCTATCCATGGCTATAAATGGCTATGCATGGGTATACATGGCTATACATGCCTATACAAGGCTATACATGGCTATACATAGCTATACATAGCTATACATGGCTATACATGGCTATACATGCTATACATGCCTATACATGGCTATACATGGCTATACATCGCTATGCGTGGCTATACATGGCTATACATGGAAATACATGGCAATACATGGTAATACATGGCTATAGATGGCTATACATGGCTATACATGGGAATACATGGGAATACATGGCTATACATGCCTATACATGGCTATACATGGCTACACATGGCAATACACGGCTATACATGGGAATACATGGCGCTACATGGCTATACGTGGCAATACATGGCAATACATGGTTATACATGGCTATACATGGGAAAAGATGGCTATAAATGCCTATACATGGCGATACACGGCTATACATGGGAATACATGGGGATACATGGCTATACATGGCTATACATGGAAATACATGGCTATACATGGCAATACATGGTAATACATGGCTATACTTGGCAATACATGGCTACACGTGGCAATACATGGCAATACATCGCTATACATGACAATACATGGCAATACATGGCTATACATGGCAATACATGGCTACACGTGGCAATACATGGCAATAAATGGCTATACATGACAATACATGGCAATACATGGCTATACATGGCAATAAATGGGTATACATGGCTATACATAGGCATACATGGCTATACATGGCTATACATGGGGATACATGCCTATACATGGCTATACATGGAAATACATGGTTATACATGGTAATACATGTTTATACATGGGAATACATGGCTACACGTGGCAATACATGGCAATACATGGCGATACATGGCAATAAATGGGTATACATGGCTATACATAGCTATACATGGTTAACGTGGCTATACATGGCTATACATGGACTATTTAATTCATATTATGATACACTTTAATAACCTTACTTAAAGTACCTACCGAATTCGGGACCAACCGCTGAAAAATGGAACGACATATTCCGAGAGACGAAACCTGTTGCCCATTCTCCCGCGCGGTCCCTTACAAAACAAAGATGGAGGACTTGAGTGTTGTGCTGATTGGTGAAGGTTCTGAAGAATTGGAAATCCTAAATGAGCTTGTTGAAGAGTCCGATGACTTGTTAGTGTTAGGTGCTGCATCTAGCTTTATGCGTAGAGATCTGAATCGTGTACTCGGCTATTTTGAGGCCACAGTACCGCTGTATAGTCTTTCCGAATTTCAAAGCCATTTTAGACTAACTCGAGCCACATTTGAAGAGCTCTGTCGGGAGGTAGTCAACACAGGACGAATTCCGCTTAGTAATAGAGGTAGAAAGCGTATACCTCCTGACCTTCCCAAAGGATCAACCCCGACTTTTTAACCATCGAAAAACAAAAACACGGGAAAATGCACGAATAACACGAAACAACAAAATTTTCAACATGTTTTTGTATCAACGCTATGCAGACACATACCAGTCGTCGCCGAACACGAATGCATCAAAAATTCAGATAAATCTGTGGTTCCATGTCCACAAATTGAACACTGATAAAAAGACTGTACGTCAGCCATGATGGTACGTCGAGCAAGTGACGGAAGAGTGTCACTGGGAACAAGAAACTGGGCAAATGGAACGGTACATTTCGGTCGGGATATTCCGACCGGAATATCAGGACCACCTCCAGAGGTGATCCCGAATATTCCGGTCAGAAGAAACCGAAATGGACCTTTCCATTTGATTTCCGACCGAAATTTCCGGAATCTTTGGCATAATGGAAAGCACCCCGTGTCTTCGTCCAGAATTTGGACGAAATCTCATTGGCTGATTCAAGAACCGGATGTCACTAAGATGCGTGTTCGCGAGGCTCTCGCGAAAGAGCCGCCATTACAGACAACGAGTTATCTCAAGTTGGTTTTATAACACAAAACAGTAGAGCCTGTCTATTTTTTATCTAGCGGAGAGGGAAAAGTTTATTAGTTTTGCTTTGAGGTACATACTGGATTCATATGAAAGATTCGCGGAATGATCTTCATGAGGAATGATAAAGACGAAGCGTCCAGACGAGTTTCCACTGATATCTCTGTTATTCGTCTATTTCGAACATTTCCTTTCGCGAAAGCCTGGTTTGTGTTCAGTAACAATTCAACGAGAAGCAAGACATATCCAAGCTTTGATAAATACAAGATCAAGGACACATTGGTTTCAATGTCAGGATGCAAGAGAAAATACTCGAATTCAATGTACAAACATTTTGAAAGGTTCATGTAAGCTCAGGTGATGTAAGCGTAAGTTCTTTTTAATTTGTATTGTACCAATTGTACCATTTTTGTTATCGCAACACTGTCAGTGTTTTAAATTGCTTAAGGCCGTAAAGCTATGTATTATTGTTTGTATGTACATTCGCCTCTGGAACAACAACAAAACACTGTTGGTTAATTCACAGTAGAGGTTTCTCGATCTCTAAATTAAATTTAAGTTTAAGACTTAACTTAAGCTTAATTCGCTTTATTTGTTTAATAAATTAAACCCCAAAATTGAGTACATCAAGACCAATAGACCAGCCTGTGCTTATTCATTTGTTGAAACTAAAAATAAAGGTACGAATACTACGAAAGCTTAAAATCCCGTTTGTCCACAACTCACACTCTCGACTCTTTGCAAAGTTTCTTTATCATTGTATTTCGAGGGGAAGACATGAAGTAGGGTTATCTGAAGAGATACATGTACGTAAGAATATAAAGTAAATACATCGACAACTGTAAATCACCTTCCTTCGATTAGCCGAATCATCAGTTGTGTTTCATAACCAAAACAAAGATATCATCATCACATAGGCTTTCGAATCACATATCACCTTTCCCAGTGTTCATAAAATTTGTTAAAAGCGCTTCCTTTGGAACGAAAACCACTATTATTCCCTAACAACAATGAATCATGGGGAACACGACGTTCTCAAAACAAAAATGGCGTCTTATTCATTCCTCTGCACTTCACGCGCGAGAACTCGCGAGTAGCACGTAACGGAAGTAATTTTAATTGGCTGATTTCGGAAAATGTCAATCAATCAAAAAAGTGGGCGGTAGACGCACCGTTGAAGACTTGTATCAGGCTCTATTTTTCGTTTCGTCCTTCCCGCGGGAAAAGTCTACCAACGAAACGAAAAAAGAGCCTGATCGCAGGTTAGATAACTGCGCTAAAGCGTAACTGCTCTCAAACAAACGTAACAGCTCGACAGCGAAACGTGAAAAGCATACTGAAAACGATTACATGGGCTTAAATACAAAAACGTATATATTACAATAAATTACTTGACTGGCACACTGAACTACATTCCACACGCACAACAAACTAACGAAGGACAATAGCTACTAATGAAAAGGCGCTTAGTTCTTTACACAAATATTGCTAACAAAAATGTCTGAAACATTAAGTTTTCCTTTGGAGTTGATCAATGTTCAGGGCTGTCATGTTCAGGGTTGGCGAATCCCCGGCTGTTATTTGTATATCCCCACCTACTTCAAAATTAGAGACAGCCCTGATGTTTATTGATAACAAACAGCTGACAAGTTCACATATTTTATTTTAGGCATGCAAAAAGAGTAAAAATAAACAGTGATGATGTTCTGTTGCTTGCAAGGAAAAGCTCAACTTTGGCGAGTAGTAAAATAATTCTACTATTATTGTCTCTGTTAATTTTATCAACTCAGTCAGTCAGTCTGTCATGGCATCCTGTCAGTCTATTGATCAGTCTGCCAGTCAGTCTGTCAGCCAGCCATTCTTGTAATGTAAAAACTTGTTTATTTGTTTTCTATTATTTGTACAGCACTTACACTATTACCAATACAATACTTACACTTACGACATTAAAGGCACTTACACTATATAAGATACAATTCAACTGATGCTACTTGCAATACGGTACAAAGTGATCACTCAATTTGAATCACATCAGAGGCGGAAATAAAGTCAGTGAGTCTATCTGGCAGTCAGTCTGTTAGTATGTTAGTATGCCAGTCAGTGGGTTCATCAGTCTACTAGTATAGCAGTCAGTTGGTCAGTCCATCAGTCTGTTAGCATGCCAGCCAGTTTGGTTTTCCATCTATCTCTTTATCACTACACAATGTGGTACAATACAGAACAACTGAATACAGTCAACAATGCAATCAGATAGCCAACAAGGAAGCACTTTTGCATTGGTCATACCTTTAGTCAGGTGGTCAGACAGTGAGATTGCCCAGTCAGTCAGTTAGTAAGTCAATCAATCACTACAATCTGTTGTTCTTATCTATTGTATTTTTCATTAACCTTTCTACGCTGGGGAATTTCTTCATCTTCAGTGATTGATGTCATTATCACATTTTAGGCTGCCCATATACAACAGGTAAACAAAGCACATAAAGCAGTTAAAGCAAACAGGAAGACAAAAAAGGCAAAGAAGAGTAAACCAGTGGAAGACGCTGTCGTTGAAATTGAGGATGAAAATTAGTGACAGAACAACTGAAAGCCAGGCAGTGCATTTCAACTTAAATTTTCCGATTATGGTTTGATTCATGGGTCTTATAGTTAAGTGTTGTTGAGACCAAAGCCAAGCTAATCACTCTAACCATTCATCACAATGAGTGAATTAGACTGTGAGCAGTCTCTCTTTTGCTCTAAAATCCCCGGGCCGCCACGGAGCTCTCGGAACAAAAAACACAATGCACCCTATCCCTGAAACAACAGAGCTTCGTGCCATGTGAGGCAAATGAGATCAGAGGTTCTAAAGAGCTTCGGAACAGCAGGGGCCTAAAATTCTGTGGAACGAACGCGATATACGAGCGGCGAATCCACGAGCCGGTAGTTTCGTGGGCGCCAGTACGAGCCACGAAACTACCGGCTCGCGGTTTCTCCGCTCATATATCGCGTTCGTTCATGCAGATTTTAGAGCAAAAGTGAGACTGCTCGCAGTCTATCAGTGAATCAGAGCTTATATTTATTGCATATAATTGTCACGCTGTAGGTTTTTCTTTACCTCATATTGGTTGATGAAACAATCAGCATTCATTCAAGAACTGTGTTTTAATGCTTTGAAATCATATCAGAACTGAAGTACATGTGCTTTATGCAAATCACACAATATCCTCGGCTAATAATCATAGGAATGGATTACTTGAGGAAAAAGGCTCTTTTTAGCTTTCGACGAGACCACAATTTTAACAGTTTGAAACGGTCCCTTGCCTGCAAATTTTGGACACTGATTTCCTCAATCTTGACCCATAATAATGAATTCTGGGCTGTCTATCATCACCATCATCATTGGTCCTTTCCGCGCCTAGTGGAGCATAGGGCGCAAACAAAAGACCCCCACTCTCAACCTCGTTCCCAGGGTCTCTCTGGGAACAGGCTTGCCCCACTCTGACCTGCTTTTGGCTACTGTACAATGTTTAAGTTGGATATCAGCTCAGCTTCTCCACCCAAATTCCATCCTCTCTTTTTCTATCATCCTACGCCACGTATCCTTTCGTCTGGTGTTATAAAATGTCCCGGGGATTTAAGCGAGCTTTCATACCTATTTGCTCGCGCACGAGCTTGTGACGTAGGTAGCGTGCATTATAACTCAACAGTGCACGCGTGTGACGTAGAGCGCGTGCTTTATCGGGATATAATGAACTCGATTCGACCAATCACAGCGCGCGTAACTCTTTCAACATTTTATAATGATAAATAAATGTTTCAAACAAATGTAAGGATATTTTGTCTGCAACAAGGTGAATTGAATCTACATTTATGACGACTCGCTGACTGTTCCGCGAGGCGGAGAATATTCAACTTGTCTGTTGAACAGCTGTCACAAGTACTTGTACGTGTTCTGGCAAACACAGGCACGAAAAACACTCACACGCGTACGCACGCACCCTCCATCCCCCTTTGGTAGCCTAAGCAGTTATTTATACCTTCACAATAGAATAAATAATATGAAAGATAGCATAACTATCTAACAGTTATACCTAGAAAGGAGTTTGTAACAAGGTACCCGTTTTGTAGTTTGTATTGAAATTCGCGTAGCTTATTTGTAAGGTGACACTAAATAGTAACTTATATCTATCTCTTTCCACTCTTATTTGTCATTGTTGAATTGCTTGTTAAGTTTTAATTGAGCAGTTGGAGCGGTAATAATTCTATCAGTCTTGAATCCCTTATAGCATGATTATTTCCGTTGCAGCGGCTTCAATTAAAACGTATTGATCTTTTAAAGACAGTTTGATCTGGTCTTGAATGTTAAAGGACCTTAAAGACTACGTTTACTCGAGTTCTTCTGAATAGAACTCGTTATTGTTGTTGTTACCCTTATAAGAAGACGCTTTTAAAGTGCCTATCACCCCAAATTATTTTTTCGCTAAAATAAATCTTTGCACTTGTTCGAAACGCATTGTGGCATTTTCTTCCTTTTTTCAACAAATCTTGACTTTTTATAGGCTTCTAAACTGAGCATCGTTTGTTTCACGACCGAGTCAAAAGGGGCATGGGTCTATTCCCGATTTGACGTCACAAACTGATTTGCATCGCATTAACTCTTTGTAAATATGCATGCAAAGTAGATTTTGACGTCAGATCGGGAACAGACCCATTCCCCTTCTGACTCGGTCGTGAAACAAACGATCCTTGGTTTTTCGTAAGTTTTGAAGCCTGTAAAAAGGCGAGAGTTATTAAAAATTGGGAAAAAAGGCCGCTACGCGTTTCGAACAGGTGCAAAGATTCATTTTGGCGAAAAAATAATTTGGGGTGATAGGCACTTAAACGATTCCCGCCACTTCTCTGGGAGGGCAACCATCAAAGACGCCAATTCAAACAGATCTAACGGTGTAATGTTGAATTCCCTTAATCTGGATTTAATGAGAAGTTCATTACTTTTATTAATTTAAGTCTCCGATTCTAAAGAATCCCTATTTTAGCTAGGATTCTGAAGTATACCGACTTTCCAACAATATTAATGAATTTGTTGTTTGATGTTTTTTTGAGAAATGTGCTCCATCGTAACTTTGTAGACTTTCTTGATTTGCCGCAGAGCATTATTGGAAGTTTGATGGGTAATTTCTTTATATCAGAGTTGCAACACAAAATGTTTTCCCCAACCCTAAAACTAATTTTGTTTACCTCTTTCACAAATATGTCAGGCTCGCTCGCTACAAAAATATTGCAATACTAAAAGACTTGCTAATGTGAATCCTTCCAACAATTGATCAGATCCCTCCACATCCAGATTCGTAATTTTCGCTTAATGTTTTTAATCAGTTCTTCATAGTTCCTCCTTTAGGTGACATTCTCATGGGTAAAGTGGATTCATAGGATCTTTACCGATTGTTGATATTAATGATTTGAGTCTTGCGTTTCATTTGCAAATATTTCAAAAGAGAGCTTCCCAGTAGCATTATTATGTACACACGGGCCGTGCTGCCCAGCACTAAGGCTAACAAAGACATCAGACAAGTCGTCTCCGTTTAAGTTTACAATGTGGGCGTATAATACAGGTTTATTGGCACTACATTGTGACGTCAGTTTCTGAGAAATACTGAATATAACAACCACTATTAAACTCACAAAGAAAGCTTGGGCAATCGGATACAACTGGGTGTCGCCTTCGTCTTTAACTTTTCATTTTGACAATCGAACTCGCAAGCCACGATGTTCCTGATCAGCTTTACTTTTGCCTTTGGTAGGTGGTTTGTGTTTGAGCTGTGCTGATTATTTTCCCCCTTCATCCCTTCAGTTGTTAGTTTTCTTCGTATCTGTTACCCTGCAGGGGAGTCATTCCCTTCCGAGCGCTCGTAACCACAGACAAGAGAAATGAACGACAGCTTGACTATACTTCGAGTTCCATTTGATGCGCGTCCTTGGATTTTGGAAGAACCAACCTTAATGCAGGCTGCGTG
>OX419336.1:21415120-21422620 GCA_948470475.1 Galaxea fascicularis | reverse complement strand
TACCGAAAGGGAGATGTCCTGTGACTCACTGAAGTGCAAGACGGACTTCATTAAGAGACTTCAGAAGGATCCCAAAGGAAATTGCAGGTATAATGCGGTGACCATCCAGTATCTACCTTCTGCTTCTTGGTTATGTATTAGTTACCAAAACATGGACCCCATCGTTTACACTTTCTTTCACCCATCTATCCCTTCTTTGACAAATTGCTTCTCTTCACTGACAGTTTGACCCAACGTTTTCTGTGATTTCGTAGCGTCAAGTACAAACAAATGGTAGCCTGCGCCAAAAACACAATGATGCTCTGTATGGGAGACTCACTGCCAAACAGCACTATAGACACCATTGTGAAGACTACCTACAAGGAGAAAACCATGTGTATTGAAGGCACGATGGAGATACCTACCGTGCCACCAAACACAGGCAGTTCAGTTTGCCCCAACTCGTTTAGTAGTGATGCAAATCACTGTATGAGATCCTTCCATCAAAAGTTTGCCGTTGACAAGTCCGACCCTTCCTTATGCACGTAAGTTGTAGTTGATCCTCAATGATTTAAAGTCACTTTAATATCTCTCTGAACCTTGCTCCACTGGGGAGCATAGACTAGGCAGCACACACGAACTGGGGTGAACTGGCTTCTGTAGCCGTGAGGCTTTTCTGTGGACGACGTGTTGTTTGAGCACGTACAAAGGCCTGGTGCAGAGTACTCTAAATAAATTCAAGTTCAAATCCTCATTAGCCAAACGAACATACTATGGGGGAAAGGGAAGGGAAAAATTGTGCTTCAAATTATTACAAAACTTAAGAAATTCTAACACACAGTGTGATGTTACATTTTCCTTTGGCTTACAGACATTTGATGGAAGCAGGGTGACGTCACAACAACAACAAAATTTCTCGTATCGATAGCAAACCTTATTTTCTTACCCATTCCGCTCCGCCAGTGCGGAGCTCTTGTAATACTTATTTCCATGGGACTTGCCTTAAAAGAGGCTTAACCTATAAAATCGGAGCAAGTGCAGTTAAATGACCAAGTTAACCGAGAGCAGCTTTTTCGCTCTTAATTCCGTTGTAAATATTGGGCCTCTATACAACTTGATGATATGCAGTAGTTCTTTTTAAATGAAAAAAAGTCATTTTTCTCCTCATGCGTAAAGAATGAGGTTGGTATATACGCGTCCAGATATACGCGCCTAATGTACGCGTATAGGCTGCCCGTTGTGGCTGTAGCACGTTTATGGACGTAGAATTCAAAGAATCGTTAAATCTAAAGTATCTTAATTTTTATTTTTGTTTACTAATCTTCTTGTAAACATGATTTGTATTTTTATCATGTGTCCGCAATAGGGAATCAATTGGAGTAAGAATCCTTTCTTGACAAAGCTTTGTTGTTGACTGGTACAATTCTGATAATCGCATTGCAATTAATTAATTAATTACATCTTCTAACAGAGAAGCAGCAAAGGCAAAGAAATGTATGAAGGGGGTGGTATCTGAGTGCAATTTTCCAGCTTACCTCAAAGAAACTCTGGATAAAAGTTACAGTAATCCCTACAATCCCTACTGTGCCAATAATCGAGATCCTGGAGCCACTGGAAATGGTATTTGTGATGGTGTGAAAGACCTCAACAACCCCCTGAACAAAGCCAGTGGTTTGAAAAATAGTGTTTTTCAAACTGTTTCTCTTTCTTTCCTGTTACTGATGTTCTTTGTGAAAGCCTGAGGCAAGCAGCCAGTTGCATGCCCTTTTATCGAGTATCGTGTACCAATAGTCTTCTTTCAAACTGTAGTTTAAATAGCGTCTAGTAATCAGTGAGTAATATTTGTAGGACGAGACTTTGCCTCAAACACGAGGACAACAACCAAACCACTTAGCAGTTAGAGGAGAAGTTTACTCTTTAGGATCTCAATTTTTAATTTTTATATCATTTTTAACTTTATTTTCAAAAGAGAAGAAATAAACCACTGTAGTATTTTAATGTTCAAGTTAGAATTTGTGTTGAAGTAGACGTTTTAGGATTTGCCATTTCAAATAAAGGCTGTTTTTATTGTTTGTCACTTGTCTTGTGCGCAACTTCGCCACCTCCTGTACATGTAGCCTCGGTAAAATGAGAACGACAGTGTATTCAGGGGGGAGCACCGAAAAAATATTAATTTGAATGAATGTTGGTAATTGTTTTTCTTCTAGCAGTGGTGGAGCGTGCGCTCGGTTTTTCTCTTTTTGGTTGGTTGGGGGGGGGGGGGGGTGGCAGTCAGTCTGTGACCACTCGGACTTGTTTACACCAGAAACAACCTTTTCTAGGCTTAAAGAGTGCGCTGGTGTGGTATTACCCGATCTAAACTGTAATTAAGTTCGGCTCGTGTGAAGTAAGGCGTTTGACCTGGCCCTAAGTTTGTAGAGGCTGAAGAAACAGTTCTCTCCATTTTCTTCGAATATTTCTCCTCCCAGTAAACCATCTTTCCTTTCTCCGTACAAACTGACCGCCTGAACATACGTTGAACATCCAAGACTGATGAGTGACGATCGACGTCACTTTGACTTCGACCTGCTGGAAACCTACCGACCTAGCAAATTTATCACCCCGTAAAGCTTCTGTAATGCTACCGTAAAGCCGAGCTTTAAAGAACTTTACGCTTCTTTCCAAAATTGTAAACCTCAGACTTAACGCAAGTTGATGAAAGCAACGGAAGCCTTTGAGAAACTTAGTAACACCCTACATACTTTTATAAATCATGTGTTATATTCGGTTACATCTGTTGCGTTTATCCCAGACAAAATTATCGAAAGCAAATTCCTCTTCCTCTGTCTAGCTTTCGTTAGTATCTTGATGAAGGTTATTTTTCATTTAGCTCGGTTTTCACGATCGTTATTTTGGTTGTACAGTTTTCATGGTTGCCGAACAAAGGTTTTGCCTCTCCCTCTCTCTAGAAAGCCTGGGTTTAAAAATGCTCCTCTTATCCGTTCCGTTTATTCCTGATAAAATTACGTAAAGGGAGTTCTTCCTCTTCTGTGTTTCTTTCGTTAGTCTTTTGTGGTATTTATAGCGAAATTTTTTATTTTTTTATTTTCCCATTCCCGTAATAGGCCATATTCGTATTCTCGGTATTGAACTGGATCTAGCATGAAGTGGAGGCTCTTGCGGGGGAATCTATTTACATATGAAAAGATTCCCCCGCAAGAGCCTCCACTTCATGCTAGATCCAGTTCAATACCGAGAATACGAATATGGCCTATTATAACTTTGTCTTGTACTGTTTCATGGTTGGAGGATTGGGTGATCGTGTTTTTACAATAACTGTCAAAATTCTCGCGCGCTAGGCATGAAAAATTTTTCAATCTTTTGCTGCATGAACAACATGTTTGCCCTTTTGCAATGAATTTTGAAGTCCAAAACTTCCAAATCTCCGTTTGCGTATTCGGCAAGATATTTCCAACAAGAAACTGCTTTAACATGTCCATGGAGTGGTAGAATAAAAACAAAACAAGCGTCGCCTGGTAAGTTTACAAGAGATTGACCTTCTGAAAATTGCAGCCGGCCGGTGGCTGTTGCGAAGAGCAAGAACAACTTGCCAACTGAACTAAATACGAATTTTTACATCTGTTGCTTTGGAAATCAAAAAATTTTGTTTCCCCTCAAAGTTATTCTTGTTTTCGGTAAACATTCGTTATGTTTTCTACGTTTTTAGCCTAATTGTAGCGAAATTGCTTATCATGTTATTTGATGTTTATTCGGCCGACAAAAGTTTTTCAACCATCTGTTTGTTTGTCACCCTGTTTTTATTGCCAATCAGATACTATCATCATCAACGCCGTCTGAAATAAGTCGCAATTTGTAGTCAGTCAAAATTTGTCGTTTACAATATTTTGTAGCAGATCGATGTCAAGAATAAAACCATTTACAACTTTACAACTTTTGTAGTTCATTGATGACTTATGCTTTCGCTTTTGCCTCGCGCTTTCCTCAACCATCTCCCTCGTATTTTATTCCTGTTGTTGTAAAAAACAAATCGATGTCAGTTTTCTATGGTCTGTACTCTTATACACCATAGAATGACGCCATAAAATGTCCAAAACTTGGCAGTAAAACCACTCGCCTGCGGCTCGTGGTTCCACTTGAGTTTCGAACATTTTATGACGTCATTCTATGGTCTATAAGAGTACAGACTATAGAAAACTGACATCGATCAGTTACTTGGCCAAAATACAGAACCCTAACCACAGTCACATTTGGAACTAGAAAGTTTTAGAACGCTCCTTTTAGAACGGGTATCCCAGCTGACTCGCATGGAGAAGTCGGAGGAGCAAGATAGTCGTCTGTGCCACAAACGTTTTGATTTTATCGTGAACGTAATGACATTATACGCCTTTAGGCGAGTGTGTTTGAAAAGAAAGTACAAGTGACAAGTGGAATTTTCCAAGGTATACCACTCGAAAGCATTGCATAACTATTTTATAGGATGTCATAGAAAATACGTAGCCTTACATAATCGGTACATTGCATATTTCGTGACCATCAGAGCGCGGAAATATACAGTGGAATATTTTGCCATTAACAAATTGCCGAGTCACTGAGACATAAATATATACGTGGAGGGATCATTCGCGGTTGATCTGAACTGTGACTTGCCGAAGTGACTGATTTATTAATTCATACAGGGTAATATTTTGCATTTAATAAACTGCCAAATCACGGAGCCATTAGTATATTGTAAGGGATATTTTAATGCCGTTTATTTACTGAGAATTCGGTGCTGGGAAGTAACTGATACTTTCATCATGATATATACGGAGGAATATTTATCCGTCGATAAACCGTGAAGCATATGGTGCGTTCATATATACACAGACGAAAACAATTTATTTATTTATTTATTTATTTGTTTAGTGACACAGACTGAAGGATTACCTCTACAGAGGAATATTTTGTAGTTTGTAAACTGTGAAGTTATTTACCATTCAAATAAACAGGGCGGAGTATGCTGGTGAGCGTTAATAAAATGCGAAGTCGTTTACCCGTTTGTATATACGATTATCCTTCGTCTGTATATACGATTATGCTTCACTTACTTATGAAGTGAAAGAAAGCTTAACTATTCTTCAAGTTCTATACCTTCGTGCGTGTTCTGGGCTTTCGTGAACGAAACAACGGGCTGCGTATTTGTTTTCGTTCAGGCCCATGCAGTCAGACATACACGGAAGTCAAAGAACTAGTTGATCTAGATTTCCGCGAAAGTAAGGGCCAGAGTTTGGTTTCGAACAGTACGCGAGGAAAAAATATCATAGGCCTTTGTCGATTTAATGGTTTCAGTAACCAGGAAACTTATCTGGAGATAAAGACAACACAGTTCAGTGCTCAAGGAATAAAAGCCAAACCTTATAGGCAGCCAAATTCCGTTTAAAAACTCACTAAATAACTAATCAGCCTAACAACCTATTACGTCCACTAAAATCAGTCACGTACAGGTGTCTTATACCCCGACAAAACCCGCTGGCGGCATTTGATTTCAGTCCCAGGGAAAAGCGGGGCTGATTGTATTTTGCCGTCGGTATTGCTATTTTCTATGTAAACATTTCGTTTCATTAGTATTCTTTAAAAATTGCGATCACAACTGCGACGATCATTCTTCATTTGATTTCATATCCGCAGTTCACATATATCATTCACGAGAACATATTAACCCAAAATTGAGCTGCTCCCAACGTCAGTGGCTTCATAGCTCAGTTGGTAGAGCATCGCACCGGAATCGCGAGGTCACGGGTTCAAGCCCCGTTGACGTCCTGAATTTTTTCAGGCTTCTTTACGCAATTGTAAAAATTGCGATCACAACTGCGACGATCATTCTTCATTTGAGTATTCTTTATATAACGAATACTAATATTAAGTCGCTGCACTCGTCAGTCGAGAAGACACATTCCCGAAAAATTTTCAAAGACCACTTTGTCACTGCATGTGTTGACTTTGGGGTAGCATTTTCAATTAACTTCCTCACTTCCTCGGCATTTTTACGCTTCCAACATTGACGAAAGCATGATTGTTATCATCTCTATTGGGACACGCTTTTGAAGACGTTCAGTAAAATCACTCGCCTTCGGCTCGTGATTTTAAACCTGATACAACACTGCTGCTCGTTTATGAGACATCACTTCACGCAAAACCCCTTTCGGTGTACAGAGCAATTGAATACTTTAATTGAACCACCAAATATTTCCGTCGAGCCAAGAAATCCTAGAGTTGGGTTATAGCGACTACAATCCCTTCTGTGAGAGTAAGCGAGATCCTGGGGCCACTGGAAATGGTGTTTGTTATGGTGTGAAAGACCTAAACAACCCCCTGAACAACGGCAATCCCGTGAATAACAGCAACCCTCTGAATAATGGTAACCCCCGAAATAACGTGAACCCCGTGATTAAGGGCAACTCCCAGAAAAACATGGCAACCTGTGGTTTAAACAAAGCTGTTTTGCATACTGTTTTCCTTCCTTTCCTGTTGCTGATGTTCTTTATGAAAGCGTGAGACAAGCAACCAGTAGCATTGCATGCCCTTTTATCGTGTATCGTTTACCAAAAGTCTTTTTTGAAACTGTAGTTTAAATAGCGTCTAGTAACCTTGGATTAGTGAGTAATATTTGTAGGACGAAAATTGGCCTCAAACACGAGGGCAACAACCAAATCACTTAGCAGTTAGAGGAGAAGTTTACTCTTTAGGATCCAATTATTTAGTTTTTATATAATTTTAATCTTCACTCCATTGCAGCATTTTAATGTTCAACTTAGAATTTGTTGTAACATAGAGTTTTTTAGGATTTGCCAACACAAATAAAGGTAGTTTTTATTGTTCTCAATGTGTGAGACATGTCTTGGGCTCCTTTAGAAGCAGCCTTGGTAAAATGAAAACGACTGTATATTCAAGGGGAAGGCACCGAAATATTTTCACTTGTATGTATATTGTTAATTGTTTTCCCTCAACATTAGCAGCAGTGGGGCGTGCGCTCAGGTTTAAGAGTGGATGCGGCGTTGTTTTTCCTATTGGTTGGCTGGAGGGGTGGCAGTTAGTCTGTATGGTGAGAACTCGGACTCGTTTAGACCAGAAACAATTTTTTGTTAAGCATAAAGAGTGCGCTGTTGTGGTATTACCCATTTCGTGGTTAGTGTTGACTGTCCAATCCATGCCACTGGTATGAGCTCAGCGATGTTCAGTTTTCACCGTGTTTAATATGGTTTAAGTCGCACCCACTCACCAAGTTTGCAGGTACTGAATAAAAAGTGCTGATTGTAAATGCGTGACTTTAAGATTGCGTTACAGTTGGCCATTGTGCCATTTGATTCCTTTGGATAGTCTTTCTCTCCCGCTGATTTTTAGTTGTTGTATCGTACGCCCCTTCACTTTTCGCTGTTCATCGTTCACGTCGTTCTACGGAAGTTTATTTCTTAGTTGTTTGGTTTTCAAGCCACCGGCGTATAGGGACCGATATGTAAGTTGTATTTGTTTGTTTTCACTGTT
>OX419336.1:21382620-21400120 GCA_948470475.1 Galaxea fascicularis | reverse complement strand
CAGAAAGACAACCTCACTCTTCAACCGTCATGACTCGGCGACACACTCGTGGCGGTTAAATCGCTGTGAAATTGTTTTTCACCTCTGGTTTCTTTCAGAGGATTGCCTCTACCCCCAAACCAGCTTGATGATGCCAGGCTAGGGGCTTCTGAAGCGGAAAATGGCTCGAAAAAACACTTATAAGTCGCATACTTACCAAATTTCACGCCCAGTGCTCGCTTGAAAACAAGCAACAGCTAGCGTGACCAGCGTGACAAAAACAAGAGAGCCTTCAGTGCTCAAGATCAGCGAAAATCACCAAGGTAACGCCAAATAAGGAATCACCAGATCGTCTCGATCGCTGACACTCAGAAAATTTCAGAAATGGCTCAAGAAAACTTTGACAAGAAAGAGTTATACCCGAGTGACAGTTACAAATGGTATGAATAATATCAGACCTGTTAATACTGTTCATTGCCTAGTACTGCACATATCTTTTACTTACGCCAACCAGTAGGTATAATCATTTGATGGATCCAGACAATAACAACTATTAATTTAGTGGGTATGTCCAAATGATGCATTTCCTTGCACATGTACATGTAGTGTTGCATGTTGTAATGATAATGTGGCTGATTATGTGCCCAGATGGCTATGTTAGAATTGCCAAAACTAAGTGTAATATGAAACATTGTAGAAGCCGGATTGTGAGCTTTAATGTGTTATTGGAATGAATTCAATGAAAGAGAATTCATATTGATTATTTTCGTCTATCTCTCCTTTGGTTTGCGTGATTAATTTCAGGTACATCTCAAAATCTTACAGATGGAGGAACTTAGCATTAATGCTAGAGAAGAGCACAGACCTTTGGGCTCACTCATCCCCCATTACTGCGGTTTTCAATGACATGCGAACTCTGAAGTTCAAAAGCTAACTGACGTTTGCGCTTTTCGCTGCCGTCAATCATCTTAGCGGACCTCATAGGAAACAGAAGTTTACTTCAACGAGTTCAAAAGATCACAAGGAACGAACCTTGAAATTCAGAAACACACAAAACGGATCGAAATCCACCAATCACCAATCGCAAACCATGACCTTTTGAACTCGTTGAAGTAAACTTCTGTTTCCTATGAGGTCCGCTAAGATGATTGACGGCAGCGAAAAGCACAAACGTCAGTTAGCTTTTGAACTTCAGAGTTCGCATGTTATTGAAAACCGCAGTAAAACAGCACTGAACGAATAGTCCTATCAAAAACTCAATTACTGAAAAGCGAGAGCTTACCACTTTTTAAATTTGAAAATGTTCATATTTATTTTGTTTTCTATGGATTTGTCACAGGGCAAACATGTACTCATATTTAGACCTTATATGTCTTGGATTTATCCTGGACAAATATAAGATCATGTTTGTCTCATATTTGTTGTCTTTGATGTTTAGACAAAAGTATTAGCAGATTTGTATTACATTTGTCTTGTGGACAAACAATGTCAACTCCATCTTTTTGCCCAGTGTAAACAACTCTTCTTTTCAAAACCGTGATGTTTTGTTCACAGATTTTGTTCTCAAGTGCGACTGTACCTTTCCGGACAAATTTTTTGTCACTGGCCGATTTCAAGTCAGATTTGTCCTGGACAAATCTGAAATTGTCCTCTAGTGCGACTTGGCCCAAAAATGATTACACATTTTTCCCTCGGCTTGGCCCTGATCATTTGACCGCGCGACATTGGGATCGAGAACTTAAAATAGCTTAGCCAAACTAAAAATAGATTTTATAAAACTATGATGGGGCATGGGGATCGGCTCTCTTACCTCATCCTCTCTTGTATAACCCTTATCTGATCTTGCTTGCAATTTTTACTTTAACTCTTTCTTGTCAAAATTTTCTTGAGCCATTTCTGAAATTTTCTGAGTGTCAGCGATCGAGACGATGTGGTGATTCCTTATTTGGCGTTACCTTGGTGATTTTCGCTGATCTTGAGCACTGAAGGCTCTCTTCTTTTTGTCACGCTGGCCACGCTAGCTGTTGCTTGTTTTCAAGCGAGCACTCGGCGTGAAACTTGGTGAGTATGCAACTTGTAAGTGTTTTTTCGAGCCATTTTCCACTTCAGAAGCCCCTAGCCTGGCATCATCAAGCTGGTTTGGGGGTAGAGGCAATCCTCTGAAAGAAACCAGAGGTGAAAAACAATTTCACAGCGATTTAGCCGCCACGAGTGTGTCGCCGAGTCATGACGGTTGAAGAGTGAGGTTGTCTTTCTGGCCTTTCTGAGGATGGATTCCAGGACTTAGCGTGGTTTTTTTTGACTTGTTTTGACTTGTAAATAATGCAATCAGTACAATATTTCGCCAGCAGGACTGGGTGGCTCAACACAAAAAACCTATGAAACAGAAATTGGCGGACTTCCATGTCGCCGTTATCAAGGAATTACCCAGAATTCATTTCGCTCGTGACGACGAACCTTTCGGATGAATGGGGATAGCTCTTCTTCAACAGCTTTTCCTCGGCGTGCTAAACAAGTGAGCAGAAAAATGTGGCAGAGAATTAAAGTGCTGGAGCTGAACTTTACTGCAAATGTCGTTTTTGGGCACCAGGAGGAGTTTTTGTATCGGAAACTTAAAGACAAAAATCGTATATTTTGGTGTTGTCTGAGTACGTTCACTTCGGACAGTTTGGGTTTTGTAGGGAACCAAACAGTCATGTTCAATGGAAATCGGCCATGGTAGCGCATTTATGGGGTGTTAAAATTCAAAGCACTAACCATTTCAAAGTATCAGTGCCTCATTTCAACTTTCCAATTCTTAAAGAGTAACCATGCATCTGTAGAATATACTGGTCCATATGGACCAATACATTAAACGGCCTAACAAGAAAGGTTTAATAAAAACACTCTTTTTGTAAGTAATTTCACAGTTTCAATTCGGGGACGCTGTAAACAGGCAAAACGCATGAAGAAACGTATCTCTCCAAATTTTTTTGTGTCATACTGAGCACAGGACGAAGAGTTGAACAAAGAGGGTATCTGGGACATGCAGCAAATAGGTCAAGATTGTGGCAAAGCACCAATTGGAGGTAACGGGAGTAGATATTTTGAAGATTACAGGCTCAATCAAAACGGAATTGGTCTCAATCTAACCAAATAACCTACCGGGCCTGGTCTACGTCGTCAAAGTGTGCTGGGAGTGTTAGCCACGTGACTTGTTCATGCTCTTGCCCCAAATCTGAGTCTAGCCCTACCCTAAGCCCCTAGAACTTAACCTGAAGGTCAGAAAATCAACTGGGGCCCTTAAATCCCAACTCTTGCCCTGTCCTTCACTTAATCTTAGTCACTGCTATCCTCTAGTGGTGTCAGAAGCACCGGTCACGTGACCTCAATATTTTGTTATTTTGTTATTTTGTTAATGGAACGCCGAACGACGGCATTTTGGATCGAAAAAAGGTAAGTTTCAGAAAAGTAACGGAAGGACAAAAGTTTAAGAACACTAATACAACACACCGCAATCGTTCTCAATTGTGGTCGTTGCTGAGCCGCTTCTTCAGGCATTTGAAATTCCTTTCCTGGAAACATTTTCAGGCTCATCCTCGGTGTAAAAACCTGTGAAGCTCACAAGTGACGTAAAACAAAGACAACAAAACATGATAAACATTACCTTATAAAACAAAGAAAACCTCGCCAAGTTTTTACACCGAGGATGACCCCATTTTCAGCGTAAAATTAAAATGTAATTCTGATAATTGAGCCGTAATACTCGCGTCAAAAACGATGGTCAAGGATAATGTTGCAAGAATATGTCAAAAAGATGAAAGTTAAGCGTGTTGTTTAATTTTAAAACCTGAGATTACATGCAGGAGATGTTTATCACTAGGCTCAAGAGTTTTCAAAGGTAAATCACCTTGAAATATGACGTGCAGATGCGGGATGTTTTTCGTTAATATAAACGATAATTAATGGTTTACTTGGTGAAGACTGTTTATACCTTTGAAGAATTACGCCATTTTTTATAAGTCGTGCGATGTCTGCGATCGGTAGCCTGCACGCAGGCGGTTGGATAGTCGAAAAAACCGGAGTTCGTAATGAGGTCGCCATCTTGGATTCATCTGGGCTTTGTCGACCCTCAACCCGGCCCAGACCTAACCGTGCAGGCTATGCGATCGGATGCGATTTGAATATGCAAGGTCACATTGTTTACGTTCAATTCAAGCTCCGGACCGGGAAAAACATCGGCTTCTCTGGCCCTTGAATTTAATAAATCTGATAGTAATCTCCTATGAGCCTTTCTGCAACCAAGCTGTGAAGTTGAAACATCGCCTTCCTTGGTCGTTGAAAATAGAAAAACAAATAAATAATAAATAAATATACATTTATATAGCGCCATCTTCCATTAATTGTCCATGGTGCTTTACAATACTCTAAAACCCTAAAAATTAAGATCCTAAGAATTAAATACGCTGTATAAAATTGAAAACTACAGGTAAAAGCTACGAATCAAATGCACGCTTAAAAAGATAAGTCTTAAGATTAGCGTTAAAAACTGCCTCTGATGATGAAAGCCTGATCTGGAGTGGTAATTTATCCCAGAGCCTTTGTGCCGCCACGGAAAAAGCCCTTTCACCATACGTTTTAAGATTCGCTCTAGGCTCATCAAGCAACCTGTTGTTTGAAGATCTTAGTGTGCGACGAGAGTCATTATACTTCAATAGGTATTTAATGTAATCAGGAGCCAGTCCATTCAGAGCTTTGTAAGTTAGCAATAATATTTTAAAGACTATCCTGTAATGAACTGGCAGCCAATGTAAGCTCCTAGGTATTGGTGTGATATGTTCCCACCTTCTAGTCAAGGTAATAAGGCGAGCTGCTGAGTTCTGTAAAAGCTGAAGTCTATTAATCAGATACTTAGGGAGACCATACAATAGAGCATTACAATAGTCCAAACGCGATGTCATGTAAGCATGAACAATAGTCTCAGTAGTACTCCGGGATAGGTATCGCCTAATTTTAGCTATACTGTGAATGCGGAAAAATGCGTTCTTACAGGTTATTTTAACATGTTTTTTGAAATCTAAACATTGGTCGAATCCAACTCCTGAGTTCCTGGCCTGTTTACTAGACTTGATTACTTCTTCGCCGACTCTTATATAGTCGAGGAGTGGCCGTGGACGATATTTAGAACAAATAACCAAAAGTTCAGTCTTATCCTGATTTAACTTAAGTTTGTTGCGCAGCATCCAGTCACCAATGTCCTTAACACATAATTCTACTACCATCTTTGTGCTGGATAAATCATTAGGACAATTGGATGTAAACGACAAGTATAACTGTGTGTCATCTGCATAGAGATGAAACGGTATGCTATGCTTCCTGGCTATATTACCCAGTGGACTTGTATAAAGGGAATACAATAAGGGTCCCAGCACAGAACTCTGTGGTACACCGTAGGGTAAATGCTTCTTTGACGATTCAATTCCATCAACAAAAACAAACTGTTCGCGTGAGTGAAGGTACGAATGAAACCAATTAAGAGCATAGTTCCTATGTAGTATTGATAACAAAATTGAATGATCAACAGTATCAAACGCAGCCGATAAATCGAGCAATATTAAAATAACCGATCTGTTATTGTCAATAGCCTTCAAAATATCATTCTGAACTCTCACAAGTGCAGTTTCTGTACTGTGATGAGATTTATATGCCGACTGAAATTCTTCTAATAAGCCCTCATTATCATTAAGATGGCCCATTAATTGTCCTGCGACTGCTTTCTCCGTAACTTTGGTCAAAAAATATAAATTCGAGACAGGACGAAAGTTAGAAACTAGTTCATGATCAGCTCCACTCTTTTTTAACAATGGTTTCAACATGGCAACCTATACGAGTGATCACTGGAAGCAGATACTGACGGCACCTTTTGAACAATGAAGATGTAATTGGATCAAGTATACAGGACTTTGAGCACAGGTGATTCACAAAACCAGATACGACCTCCTCGTTGACCAGTTTAAATTCACTTAGTAGCTGTTTAGCTAGACAGCTTTCAGACTCAGCATTGCATGAAGTAACTTGACCGTCATTCAGAGTTCCATCAACTTTGTCAAGATCTTTGTGAATATTAACAATTTTGTCACTAAAATATTCAACGAATGATTCGGACAGAGAACAGTTATCAGGCCCAGATGGATAACACTGGAACGGATTGGAGTGCAGAAGCTTCTCTATTGTCTTAAATAGAAGTCTAGAGTTCCCTGAATTTTCGTGGATCACTGATGAATAAAATGTGTGCTTCGCAAAGGCAATCATGTCATTAACAACACTGTTCTCTATCTGCACATATATATGTTGTTCCGCGTAGCACTATAAACACATACAAGTGGCCCACGGTGGAACAGAGAATTAACTCTGAAGTGTAAATTAAAGTGCGAATAGAAACCCATGAAAAACCCACTGGGCGTTAGCCCTAGTAAAGGGTATCAGGGAACCACACCAGGCAAAGAAAAATTTCGTATTTTGACAGCTGTTTTTTTCCTATTATCTACTCAATCTTTTTTTTTCTTTGTTTTAAGTAGGTTCTTGTTTGATATGTTATCTCAGAATGCTTAGAGCGCGAAAAGAAACCGTTGCAAAGACACACACGCTAAATAATTGTCTTGGTGCCTTTGTTTCATTGACTCCCTGGTTAAGTAAAACAAAAAATGTCCCCTCACACCTCCTCTTGAGAGGTTTAACAAATTTCTAACATGTATGATATTCCATCGGATGACAAAGAACGTCAACTAAGGTGGAAATTAAAGCTTAGCACAGAATTCCCCTTTCATTTTATCAAGAAGCAGGCTGCTCAGCTCAGGAATATGAAATCCTTTTCTCTGTGGAAATTCTAAGGCCACTCTTAAACGGTCAAACATTTTCCATCGAAAATCGTTTTGTTGCACACAACATGGGGTGGCAAAACGAAGAATATTTGATCAAAAATCGAGCAAAGTGAGCCCACATAACACTTTCTGTGTGTTACCGCTGAAATTATGACGTGTACGTCCGCAGATTTCCGCAGATTAGCTTTCTGATTGGTTGCCTTTTCGCGCTCGCGCTTGATTTGTTTGAAGAGGTGGCTAAACGGTCAAATATTTGCGCGTGAAGCAAATGTTGGATGAAAATGTTTGATCTAGATCAAACATTGGAACCCATTCAAATGCAATGTTGAGAGAGGCGGCTAGACTGTCAAACATGCTCGTTCAACACGATGTTGGATGAAAATGTTTGATCGTTTAGCCGGAGCTTTACGTCTGTAAAATGACCTCTTAACCGGAAACATTTTGACTAAATGTGCAAACACCGATCTACCTAATTCAACTGTTAAATTGTGAAGTATTTCATAGGGCACACGCTTTCCCGATGAATGCACCGCCATTTTCTTTTTGTGCAATTTTGATGAAATATGATGCGCTGCTGACAACACCACGCGGGAGCAAAATGTCCCTGGTTTCTGGCGATGTGGTGTTAATTTTCAGGCTACTTTCACGGCATTTTGTTTATCAAGCTTTGATAAAGTAAATTGTAAAGAGACCATCCCTGAGTGGTATTATTTGGGTCAAATTTTGGGCATATA
Source organism: Galaxea fascicularis (assembly GCA_948470475.1). Taxonomy (NCBI): domain Eukaryota; kingdom Metazoa; phylum Cnidaria; class Anthozoa; order Scleractinia; family Euphylliidae; genus Galaxea; species Galaxea fascicularis. Next base: position 21,392,547 of record OX419336.1, on the reverse strand, counting down.
ACCGCGCAAAGTAACCATGAAGTACGCATGTCCACTGCGACACTGCATGGTAACACATGCGCACAACATCCACCAAGGTAAAAGCAAGATGGCGGACGGCGGTAGACGATCGCGTAGGACAGAAGGATTTCACATGTTTCGAGTTTGAGACCCAAAGACATGGCTGGGGAACACGAGGATCACCGAAGCCTTTGTCTACCAACTGTGTAGCGGATACCAAACTGTCAAAAGTCGCCGGTAGCCAGTGTGAAAATCTCCACTAACTTCGTGTTTCTGCCCGGCCACTCGAGCTCTGCTTCCTGATGTTCTTCTGATTATTCAGCCTGGTTTAGAATAGCCACTTACTTTCTGATGAATGGAGGATTAACCTTGCCGGAGATGAATGATTGCGCTTGCAGCCTTCGTTGACGGCTGTTGGGACTTTTCTGGAGAATCAGGGAACTTGTATGGATTGCCAATCGATTATGCCGTAGTATACCCTACTACTTTTCCATTGTGTAGACGTGACGGGGATAGCTTATTAGAAAACTTGCCTTCCTCCGCACAGAAATAGTGGAAGCAAACTCATTGTTATTACACCAGAACATGAAACGTTATGAATCCTTGGTTTTGGTGCTGGCAAATTGCAATTGCCTGTTAAACTTGTTGCCCAAGTTTAACATTGGCGTCAAATATAAACCCGGAAATCAGGAACTTGTTGATGAACATTTGAAAATCATTTTTTAGATTTGTGATGTTTCTTTTATTTCATTTTCTTTTATACATGACTCCACAAGCAGCAGCACTTTTACACTATTGGGTTGAAACAAAGATTATTATTGTTATTATATTATTCACAATGGCAAAACTTTATTTAAGAATATCAATATGAATAACAATACCATTCACCATTTACAAGGATAAATAAACAATAGTCTCCATTTCATGCGAAAATATGCACGGATATTTGTCAACTGACATTATCTGTTCCGAGAAACAAACAGTTTTCTGAGAGCGTAGCTCAAGGAAAACTGTGAGCATCGAGGAACAGTTAATGTCCAAGGAAAAATATCCGTGCATATTTTCAAGCCAAATGGGGAACTATTGTCTTTATTATCCTTCAAATATTTTTTCGCAACATGCACGGTTTTGAAAATTGGGGAATATCCTCGGATATTCCCCAGTTTTAGCTGGGGGATATTTGGTCACGTTATGCATTTAGAGCAATCGCCTGCGAGCGAAAATATTTGATGGATTATAAATACTGATAAAAATGTAAAAACAAAATTTCATTAATTATAATAATTATTTCTACTAAAGGACTCCTGTTCTACTACCATTAGCATTATAATCTTTACAGCGACTTTTTACAAAGCTAAAGAAAGTTATTATTATTATTATTATTATTATTATTATTATTATTATTTAAATGGACAGTTCTCTGTTGAAACTATAAGTACATGTAATAATGGAACCAGTAAACCCTTTCCATTTGTTTATTTATCCTAACATTTGCCTAAAGTTGGGTATGTAGCAACCACTATGTGATATAAGCACTTATTGTAATTGGTATTGGATAAGCTTGACAGAAAATAAAGAAATTTGTTTCTTTTTCTTGTTGTAGTTTGCCTGTTTCTGTTTGGACTATCTTTTCTTCTGAAATGCCATGAGTATCTTGTAACCGTGACAGTATAGAAGCACCTCTTTCAACAAAAGACTTGTCTAAGTTTGAAAGAAAGTAATAAATTGTTTTGGTGTTTGTTGTTGTAGTTGACATGTAGTTGACTAAAATACCAAGGTTAACATGTGCCCACAATTGAGGTTTATGTTAACCATACTGGTATATAAGCAACTCTTACATTGAAACAAACGTGAGTACATTTGAAAGAAGTTAGTGAAATTTGTTGATGTTTCTTGGCGTCCTTTGCTTGTTTATGCACTGGCCATGTTTTGCAACCAAACCACCATGGTTAACATATGCCCACAATTTGGGTATATGGTAACCATCATGATATTTGGGAACTTCTAACAAGGATTGCATACGCTTCCGAGAATTTAAGGACATTTGCTGATTCATCTCGTTGTAGCGATCGTCGTAGTTCGCTCGTTTGTGTAGTGACTTGATTTAGGATTGCTTAAAAAATACCATGGTTAACGTATGCCCGTAATTTGGGTATATGGTAACCATTATGATATTTAAGAACTTCTTCCAACACTTATTGCATACGTTTTCCAGAAATTAATTATCTGGTTGTAGGGATCGTTGTAGTTCGCATGTTTATGTAGTGACTCGATTTAGTATTGCTAAAAAACTACCATGGTTAACGTATGCCCATAATTTGGGTATATGGAAACCATTGTGATATAATTATAAGCACTTTTCGCAACAAGCACATTAAATAGTAAGCTTGAGAGAGAAAGTTGTTGAATTATGTCACTGTAGTTCGCTTGTTCAGGTATTGACTACTTTTGTTACGAAATACCATGGTTAACGTATGCCCATAATTGGGGTATATGATAACCATTATGATATTTAAGAACTTCTTTCAACAAGCATTGCATACGCTTTCCAGAAATTAATTATCTCGTTGTAGCGATCGTCGTAGTTCGCTCGTTTATGTAGTGACTTGATTAAGTATTGCTAAAAGACTACCATGGTTAACGTATGCCCATAATTTGAGTATATAGTAACCATTGTGATATATAAGCACTTTTTGCAACATGCATATCGTAAGCTTGAGAGAGAATAAAGAAAGTTGTTGATTTTTCTCACCGTAGTTCGCTTGCTTATGTAGTGACTCGATTTAGTATTGCTAAAAAAAACTACCATGGTTAACGTATGCCCATGATTTGCGTATATGGTAACCATTGTGATATATAAGCACTTCTTGCAACAAGGATATTAAATAGTAAGCTTGAGAGAGAATAAAGAAAGTTGTTGAATTATCTCACCGTAGTTTGCTTGTTTATGTATTGACTAGATTTATTGTTACAAAATACCATGGTTAACGTATGCCCGTAATTTGGGTATATGGTAACCATTGTGATATTTTTGAAAGAACTTCTTGCAACAGGCGTTTCCTAGGTTCTTTGCACATATTTCCATAATTTCACCGCCAAACGTAGTTAGCATCTCCTGTTGAATACATTACTTACCTCAAATACGGTAGCCTTGTGATTTACGCATCTCTAGCATATTGTAACACATGCTAGCCTGTAGTGCACCTATCAATGTTAAGCTGCAAGGGAGGGGGGGGAAGAGGCAGGGCATAGGCGGGGTATTTGACGTGGCAGAAGCTTTGGGTCATTGCGGCTTGTGGGTCGGGACATTTGACTTACCGTTAGTGGGGAATTTGTACTCTTTTGCGAACCATGATAACATCCCTGGAGTTGGGCATTTGAACAGAAAAAACGAAGCGAGGTCGAACCCCCCGGCTATGCCCGGCGTTTCCTACCCCCCCCCCCCCCGTCTTCTGCTGCTTGACATTGATAGGTGCATAATGCATTTTTAAATTACATTAATTTGTTTTTTTGCGGAGTTCCAATAATGATTTAATCTCTTAATTGTAATTATAGCCATGGTAATAGCGCAAAAGGGGTTTCTGGTCTGAGCGTGTTCTTTACTTCGCGCAGTTAAATGAGATAGACAGTGTTGTATTTATGTACACTATTTGTCATCTTTCCTGAAAATAGCGATGCTTTCGGCAGGGTTCCTTACGTTAATTCGGCCAAGGCTAAGCCCTCGCATGGAATGGTTGTCTATTCTTCCACAAAAGGTATCCAGAAGGTATCGATTTAGGAACTTCTTCCAACAATCATTGCATACTCTTCCGAGAATTGAAAGACATTTGTTGATTTATCCTGTTGTAGGGATCGTCGTGGTTCTCTCGTTTATGTAGTGACTTGATTTAGTATTGTTAAAAAAAATACCATGGTTAAGGTATGCCCATAATTTGGGTATATGGTAACCATTGTGATATATAAGCACTTCTCGCAACAAGCATATTAATAAATAGTAAGCTTGGGAGAGAATAAAGAAAGTTGTTGATTTATCTCACTGCAGGTCGCTTGTTTATGTATTGAGTATTTTTATTGTTACAAACTACCATGGTCACCATAAGTTAAGTTAACGTACGCCCTTAAGTTGGGTAAATGGTAACCATTATGGCATTTGGGAACTTCTTCCAACAAGCATTGCACACGCTTGCGATACGGCACAGTATCACAGTTCACCTTTTTTGTGTTGTTTATAATTAAGTGTTTAGTTTGGGTTTAAAATAATGTACATGTAATGGGAAATATGGTAAACAATATGAATCCTGATCAGTTGGAAATGATTTAGGGCATCATGTCTGTCATGAGAAACTTTCACGGTGAATTCGTTGGCCACCCTAATTTTGGTGGTTACTTACCAAAGTCCCGGCGTTTCCCATGATTGATTAAGCGGCCACCAGTACATTAAGCGATCGCGGACACGTTTTCGGAGGTCGCAACCTATTATTTTCTATTGTCTTCAACTCTATTAAACAATCACTATATCAGTAAGATGTACCATAGTATGGCACGGAATATATTGGGCCGATGGCGTTTGACGGTCATCTATTTGTATTCTTTCGTATTTGTTGGGTGATGTATAATTAGTCTAACCTGTCATTATCGTCGTTTGTTGGTTACAGCTGTATAAATCGGGCAACCTGCCGTCAGTTGGCTGTTCTGCAAGGATGAACGCTTCATAAGGGTTAAATGTAACCTTAAATTCACACGAATATGCACTTTTATTCAAGACTAACCTGTCCATAAATGGATCCCTTTTGTGGAAGAATAGACAGCCATTCCATGCGAGGGCTTAGCCTTGGCCGAATTAACGTAAGGAACCCTGCCGAAAGCATCGCTATTTTCAGGAAAGATGACAAATAGTGTACATAAATACAACACTGTCTATCTCATTTAACTGCGCGAAGTAAAGAACACGCTCAGACCAGAAACCCCTTTTGCGCTATTACCATGGCTATAATTACAATTAAGAGATTAAATCATTATTGGAACTCCGCAAAAAAACAAATTAATGTAATTTAAAAATGCATTATGCACCTATCAATGTCAAGCAGCAGAAGACGGGGGGGGGGGGTAGGAAACGCCGGGCATAGCCGGGGGGTTCGACCTCGCTTCGTTTTTTCTGTTCAAATGCCCAACTCCAGGGATGTTATCATGGTTCGCAAAAGAGTACAAATTCCCCACTAACGGTAAGTCAAATGTCCCGACCCACAAGCCGCAATGACCCAAAGCTTCTGCCACGTCAAATACCCCGCCTATGCCCTGCCCCTTCCCCCCCCCCCTCCCCTGCAGCTTAACATTGATAGGTGTACTACAGGCTAGCATGTGTTACAATATGCTAGAGATGTGTAAATCACAAGGCTACCGTATTTGAGGTAAGTAATGTATTCAACAGGAGATGCTAACTACGTTTGGCGGTGAAATTATGGAAATATGTGCAAAGGAAACGCCCGTTGCAAGAAGTTCTTTCAAAAATATCACAATGGTTACCATATACCCAAATTACGGGCATACGTTAACCATGGTATTTTGTAACAATAAATCTAGTCAATACATAAACAAGCAAACTACGGTGAGATAATTCAACAACTTTCTTTATTCTCTCTCAAGCTTACTATTTAATATCCTTGTTGCAAGAAGTGCTTATATATCACAATGGTTACCATATACGCAAATCATGGGCATACGTTAACCATGGTAGTTTTTTTTAGCAATACTAAATCGAGTCACTACATAAGCAAGCGAACTACGGTGAGAAAAATCAACAACTTTCTTTATTCTCTCTCAAGCTTACGATATGCATGTTGCAAAAAGTGCTTATATATCACAATGGTTACCATATACCCAAATTATGGACATACGTTAACCATGGTAGTCTTTTAGCAATACTTAATCAAGTCACTACATAAACGAGCGAACTACGACGATCGCTACAACGAGATAATTAATTTCTGGAAAGCGTATGCAATGCTTGTTGAAAGAAGTTCTTAAATATCATAATGGTTATCATATACCCCAATTATGGGCATACGTTAACCATGGTATTTCGTAACAAAAGTAGTCAATACCTGAACAAGCGAACTACAGTGACATAATTCAACAACTTTCTCTCTCAAGCTTACTATTTAATGTGTTTGTTGCGAAAAGTGCTTATAATTATATCACAATGGTTTCCATATACCCAAATTATGGGCATACGTTAACCATGGTAGTTTTTTAGCAATACTAAATCGAGTCACTACATAAACATGCGAACTACAACGATCCCTACAACCAGATAATTAATTTCTGGAAAGCGTATGCAATAAGTGTTGGAAGAAGTTCTTAAATACAAGATACTCATGGCATTTCAGAAGAAAAGATAGTCCAAACAGAAACAGGCAAACTACAACAAGAAAAAGAAACAAATTTCTTTATTTTCTGTCAAGCTTATCCAATACCAATTACAATAAGTGCTTATATCACATAGTGGTTGCTACATACCCAACTTTAGGCAAATGTTAGGATAAATAAACAAATGGAAAGGATTTACTGGTTCCATTATTACATGTACTTATAGTTTCAACAGAGAACTGTCCATTTAAATAATAATAATAATAATAATAATAATAACTTTCTTTAGCTTTGTAAAAAGTCGCTGTAAAGATTATAATGCTAATGGTAGTAGAACAGGAGTCCTTTAGTAGAAATAATTATTATAATTAATGAAATTTTGTTTTTACATTTTTATCAGTATTTATAATCCATCAAATATTTTCGCTCGCAGGCGATTGCTCTAAATGCATAACGTGACCAAATATCCCCCAGCTAAAACTGGGGAATATCCGAGGATATTCCCCAATTTTCAAAACCGTGCATGTTGCGAAAAAATATTTGAAGGATAATAAAGACAATAGTTCCCCATTTGGCTTGAAAATATGCACGGATATTTTTCCTTGGACATTAACTGTTCCTCGATGCTCACAGTTTTCCTTGAGCTACGCTCTCAGAAAACTGTTTGTTTCTCGGAACAGATAATGTCAGTTGACAAATATCCGTGCATATTTTCGCATGAAATGGAGACTATTGTTTATTTATCCTTGTAAATGGTGAATGGTATTGTTATTCATATTGATATTCTTAAATAAAGTTTTGCCATTGTGAATAATATAATAACAATAATAATCTTTGTTTCAACCCAATAGTGTAAAAGTGCTGCTGCTTGTGGAGTCATGTATAAAAGAAAATGAAATAAAAGAAACATCACAAATCTAAAAAATGATTTTCAAATGTTCATCAACAAGTTCCTGATTTCCGGGTTTATATTTGACGCCAATGTTAAACTTGGGCAACAAGTTTAACAGGCAATTGCAATTTGCCAGCACCAAAACCAAGGATTCATAACGTTTCATGTTCTGGTGTAATAACAATGAGTTTGCTTCCACTATTTCTGTGCGGAGGAAGGCAAGTTTTCTAATAAGCTATCCCCGTCACGTCTACACAATGGAAAAGTAGTAGGGTATACTACGGCATAATCGATTGGCAATCCATACAAGTTCCCTGATTCTCCAGAAAAGTCCCAACAGCCGTCAACGAAGGCTGCAAGCGCAATCATTCATCTCCGGCAAGGTTAATCCTCCATTCATCAGAAAGTAAGTGGCTATTCTAAACCAGGCTGAATAATCAGAAGAACATCAGGAAGCAGAGCTCGAGTGGCCGGGCAGAAACACGAAGTTAGTGGAGATTTTCACACTGGCTACCGGCGACTTTTGACAGTTTGGTATCCGCTACACAGTTGGTAGACAAAGGCTTCGGTGATCCTCGTGTTCCCCAGCCATGTCTTTGGGTCTCAAACTCGAAACATGTGAAATCCTTCTGTCCTACGCGATCGTCTACCGCCGTCCGCCATCTTGCTTTTACCTTGGTGGATGTTGTGCGCATGTGTTACCATGCAGTGTCGCAGTGGACATGCGTACTTCATGGTTACTTTGCGCGGTTATATGCCCAAAATTTGACGCAGACAATACCTCTCCCTGACACAGTTTTTGACAGACTTATGCTCTACTGCTTGGACACGTGGATTTGTGCCTCACCAAAGTAGGTTAGTTTCTCAAACGGCTCTCAGAAATAATAAGTTCTTACCAAAACATTTGGTTATAAAAACGAGCGATAAAAAATGACAACGACGTTTCGACCGCTCTACGGTCATTTTCAAGTTGAAGTTCATGAATAAAAATTCCGCATATATACAATTTCTGAAACAATGAGATAAAAGGTAAGAAGCTAAGTATTTACATACGAAAATGAAATGTAGATGAGAGGTGAAGAGAATGAAAACTATTGGGAGTTTTTTTTTATTTTTTCATTTTTAATTATTTTTTTATTTTTATTTTATTTTTTAATTTTTTTTTTTTTGGAAGTGTTAAGCAAACAGCTTTACGCGGATAGAATCACTCTGTTTGTTTAATTTTGGCTTAAGGTCCCGAATAAAAAAACATTTCAAAAATCAAACAATCGAACTTGTTCGAGCACTTCCTCAGGACCTTAAAGTTCTTTGCGATTTCACAAGGTTCCTTTCCATCTTGTTCTCTCACATGGTTGCCAATTACCGATCGTTTGTGTTCCTCCACACGTTGATGTAGGTTTCGGCTTGTAAAGCCGACATAATCTGCATCACACAGATGACACATAAAGAAATATACAACGTTTTGCTGATTGACAATTGGAAGTTTAGGTTCCTTAGCTTTAAGCTCATCTTTGATCTTGTGGCTTATAAAGACAGGATGTACTTCAGTATTTATCTTTCGGCTAAGATCACTAAGTTGCTCGCGTAGTTTGTTTGCTGATCTCTGATCTTTGAAGAGCAGGGGTATTCTAATGGGAATTTCATCTGCTTGTTGCGGGGGGCGTGTGCTCCCCGTCACCTTCATTTCTGATGGTGTTTTATATGAGGGGCTCTGGGTAATGAAGATCTCCCGGCTTTAGGCGTTCGCACTCTTAATGAAAAAATTGCCAGTTTGAAGAAAGTTTAAAAGCGCTGTTCAGCATTGTTTTTAACAGAGAATGTTTGTACTTCACATCAACATGGCTATAGTAGTGCAGAAGCAGCCCAGTATCTGCTCTCAGAAAGCCAGTGTATAGTGTGACAAAAACAAAAGATTTAAAGTTGCATACTAAAAAAAGTGGCAGAATTAGCTTTGATTTCCCAAAAGATGACAATTACATTCTTTGTTCTAGGGCGTCTGCTTGAGTTTTAAAGGCACATATTACCAAATTTTGGACTAAGAAAATTTAAAGAAGGACTCGCTTTAATTGGTTTAAAAAATTGAGATTACTCCCAGCAAATCCTGTGATATATTTGAGTACATTAGAAACTGGAGTCAGAAAAGCAAATAATGAAGATGTAATTCAAACACAGCTTAAAAGTACCAGAAACTTTTAATAGCTCTCCAAAAGAAACTTTGACGCTTATAATTGCTCTATACACGAGGTAAAAGCTTTTATTTGGTTTAAAAAATTGAGATTACTCCCAGCAAATCCTGTGATATATTTGAGTACATTAGATACTGGAGTCAGGAAAGTAAATAATGAAGATGTAATTCAAACACAGCTTAAAAGTACCAGACACTTTAGATAGCTCTCTAATAGAAACTTTGACGCTTACAATGCTCTATACACGAGGTAAAAGCTTTTACATTCATGTTCATGTATGTGTACTTTAAACACCTTTCAGGTGTGCAACGAGAAAAGAATAAATCTACTCCTCACCTAAAGAACAGTGTGCAAAACGTTTTCTGCAAAGAAGAACTTTCAACACCTTAGCAGAGGTCTTTAAGGATTTCTGTCTCTACACGTGGAAGTCAGAAAGACAAGAAAAGGTCTTTGGAAAATTTGACAATTCTCTGAAAGTTACAC
>OX419336.1:21357620-21377620 GCA_948470475.1 Galaxea fascicularis | reverse complement strand
ACAAAAACTTCGCACTTAGACTCGCTTTGAAGAGGAGGCAGACGTGAACTCGGAAATGGCCTATTAAACTCCGCTTAGCTTCCACCCAGACTTGAGCAGAAAGGGAACTATAAGAGAACTACGTTTGTTACCTTTTATTATTGTGGTTCTTGTTACATTCTCTGGACGTATATCATATGAACGTTTTGCCAGATAAAAGTTAAGTTTGCAAAATAAAAATTCTGTTTACCCTCAGTATTAAAAAACTTTGTTTTGTGATATTATCACTTGACCCTTACCGTTTATAACTCCAGAATGTTGTTGTTGAATGTGCGAAGGGATTTTAGCTCTTACCAGAAGGTCTTTAAGAGACTTGTCCTTCCTGTAGGCGACAATTGGAGGTTCAGAGTATATTTGACCGAGTCTATTGCTTTCAGTTACAAGGCGCCAATGTTTCATAAGGACCCTTTTTAGGTTAGGCGTAGCTGGCTTGAAAGTCGTGATGAAAGGCAAAACATTTCTGGATGTTTTTGTTTTGTTTTGTAGCGCCTCGTTTCATGATGAGAATTTTAACACTACGAGTAGAAAGCACACCATACTCAATGCTCAATGCAAAGTGACATTATTGATAATACTATCGCGCCAGTGCATAACTGCTTACATTTGATTTTAGCCTACAATAAAGGTCGCCCTACAAGATTACTAGACAAATAATTTTGCTGCTGTGCGGGAGGTCGGGGGTTCCAGCCCTAGCCGGACCAACACTCAGGGTCTTTAAATAACTGAGGAGAAAGTGCTACCTTTGTAATGACATCTGCAAATGTTAGACTTTCTAGTCTTCTCGGAAAAGGACGATAAAACCGGAGGTCCCGTCTCACAACTCTTCACAATTTGACTCTGTGGGACGTAAAAGAACCACTGGGGACGTAATGAACCCTGGCTGTGACCACCCCTAGTGCTAACCTAGAGGGCCATGTGTTAGAAAACTCTTATTGGGTTAAACATGTCTACCGGTATACCCTCTATAAAAAATGGATGTCGTATCGTATCGTATCGTGTAATTTTATCTGACAATAGTGTCGTAATTTCATCTCTTTTATTTTGTAACGCAAGAAGAATTGGCATGCTATTTGGTCATGTAACATTCCGTGATTGCGTTACTTTTTGGGTAAATGGCTTTAGGAGAAAACTACTTGGGCTGCTATCCTTTCTTTCCAATCCTAAATAGTGACAAATGCCAAACGAGAACAGTGGTAAAACGATTATAAGTGTAATATGCATTTCCTTTCATTTTCTGACGGTCTACCATTTTAGCACGGTCTACCATCGAAGAGTAAGATACATGATATCTTAATGTATTTATAAGTCAATCGCAATGGTAGACCGTGCTAGAATGGTAGACCGTTGAATTTCATAACAGTACTTTGTGGAAATTAGTAAAAAACATTTCAATCAGTGTAACATAAACGATGCAAAGCATTGACAGTACTTTGGCATTTCATTTTATGTATTCTGCCGCTGATTTCTAAGCAGCTGGATTTAATGGCACGCGATCACATTAGAATGTCTGTTTATGTGGCTAATTCTTTTACATCAACAAAAGTTTATCTCCTCAATCTAGTGTCGGTTTTTGGCGTCATTTGAAAAGATAAATCACCTGCCAGGCGGAGATTCACAGTCAATAGCTTAGAATCACGTCTTTACAGACCGTAACAACAAAAACGGAGTTATATCAGTAGTCTATATGGAAGCTTAAGAATGTTTTCGGGATTGCTCCGTAAAAGCTGTGAAATACGCTCCCACTACGTCGTACGATAAACAACACAAAATGAGCTTTATCCCCTGGCCATTTTTAATCCACGTGATGTAAGACAATGAGACCCAATTTGTTTTAAACACCTCGTTTAAAGCAAAAACTACAATAGCTCTCGCCCAGATTCCCTAACTAATAAAGTGGCCATAAAGTGCACTAGCATTGAGACATGTAGCAAATAGGAGTTTTATATGTTTTCTTGGAGTGTTTTGTTTAAACTGTTTGTTGACAAGAATTTCAGTCACAATATTGCATAACCGCACGCTATTGTGACGTGTAGGGCTAGGCAATTATCAATTGTTATTACCCCCCTCTTGAGGTGTTATCAGACGCGTGACGTGACATAATAATGAGAATAAATGCTTTATTTAAACTGAAAAAACCGATCAGCGATTTTAACATAAAAGCGCTTGTATGAACCGGTGATTAGAACATAAGAAATATATTAAAAATACAATTCATCATCGATGCAAGTTAAGATTAAATACAATATAAAAACTTATACACTACATATGTGTTGTGTCTAATCCAATTAAAAATTTAAAAGTTTTATTTTTAAAAAACCCTAGCGTTTCACAGGTACGCAGTTCCTTGGGGAGGTCATTCCATTCCTTTGCAGCAGCATACTCGAATTTTGACTGGCCCATAGCTGTTTTATATCTTGGGAGGTGGAGTTCCCCACTATCTCTGAGGGCTTTACGGCGAAGTTCTGATCGCAATGAAAAATACCCTTGAAGTTGCCTGAAACAGTGATAGTCATTTACGATTTTAAACACTAGTCGGAGACGTAAATAACAGCGCCTGTTAAATAATGTTAACAGACCAACTCTCTCCCTCATTGACTGTGTCCACGTTATTAGTGATTCGTTCTTAGAATTATTCGCATTGCTTTATTTTGCAACCTTTCCAGAAAATCGGAGTTCTTCTTACTGCAAAGATCCCATACAATGCAGCTATAGTGTAAAATAGGTAGAATTGTTATTTTATAAATCTTCAGTAAAATAGCAGGGCTAAGAAAAGATGAAATTCTATTTAAGAGTTTCAGTTTAGGATAAACTCTCGAGGCAATATATGGCACATGATTGTTCCATGATAATGACTCGTCTACCACAATACCAAGATACTTGAAATGTCTCTGCTGTTTCAATATTGTCATCTCCGTAAAAAATGTTGATATCTCGGTTGGTTTTGAGTGCTTGTTGACATGGTACACAGCTAAATCAATGTTCTTTGAGCTGGAAGGTATCTCAGTATCGTCTGCATATAATAAGAGAGTAGTCGTATGACATGCCTTCGATATGTTGTTAATATGGATATTAAATAACGTTGGTCCTAAAACTGATCCCTGAGGAACGCCAAAGCAAAGGCGCGTGATATGGGATCCGAATAAGTACCCTTGTAGACGACATACTGCAATCTCTCAGAAAGGTAACTCTTGAACCACCGAAGTTCGGACTCTTTCACGCCATAGGATTCGAGCTTAGTTAGCAAGACTTCCTGTTTAATGACGTCGAATGTCTTTCTCAGATCGAGATAGACACTAACAGACTTGAAACATGTAGCGTTCATTCACTTCTTTTACTTGTCGAGGATCATAGTTTTTTGGCAAGTCCCGTGCGACGTTTTTCCTCCCACCACCTCCCCTATCCCTTCCTCATTCTTGCGTTGGGTTATGCAATTGTTGTGGCGTTTTCTGGCCCCACCTTTACTGGGTCCAATATTACTTAATTGAATTTTTGTGAATTATTGCCCGCCAAAACCCAAGGAGGCACCCTAGAATTCCCCGCGTGTAAACATACAAGGAATTTATAAAAAAAAAAAAAAAGGAAGAAATGTTTTTGTAGAATGCTAAACATTCCCGATTTGATGAATCTAGGCGCGCACGGTGATCTCGGGAAATATTTTAGCAAGCACTCAAGGTGGTGTCGGGTCGCGTTTCGTCGCCATACCGCGAGCAGCATTCTAATGTGAGTACTTTGCACTTCAGTGATTTCTTTGAATTCAAAAGCATTCAACGGTACTGAATCAAAATTTGGTTTGCTAGACAAAAATCCGGCAATGGGGTGGACAGACTTGAACTAACAGATCAGAATCTCAGAACAGAATCTCAACTCAATAAAATTTTTGAAACATCAAATTTTCAACAGTCGTATGCACAATATTTGTATTTAATACACATCGTCATAAACACATATTCAAAAGCGGGGCAGTTCTAGTGAACACTATTTCTTGTACAAGATTTTATCTTATGAAAAGCGACTATGGGCATCTGCCCAATAGGCCATATTCGTATTCTCGGTATTGAACTGGATCTAGCATGAAGTGGAGGCTCCTGCGGGGGAATACATTTACACATGAAAAGATTTCCCCGCAAGAGCCTCCACTTCATGCTAGATGCAGGTCAATACCGAGAATACGAATATGGCCTATTCAGTTCATCTTGTGCATGATGTCATTCAAATGGGCCCTTGTAAACAGGCTGCAGGAAAAGCGACCTGGCCTCTTAGAGAATTGGCTTTTTGTTATTGGCACTCCAGTAAATATAAAATACTTTTTGACAACTGTTAAATTAGTCTGTGCTAGTGCATTACTCGTTTTTTTAACACGAGAAGAAAATAGTAAAGCATACAAAATATTAGACAAGGAACCAGCACCTTGAAAGATTTCCTTGTCACGGGACGTTGTACTTTCCTTAGGAAAACGTCGCTCTGGGATGGTCACTACATGACTTCGTTTAAAGTTGAAGGCCAGACCATGGGTGAAGGCCGGTGTCAAAGAGGGAGAAGGAAAGGAGAAAATGACGGAACGGGTGTTGCGGGGGCGGGGTGGGGGGAGTAAGGAAAAAGGGAAATGTCTATTGTATATTTTAACTCAGGAGCACTTGGATTTTTTTTTTCATGATTTTATTTGCAAAACATTGCTAAATACTCTCACCCTACGTTACTTACTTACAGGACGCTACTAACTTTATAGAACATCTCGCAAATATGCAATACATCACGTTTTAAGGTTACCGTATACCTTCAGATCGACAATTTTCTTCAAATTTGGATTTTTGGGTTAAAGTAATGATCGAAATGTGATATCTAATGTACAAGAAAATATTGAATATTGGCGGAGAAATGGCGGTTTATACGTTTCGGCGGAAGTAAAAATTACACGTTTGGTTGACATTCTTAGCGTTGTTTTCTCGAATCAATTTTTCCACTTGAAGGGGACACTTTAAAAAACTAAAATTCAAAAAGAACTTGTTTGTTTGCCCTCAAATTTTCACAGTGACTAAATTAAGGTATAAACAACAAAAACGAGTCATCACTGCCAGTGTGACGTCACACAGCAACGAGTCAAAGCTTGATTGGTTTAGTGTGGATAGGCCATTGCAGTTAATCAAAGAAAGGGCTAATACAGGCTCTTGTTCAGTTTCTGTTCAGCGATTTGTCGTAAATGTGTAAGCTTTGCCGTATACGTTTGCGCGCGTTTGTGTAAAATGTTGTGCAAATCGACATCGGGTGAGTGGCGTCGGCGCCATTTTGAACTTCGAACTAGGAAAGTCCACCGAAAAAAGTCGCCGTTTTCTCGCTAAATTTCTAGCAAACGCACCTCAGAAAAGGACGTTTAATTCCTTGATTATAATCGTTCAACAGAAAGTTGATTTGTGTCGATGGTGTGAGCCATTCTGCTCATCAATCCCTCTGAATGTGAAGATATTAGGGAGCTTAAGCAACGACGACGACGACGACGACGGCAACGAGAACGCCACAAAACAATGCGATTAATGAGCCAAAACAATGCTCTGCACGTGCGTTTTACATTTTGGTACATTTTTTTGCCGTCCTCTGCAAAACAACAACGTGAAATGACCTCTCGCGAACGTGAGCGCATGACAGCAATTTTTTTCTTTCTTAACACCGTTCACAGCAATTTAGACCCTGGACAGCTCGCCAACATTTTTCACGTTAAAAAAATTGGAATAATCGTGAGAGAGTTACAAAAACGAGACGAGTGGTATTTGGAGAATTTTGAAATATTACGAGCGGGTATTATTGCAAAATACCACGTACAGGTCATGCTATTATTTGATTATAATGGAAGCCGAGAAATTTCCGGTAACCAACAAGAGACCTTGTTTTGTTTGTATTTTAGGTTTAGCAAGCTTTTGTATTTCTTCCCCTGAAATTTCGGGGAATCTTGCCGTCATTTTTTGAAAACAAAGTCAAAAACGTCATGATGTTCAGTGTTGTCATGGTAATTTTGTTATAACATCCATTTTTGCTGGTATACCACTATAGCGATGTTTCTTGTTTACAAACATTGACGTCAATTTTCTTTTGATATTCAAATTTGGCAGCCACCGAACAAATGCATGCATTGTTTCAGCAGCCAATAAACCTCTGGTTGGCACATTAATAACAATAAGTTACGCAACGAGAAACATCGCTATTACGCGGAAATAGTGATACTATCAACCAATCAAATTTCCGAAATTTCTCGGCTTATATTATGACTACAGTTATTGAAGAAGTTTAAGGACTATCCCTTTGCGTTCGAAAAACAAGGAAAAACTGTTTTTTAGTGCGGAACACGTTCCCGGTACGAAGTTTAGTGTGTGTGTTTTTTTTTAAAGTGAGACAGGCTTCAACAACAGCTACAGCACTTTATTTGTACCCCGCAGAGTTTACATTTTTCACAAGAGAAACCTTAACAGGAATAGGAAGGGTACTGGCTCCCTGAAATAACTAAGCCAAAGCGCCAGGGAGCCAGGTTACAGATTTGAAAATAGTGAACAACGGAAAAAAAGAAAGTTTGACTGATTCCGTCCTTATCATGTAAACCACACTCAGGCAGATGTCAGGGGGAGGGCAACGAAAAGTATTCACCTGAAATCTGATTTGTTTTTAGCGCGTTTGGGATTTTCCTATCTCTCTGCCCACGGTCACGGTAACGCTTTCGCTTTGTCAATCCGCAGGAAAATCTTTTTTCACCGGCGCCACGAAAGAGTACATTCTTCCACTTAAAATGAAACTTTTTCGCTTACTAAACTTTGTGAGGTGAAGGAACACATCAGCGCTGGATTAAAAGGCCTAGTTATTTTTTTAAGGCGAGTCATTTAGTTGAAAACAGCTAATTTCAGAGCTCACTTTTTCGTTCGTATCCCTTATTTCCTTCAGAGGCTCCAGGGTTCATTTTATGATTTCCTTCCATTTTCCTTCTCTTGAGAAAATATAATTATTGGCGAAAATAGCAGTCAAACAAAAACCACGCAACGTTGTGTCGTTGGCATAAACTATGATGACAAGTTTTTCCCGCGTAGTTTTCTAAGTTTAACTCAGCCGATTCGTTCGTGACTGTCTTGCCTCGGGCCGTACTCAAGACCTCGAATACAGTTTTCCCTATATGGACCTCCCAATGAATAACATATACGTATGTATACTGGTAATTGTCTTCCCTCAACATTAGGGACTTCACGCAGTGACAACGGCAAGCTTTGACGACGGCGTTCGCTTCAAAATTACGTCAAGTGCATGCGCACTCCCGAAAGCAATCATGCGTCTCCGTCCACGAATTCATTTGTCCTACAAACTTTGTTTCACACGAGGAGTGCAAAGTGACTACAACAGAATCAATAAACATTTATATATAACAGCAAAAAAGTGTTTTGCTTTTCGCGCCCAAAGAAGGAGCGCGGTCCTTAAAACCATTGTTGCGTAACGTAACTTGACAGTCGACAGAATGAGGTTGTCGTTCCAGTTCCTTTCGGTCGCGAAGGCCGTCCTGAAAACCTCCAGTCGTCGCTGCGTAAAGTCTCTATTAGCAGTTAATGGGGCTTGCGCTCGAGTTAAAGAGTGGATGTGACATTTTTTCTTTAGGGTTGGCGGAGGCGTGTCGGTCAGTCGAGGACTCGGATTCATTCACACCAGAAATAAGCTTCTCTAAGCCTAAAAAGTGTGCTTTTGTACTTAGTGTTCGCGTTTGTCGACTGACCGATCCTGGCCTCTGGTATGAGCTCAATGATGTTTAGCTTTCACCGTATTTTAATACGGTCTTAGTCCCAACCTTCTCGCCAAGTCCTGATCATTTCCTTCGCAAGATGTTCGCCTCTCAGTGAACCACCTTTCCCTTTCTTCGTACAAACTGACCGCCAGAACATGTAATTAAGACCCGGTTAAACGGTTTAAACATTTGACCAACATCCGTTCATCAAAACTTGAACGGATGTTGATCAATGCAACTGTTGGATGCAAAAACAAAATTGTACAGAGGCCCGTTCAAACGGCTCCAACATTGTGCCAACTTCTTCACTGTTTACCCAAACAATAGACGCCATATTGACCTTTGCGGCCTGATGTCAGCATGCCTGTGCTCTACAATTGTTAAATAAAAGTTTTCAAACAGTTTCAACAACAAAGGAAAAGTTGAATCGATGTTGAATGAAAGTTTAAACCGAGTTAAACTTGATTCAACACGCTTTCAACATTTTCTACGTTTTCAACAATGTTAGACCACTTGTTCCAACGCACCCAACATTTGGTGTTAAACGCATGTTCAAGCAAATGTTGAAACCGTTTAAACGGGCCTTTAGATGAGTGCATCGCCGATACCACCTGGACCTAATCTCTTGGAAACCTATCAACCCGGCCACTTTATCATTCCGTATAGCTACGGTAATGCTATCATAAAGCCGACGGGTTTAAAAACCTTTACTCTTCTTTAGAAAATCGTCAAGTTTTCCAAGCAACTGAAGTCATTGAGAATGTTAATAGGAGACTATACTTTTTAGCACAGTCAAAATGTATTCGTTTAATTGATAACAGACAAAATTATTAAAGTCAAGTGATTTCTCCTCCTCCGTATAGGTTTCGTTACTTTACTGTAGTATGTTAATGAACTTTGTTTTTCACTTAGTTGTTTTAAATGGCCCACCTTCTTTTACTTTCCCAAAGCGTTTAATTCTCAATATCGTTACATTTTTGTGTTATTCACTGGTTATGTTAATTTCATCGGACGAGTCGATTAAAAGCTGTGTTAGTCCCCCTGTGTCTGTTTCTCAGTTCTTCCTAAGAACGTTACACACTTCTTTTCAAAATTCTATTACTTTCCTCATATTCTTTTAAGACTTGCAGTAAATGACAATAAATGCCGGTTTCAATCAAGAATTGGTTTTGCACTTGGAAGGAAATTGGCTGTTCACCATAATGTTCAAGAACTTTGCATTTGATTTCTGTTCCCCTTAGCCGATTTGGATCAAGAAAACCTGCTTGGAATGTCATGCGGTCTCCTAGTAACAGCTTAATAAAGACGGACGAAATTTTAATCTGTGAAATGTTTGGTTTTCACTTGGGAAATTAAAAGCCACGTGTAAGCAAAGTGTCTATGAACTTATCTTTTTCCTTAACGATTCCTAGTTTTCCATCTATTTTCATGTATTTTGTCATTACAAGAAAGAAACTCGGAATAAGAAGGCAGCCGTTTACCGTTTACTCATCTGTGTTTTCAACTTGTCCTTTGAATTCATTATAACAGCTGTTTTTCCAATTATCAACTTGATGTTCTTTTTTAATTTTCTTTGTTTTAAGTTGGTTGTTTGAAATGATATCTGAAACTGTTGAGAACACGACGGAAAATTGTTGCAATGACTCCTTTGTTTCATTAATGCTTGTCTCTCGGTATCTAATGATTAAATTCTAGTTCCTTGGCTTTACTTCACGTTTTAATATTTACTCAGTTGTGTTCAAATCTGATATATCAGTGATAATCAGTTAAAGGTAATTTGCAGATTTAACGCCCACGAACATTTGTTTTAAGATAAAAGACGCTATTTCTTGTGCTTTCACTGCAAAAACAAAAACTTTTTTTTCCAAATTTAAAAATTCTCTGTAAGTTACACTGTATACCTTAGTGAAGAAATGTTTTGGAGTCAAAACTCACAAATGCGAAAGCAAAGATAGTTGTGAGGAAGGCCCGTTCAGCAGAATTTTTAAAGAAAGTGCAGCAATCAATGCGAGAAGTACTATTTTGGTATCAGTAACTTTGGATTTTCTTTTCTTTCGTAAATGGAAAGAAAATAAGTGTTGGGAAAAAAGGATGTTGCTAAGCTGAGGTTGGAGAACTACAGAATGTCATAATAGAAGGCCTTTTCGGAACGAGATGTTTCACTCTAGAATGCAAAGAATTCACTATTATTATTATTATTATTTTTGCCCTAAGGTTGCGGCATACGATACTTCATGTCTCGTGTCGTCGGCGGTGTGAATGCCCCAAAAAATTCATGGCCCTGGCAGGTTTCTCTTAGAGTGCCTTTCCTTGAAAACCTTCACATTTGTGGAGGTTCACTTATTAGTGACAAGTGGGTGGTAACTGCAGCACACTGCGTGGTAGACGAGGATGACACACCCTACCCCGCGTACTTGTTCACTGTTATCGTAGGTAGGTAAAATTTACTCCTGTTTATGCCGCTCATAGCGTTGAGAAAATACATTTTACTTCTAATGTATGGTTTTAAATTGCTACTAAATATGAATTAAAGTTCTCACCGTGACAGTATCAGGACAACACGTTCCATCAAGAAACAAAGTTTGCAACAATGTCATCTCTTTGTGATAAGTCCTAATCAAGGCAAATGCTAAAGTCGCGAGAAGCAGCGGGAAGAGTTACAATGCACACATAAACGCAAAAAGAATGCTTAAGACAAGCAGCTTACTTTATGCGCGCTTGAAGGGTTGGCTTTGTAGGGATAATGAGTGGATTGACTAGCGAACTGATGGATGATGGGTATTCTAAGGAAACCCACCTATTGACGAAGTCATATGTTTAACTTTGTTTTACTGGTAGGTGCATATGAGGTAAATGGAACAACTGACGTCCAACAGACAATTGAAGTTGAGGAGCTGTTCGCTCATGAAGGTTTTAGCAACTCTCATCTCAGGAATGACATCGCCCTGTTGAAGCTGAAAACCCCTGTACTTCTCAGTGCAAAAGTGAATACTATTTGCCTTCCTGAACAAGGATCACGAATTTGCGCCGGGCATCCTTGTTACATTACAGGTATTTTCTTCAGTAGAGAATGAATCTACCTACCATCGGAACACACAAGCTTAATCACTTTAAAGTGTATATGACAGATTTTTTTTATTTGCTCGATTAAATCTCCCCAATGTACTGATAAGTATAGCAAAAGACAATTTTCGATAGCGATTTTCCTTCCCCGTGTTTTGATGTACCAAAAGCGTCGAATTTCACTTCCGGTGGGGTACAAAGCCGCGAGACTGAAAACAGGAGACTGGGAACAATTGTGACGTCATTTCAGGACTTCAAGCTTTGCGAAAAACAGATTTCTCCGATATTTTCTTATTTTCTTATAAACAACGCACTATTGTACCATTTCTTAGCAAATTGATTAGCTCACAATAAGAAAATGACTGAAAAATCTATTTATCGCGAAGCTTGAAGTCCTGAAATGACGTCACAATCGTTCCCAGTCTCCTGTTTTTGGTCTCGCGGTTTTGTACCCCACCGGAAGTGAAATTTGACGTTTTTGGTACATCAAAACACGGGGAAGGAAAATCGCTATCGAAAATTTTTCTTTCCTGTACATATCAGTACATTCAGAGGAGATTTAATCGAGCAAATAAAAAAAGTCTGTCATATACACGTTAAGTCTTTTGACCAGTTCTGTAAATGCTCAAATTATAGCCTTTTATGCTCAAGTTACCTTTAGCTTAGCACAGAGCACTTTAATTCCAATTTTTATACGTGCGAAGGAACGCTAGACTTCCCAACATTCCTAACCTTAAACGCCCACCATTTTTTGCAATAAGTTTAAGGCTGTATTCTTTGGTGATAGAACTGAGCTATGTCAGGATCCTTAAAAGCTCCGCAATAACGCAGGTCTATGTTTTTAGAGCGGAGCTCCGCGCGGAGCACCATGGATAAGGAAATATGGTAATCCATCGATGCGAGAACTTTTGGTTATGACATCCCCGTCCATCCGTCCGTATGAGCGTCCGTGTATACGTACCTCCTCCCCCTCGATATAGGGCAAAGTGAAATGTGACTCTTGAGATGTGGGCAACTCGACAACAAGAGAACAAGAGAAGTCAACAAGAGAAGAAATATTTGATCTTTTATCGGGTACTGGTGTTGTTTTTTGAAAGTCTCAAATTTTGAAGGTAGAAAATCAAAGTTGAGGACAGAATGCCCATCAAGTGCATGTGCATTTGCATGTCTCAAAATCTGACAGAAAGTTGTCTAAAAGCTGTCAAGACAATGTCACGCTTCAATGAAAAAGTTTGAGGTCCTTGTTCAAAGAGTATATTGAAAACCACACTCGTTGTCTAACTTGATAACTTTCGAGTATTTTTTGGTTTCAACCGGTAAGCGAAATGGATCCGTCGACTTTTCTGTTTTATGGTGTACTGGTCTGCGAGAGAAAACTTCGTGTGATTTGGCAAAGTTGCAATGGCGCTGTCTTCCGACGTTGCTGTGTAACTAAGGGGATGTTTTGCCTGCGCTAAAAAAATCGTTAATTTGAAGAATCTTCTTAGGTGGACATGAGAATTAACAGTAAAACACCATCCAGGCAACTAAGGACTTGTATCGGCTTCGCAAAGCCATGATTTTGTGTGAAATGAAAGCTGTTGTGTAGCTCTGCTTTACGAGGGATTGTTGACTGACCTAAAGTGTTAGCAGGTTGGTATTCCGGTTTGTTTTTTTATACGGATCGACATTTGTATCAAAATTGCTTAGCAATTTGTCTAGCTTACTATACGAGATATGTTTGTTATCTGTCTTCTTTCTCCAATTTCGGCGAGAAAAAACACTGGCATCGTTCTTTGTTTTATTACAATGTTTTGTTGTTTTCGACCCT
The DNA here is from genome assembly GCA_948470475.1 of Galaxea fascicularis. NCBI lineage: Eukaryota > Metazoa > Cnidaria > Anthozoa > Scleractinia > Euphylliidae > Galaxea > Galaxea fascicularis. Next base: position 21,364,964 of record OX419336.1, on the reverse strand, counting down.
TTTTTGTTCCGAGTTATCAGAGTATCAGTGACAAACAGCGGGAGAAAGAGCACGAGAGGGCTCGAGTAAACAGGCTGAATCGTAGTGACGAGTAACGGGAGAAAGAACAACAAAAAGCTAGAGAAAAGAGACGAAATTATAGTGAGGAACAGCGAAAAAGAGAGCGTCTCTTGTCAAGCTGTTTCAGGAATGGGACATTCCATTTTTTATCCGCACCCCCCCCCCCCCTATGGAAGGCATTATTCCGACAGGCCCTTGCCTCTGAAAGTCAGATTCCGACAGGCTTTTTTTACTCTGAAAGTTACATTTCCGACAGACTGCTTTTTCCTTTCGTCTGAAAGTTATATTCCCTTTTTCCTCTGAAATATATTAATTTAGATTCCGCATTAAAGGTTAACTTGACACAAGGACGGATTCCACCGGATTAAACCAAACAGTAAACAATAAAACCTTTATTGTTTCTCCATTGCACCTCGTGCTCTTTTGGGTCTAACAGTCAGGCGTTTTCTGCCCTAATGAGGGCGATCTGGTACCTAGGACACTACAAGGGCAACGGCCATATTCGATACGTGAGAAACTATCCCATAATATAAAACAAATGTATCCTGGTGCCTTGGCCCTTTGCATCCGCGTAGCGCAAACATTAAGGTTGTTTACCATTACCCAAAACTTCCGTAAATTTCGGATGGAATGTAAACGTGCGTTCCATTTGCTTGTTTTTACTAGGTCCAGGCCTTTTGGCTAGGATCGCCTTTGATCGCGAGGCTACTGAATTATATCTTCCGGGAAAAGACTAATGAACGAGCGCATCCCCGTGGAATTTTCCATTTGGCATTTGACGTGTTCCATTTACTACAACTGTCGACCAACCTGTTTTTACGAGTAAATGGTAAACAACCCTAGGCTATTTGTAATTAGTATGCACTTGTGCTAACTCCAACTCCCGGATTATCCAGGAGTTCCCCAGATACAGAACGAGTCTTTTGGTCTTACCAAATGTCCCGGATAAGAGCGAATTCAGATCCTTTTTTCGACGAAATGTCCAGTGAATTTTATCAGCAAATCCAAAAAATTATTGTGTTTTCCTAGTCAAGGATGGGTGGATTGTCAGTTGTCACTTGTCAACAGTTTTAATATATTTGATTTACGTGCGTCCCTTTTAGCTATGTGCTGGGGTAGTCTGGGGAAAAGTCCAAAAAATTCCTTGAGAAAAAATTTTGGGGTAGTGGGATGGGGGAACGTAGTCCAAATACATTATCTCCTGATTTCAGATTTCCAGATGTTCAAAGCAAAACCAAGAGATTTTTCAGAGACTGGGCTCTTATTTCCACGAGATCGTATTTCGAGGACGTAGTTTCATGCAAAAAAACCCGTACAACCCAACCTCAAAATGTCATCATTTAAAGATAAAAATACACGGACGTTTAGTCTTAAATACCACGAAATACTCTTTCTTGTTCTATTCACATAGAAGAATTGTAAAAGCTTTGAGAGTGCCAGCAAGGGTGCACAAAATAAACAAGCAGAAGATGTGGACTATCAGTCAATAATAATTTAATTGATTAAAGTTTTAGAAAGTGTGGAAATCACAGAGAAGGTACTTTTTTTCGAACAATGAACTGCCAAAAAGTGTTAATGTAAGTTTTAAACAAACGAATCTCTCTCTCTCTCTCTCTCTCTCTCTCTCTCTCTCTCTCTCTCTCTCTCTCTCTCTCTCTCTCTCTCTCTCTCCCTCTCTCTCATTTTTTTTTTTTTGCCATGTGAGAAATTTTTGTAGTCTGTTTAACTATTTGAAGTCGGTTACCTCAGATTTATTGGCCAAACCAAAAACAAGCGGTCAAGATAACCATTAAACACAACCAATAATTATCATTTCAAGAAAACCAATAAAAATTTGGTCATCACATTCATTCAAACTTCGATCTTTTTTGCTTATCATGCGGGGGTAACTAGTCAGCTTTTACAGTGTCTTTGTCCTCTTCCTGGTCCTCCTTTTCAGCTTCTTCGTCGTCCTCGCCTTTTGAAGGTCTTGTGCGATTGAGCACTGCCTCTAACATTCCATTGATGTCATCTGTGGTTGGCTCTTTGGAGTCTTCAACAACATCTGCAGGAACCTCCTCAAAAGGTATGGTTGGGGCGGCAAGACACTTGCGCTTGTTCTGGAGAGCTTTCCTAAGGGACTCTTGCGCAAGTTTGAGCTCCCCCAGTGCTTTTTTGGCAGCAATTTCTTCTTAAGGCGACTTTTTTCTTTTTTTTTTTTTTTGGAAGTGGTGTTGCTTCTATCGTTGAGCCTTCGAAGTCTTTCGTTCACTCGCAACAGTTCCCGGTGGCTAGACAGGGTTCGCTGTATATTTGCATCTACCGTTTCTGCCTTTTTATCTGAGACGAGTATGTGGCTTCTTCCCTTAACTCTTGTTCCCTTGTGTTGTTTGCCTCAACCACCAAAATCACTGTTTTCTTTAGAGTCCAGGCAGTGTCGAGGACCCTATGAATAGCAGTAGCTTTCCATTTCTTTTAAGCTCTTTCCTGGCACAAATCCTCGGCTTTCTGTTTCCAAACTTTTCTTGTTATTTTCTCTAAACCCTGAGCATCTACAATTTCTTCACAGGAGAACAGCTTAACTTTTCTCTCCGCTGCCTTTTGATACAAGGGTAGCTCCTTAGAGGAATCTTTCACCCATTTTGCAAATGGGGACTGCTTTCTCCTTTTAGCTAAAGTTAAAATGAAAACAAAAAAGTCAAAATTGTCAACTTCCTTGATTGCATTGTTTGCCACTGGAGGGACTGTGAACGCTGTGAAACAAACCTCTCAAGGAGTCAATACCTGATCCTGCTGGCGGTGATACAGGTTCCGGTTGCGAAACATCACTATCCAAGCTATTTTGACCTGTTAAAAAGTAGAACGAATTACCACTTGTTGAAAGAAATTCTGGCCACTTTAATTTTATGCGAAGTCAAGACAACGCTTTTCTGTGTTATCAGGGACCTTAAGCAACGACGAAGACGACGGCAACGAGAACGTCATTTCAAAATATAACTTCTCGTTTTTGGCACCCTTTCGCGATAATTCCAATTTGTTTAACGTGAAAAATGCTGGCTAGCTGTCCAGGGTCTAAATTACTGTGAACGGTGCCACAGAAAAGAAAACGAAAGAAAAACTTGCCGCCATGCTCTCACGGTCTCGAGAAAACCTAAAATTTGATCATTTCACGTTGCTGTTCTGCAGAGGACGGTAAAGAAATGTACCAAAATGCAAAACGCACGTGCAGAGTATTGTTTTGGCTTATTATGGCGTTCTCGTTGCATTGCCGTCGTCGTCGTCGTTGCTTAAGGTCCCTATTGTTGTTTTGTGGAACAAAGAAAAAACTTCACGAAATGAATCCACATAAAAATTAAGGTTGGTTAAAGAACTTTTTGTTTTACAACTTTTTAATTAGTCACACACACTTTAAAATGCTAAAATGTATTAATTTTTTAACATTTCTTAAGTGTAAAATTGCTTACAGGAATTAATCAAAGTGGCTGACCAATCGTCCATCAAGTCACTTATTCCAGAGGATGGAGACGCAGAGGCTGTTACTGGATCGAAATTGTTCAAATAACCTTCACCTGCAAAAGAGGATAAGAGATCAAATTATTTCGAACGTTTTCACCTTGCGAACCTGGATATAGAGAATTAGGATCAATGTAAGCATCTGGGCGACTGCGCACTTACCCCTCCCCTAACCCAACAGTAACACTAACTTATTAATTTATTGTAACTTGTTGGGTTAGGGGAGGGGTAGGTGCGCAGTTGCCGAGATACTAACATTGAATAACCCACCGATTAATTTTCAATTGGTCAAATCGTTAAACGCTGTGGTTCACCGTTTAGTATCCGTTTAAAACCGTTTTTCTCGACCGTTTAACGGAAAAGCGTTAGTGTCCGTTTTGCGTTTCACGGTCACACATACTTTTTTTCGTTTTTAGCATGTTTTTAGCCTCGACGTACACTTGTCTGTGTGCTTTATTGTCGGCTGTCACAGCTGTCAAACAAAGAAAGTGCGCGCCGCTTCCGATTGAAAATAGAAGCCTTTTAAAAATGAAATGTTTTAATAAAAAGCTTAGACTTTGTGATATATCAGAACAGTTATGGGCAGAAAAATAAAAGATCCAAGACTTATGGTTAACAAATATTAATATAAAACACTTGAAGTTAAAATGAAGATTCAAAGTGCGTAACTTTAATATGTTGTTGTCTATCTCTTCTGTTGTATACCGTCATCACTAAATTTTACAAAAGACAACAGTGACAATAAAACTGTAACAAACCTTTATCTTTCTCACTAGGGACTTGCTTTGCATCTTCACTATCTTCGTCGAGTTTTATCTTCTTCCTTAAACAGGATGCCTTGAGCAAAATTTTCTTTCGATGACCAGGTAAATTTACCCCAATTCCACGAAGCTCGTCGTCCGTGTTAGCCGCAATAACTTCATACCCATTATCCAAAAACATTTGTTCGTATGGAGTCAGCTTTGTGTCATCAAACCAAGAGTGAAATTCCTCCACGATGGTGTATTTTCGGCTAGTTTTCGCCAGCGAAACACAGAGCTGTGAATCTCAGCGTACATGTGAGATTATTGCTGTGATTGGTTTTAATACAGTTAGATCAAAGTTAAACGAAAGGCGGCAGAGCGCATTTGTAAACCTTTCAGTGAACTCAAAGAAATTCTAGTGTCTCAGAATGGAACACCGATATAACACTGATCTAATGAGAAATCTTAAGTTGCTGCGGACTGCGATCGGCCAAAACAACAGAGTGGTGTGCGAGGAACTCCAAGAGCGATATCAAGCGTTCGTACCAGCTGTGTCAGCAGTGCCACGATTAGTTGACAACAAAAGAAAACAGATGAAAAAGGCACTTTCTCAGTCCAAACGAGATCAAATTTTAATGAATTCAGCAAAGGAAGACCTGATCACGAAAAAGCAAATGATTGCCTCACTTGAGGATTCAAATAAGTCATTACAAAGTACTATGCAAAAAATGACAGAGTCACTGTCTGCTATGGCAGAAGGAATTTCCTCTGGAATGAGGATAAGTGCTATGGCTATGTCGGGCACAACACAGCAACACTTTCAGCCGTTTCACCCACTAGATTACAGTAGCCATGGGATGATGTATCAAAGTAATATGTATGGAAGTCCTAGGGGATATAACTTTGTATATAATATAAGCCGACAAATTTCGGAGGTTGATAGTATCGCTATTTCCGCGTAATAGTGGTATAACAGCAAAAAATGGATGGTATAACAAAGTTACCATGACAACACTGAACACAATGACGTTTTTGCTTTTGTTTTCAAAAAAATGGCGGAGAGATTCCCGGAAATTTCCGGGGAAGAAATACAAACAGTCCGGGAAATAGCCAAAACTGTCTATGGGCCCTTTTCGTCTGTTGCTTTTTCGTTCCATTGTCTACGCCAAATCTGATTGTGCGCATGAGCACATTCACAAAGAATGAATGCACTGCTTGAAGATCAATGGCTGTCGAATACTCCAACGTGCGAATTTCGGAGTTGAAGTTTCGAGGTTGTGTCAGTTTTGGGAGCTTACGAGACTCACTTACGGCCTAATAATTGCAAAGTGGAGGTACGTGTCATTTTTTTGTCGCTATATAAAAATATATTGGGAAAGGACAGTAATTTTATTTCACTTTGGTGCATAAAAGGTCATTATGCAAAGTGTGTTTGCTAATATGCAAGACCGATCGTCTTCGCTTTCGGTGCCATATTGCCGGTATGGTGCTGTTGTCGCATCTAACCAATTTCTCCAAATTTTAGGTCTGTTACGAAAAATTATTGCGTGACTCGCGTTACTGTCTGGAAGTGTCTAGAATCTTCTGCATATTTAATTAGTGCTGAATCATCGTGATTCCGTAATTCTATTTTTAAGCCGTTTGCGTAGTAGCTGTAAATAGTTCTTATTGTAATGTTTCTTTATTTAGCTGAGTTGGAAAGTTCTAGAATTTTATTGTGTAGAGTATATAAGCCGGTCGGTGTAGCTTTAGAGTTTTTCTAAGCAGCGTGTTTATTGAAGTGTGACAGAGGTCGTTTATACATTTGGCGGAGGCCGTGAGTATTGAAGTTTGACGGAGGTCGAGTGTGATTTTTATAAGCCTAGTGTGAGCTTATTGTGAAGTCTTGTGCGGAGTTTACTACTTTCATTTGGAATAAATAACCTTGTTGCTGTTCCGACAACCCTGCGTTCTGTTTAGTCTACAAACAACCCACTTCTCACTCATCAACACAATCGAACTCGTAACATTGGGGGCCTGTCCGTGAAGTGAGTGACTGAGCGAGTGTGGAATTCAAGGAACTGTTTGCTGTCTACCGATAACCAGGAAAGGATCACAACTTCAAAGAAAGTAGCTGTGCTGTGAAAGCAAGTGATACGAGTGGAAGAGTATTGGAATTTTAACGCTGAGAGATGGAGAAATTTATTCAACTTGGTAAAGAGTTTGGCCTGGAAGGAGAAAAGCTGCTTGAATTTGTGCGTGAACAACAAAAGCTGGACGAGGAAAGAAGGCGCGAAGATGAAGAAAAACAAGAGAAATTGAGGCGGCTTGAAGAAGAGAGAAGGCGCGAAGATGATGAGAGAAAGCGTCAGGAGGAAGAAAAACAAGAACGACTTAGGCAGCTTGAAGAAGAGAAACAAGAGAAATCTAGGAGGCTAGAAGAACAAAGGAGGCGCGAAGATGATGAAAGAAGGCGGCAAGATGAAGAGAGAGAGGAACGACGCCGAAGAGATGATGAAGAGCGAGAAACAAGACGCCAAGAGCGAGAACTGAGGAAATTGGAAATGGAAGCTGATATCCTGAAACAGAAAGAGGCCGCCGAGGCTGCGAAGAGGGAGCACGAATTAGAACTTGCGCGGTTAGGAAATCTTGACGACCGTCCACGTGATAGAGAGGACCGAGCTAAAGCGCCGAAACTTCCAGCGTTTGTGGATGGTAAAGACGATTTGGATGCGTATTTACAGAGGTTTGAGAGATTTGCTGAGACAGCTAAGTGGAAAAAAGATGGATGGGCATCGAAGCTCAGTGCTCTGTTATCCGGTCGAGCACTTGAAGTGTACTCACGTCTATCTGAAGCAGCAGCTAAAGATTACGATAGAGTGAAGATTGCGTTGATGAAGAGATATGACCTCACAGAAGACGGCTATCGTCGCAAATTCAGAGCATCTAAACCGGAAGTTGATGAAAGTCCGAAGCAGTTTATTGTGCGATTGGACAGATACCTGTTACGGTGGCTAGAGCCTTCAGACACTGAGCAAACCTTTGAGGGCCTAAAGGATTTAATCGTAAA
>OX419336.1:21327620-21352620 GCA_948470475.1 Galaxea fascicularis | reverse complement strand
TGGACATTTGGTTGACAGTAAACTCTACATGGTGAACACAGATGGTGAGGCTCACATCGCCAGTGCAACATCACAATCGCTGGAGAGATGGCATTGTAGATTTGGTCATTTGAATTACTCCTATGTTGATCGCTTAATGAAAGGCAAGCTTGTTGAAGGCATGAGCTGTTCAAGTGGAGAAGTGAACAGAGAGTGTGAAGCATGCGCATAAGGGAAAATGCACAGAGTCCCTTTTCCCAAGAAAAGTGAAAAGGAAACATATCAGCCCTTCCAACTTGTACACAGTGACCTCTGTGGCCCAATGAATGTTGTTTTTGTTGGTGGAAGCAAGTACATCCTTACATTCACTGATGATTACACCAGATATGTCACAGCGTTTTTCATCAAGAGCAAGTCTGAAGTTTTATCAAAGTTCATGGAATATGTGGCGATGATGGAAAATGAAACTGGTTTGCGAGTACGGTCAATTAGAACTGACAATGGTGGAGAGTATACATCTCAGTGCTTTAAGACGTTTTGTTCTGACAAGGGGATTGCACATCAACTCACCAATCCATACACACCAGAGCAGAATGGTGTTTCAGAGAGACTGAATCGCACATTAGTTGAATCTGCAAGATCCATGCTTATTCATGCAAATATGCCATTGAAGTTTTGGGCAGAAGCGGTGAACACTGCTGTATATCTACACAACCGTAGTCCCACAAGTGCACTAAAGGACAAAACACCATTTGAAAGTTGGTTTGGGAAGAAACCTAATGTGTCACATTTTAAAGTTTTTGGAAGTGTCTGTTTTGTCCACACTCCAGATCATTTACGAAAGAAGCTTGATCCAGAAAGCCGCAAAGCAGTATTTGTCGGATATCCATTGGAAAGTAAAGGCTACAAAGTGTATGAAGTGAATGCTAAACGTTTCACAAAAAGCAGAGACATTGTTTTTCATGAGAACAAGTTTCATTCTTTTGATGAAGTTACCAACGGCACATTCTTCTATGAAGACAGTGTGGATGACTATACGCAACCCGATGATGCCAGAAATGAGCTAGAAATTCCCACCGTTCCCACCAATGAGATGCAACCCGATGATGCCAGAGATGAGCTAGAAATTCCCACCGTTCCTGTCGTTCCAACCTCTACCACAGAGTCTCCAGAGAATTTACCTTCAGTGGGAGCAACCTATGAAGATACTTTTATGCAACAAGTGAGAAGCCTTGGTCCAACCAGACAGAGAAAAGCACCAGAAAGATTTCAGCCAGGAGAGTGTTTCATGTCAGAATCTTTAACAGCTGAGAATGAAGACCCACAATCTTTAAAAGAAGCCTTGGGTGGCAACAACTCAAAGGAGTGGAAAGAAGCCCTAGATGCTGAATACAGCTCCTTAATCAGTAATGAAACCTGGAAATTAGTACCAGCACCAAAGGATGCTAACAAAGTTGGATCGAAATGGGTTCTAAAGGTTAAACGAGATGCTGATAGCAACATTAACCGATACAAGGCTAGACTTGTCGCACAGGGATATTCGCAGACACAAGGAATAGATTATGAAGACGTATTCTCTCCTGTTGCCAGATACTCAAGCATCAGAACACTTCTAGCCTTGGCAAATGCACATGATTTAGAAGTTCACCAAATGGATGTCAAGACAGCCTTCCTGAATGGAACAGTCGACCATGACATTAACATGTCTCAGCCTGAAGGTTTTATTGATCCAGATCATCCAGATTATGTGTGCAAGCTAAAGAAGAGCCTTTATGGCCTCAAGCAGTCAGCTAGATGTTGGAGTCAAACACTCGGCACATTCTTGGTAACGAATGGCTATCGGAGAAGCTCTGCAGATGAGTGCATTTATGTGAAAACATTCAAGAGAGATGATGGTTTCATCAGTTTTGTCATCTTGGCAGTCTATGTCGATGACATCATCCCAGTATCAAATGATGTTGAAATGCTCAAAGCAGAGAAAGAATCCCTATGCAAAGAATTCGAAATGGTTGATCTTGGAGAAATTCACTTCATCCTTGGAATGTCAATCAAGAGAGACCGAGCTACTAGAACACTGACCATTAGTCAAGGGCAGTACCTTAAAGATTTGCTCAAGCGGTTTGGAATGGAAGAGTGCAAGCCTGTGTCAACTCCACTAGAATCAGGAAAGAAGTTCCACAAGGGAGCAGATGAAGAAGAAGGATGTGACAAAAGCATCTATCAACAAGCTATAGGGTGCCTCACCTATGTATGAACTGCTACGAGACCAGACATTGCTGCAGCTGTTGTAACTTTATCACAGTTTATGTATTGGATGGGAGTAAAACGAATGCTCAGATACATTAAAGGAACACTAAGTTACGGTTTGAAATTTACAGTGAATGTTGATGAGTGTTATTTGTATGGTTTTTCTGATGCCGATTGGGCAGGGGATGCAGACAGTCGACAGTCTACTTCCGGGTATGTTTTCAAAGTTGCTAATTCCACAGTCAGTTGGTGCTGCAAGAAACAGGCTACAGTTGCTAAATCCACTACAGAGGCAGAATATGTTGCCTTAAGTCAAGCAACACAGGAAGCAATCTATTTGCGAAAGCTATTGGCTGATCTTGGTTGTAAAGCTGACTCACCCACGGTGTTGAAGGAAGACAATCAAGATGCCATAGAGTTATCCAGGAACCCAAGATTCCATAACAGAACAAAGCACATTGATGTCGCGTTTCACTTTATTCGTGAAATAATAGCCTCAAATGAAGTTAAAGTTGTTTATTGTCCTTCAAATGATATGTTGGCAGACATCATGACAAAAGGACTTGCTAGAGATCGTTTTCAAAAACTCAGAGACTTGTTGAACATTTATGCCTGCTAGAATACTGTGCTGTGCTAGAATATTCGTTGTTATTTTTTTGCTATTTATCTAAGAGGAACACATAACATGCTTATCAAGTGGGAGTGTTGGAGAATAATAATTATGTAGTTTGATTCGCTGTTATTGGACCATATGACACTCTCTAGGGTATTGCGCGTGCTCCTCGATTGCGTAACCTTTCTCTTTTTTCTCGCTGCGTAGCTTATATTTATTCAGTTCAGCTTGTAACTTTGTTCAGTTCGGTTCGGTTCAGATTAAAGATGCTTTCTTGATAGAATACTCTGGGTGGAAAGTCTTAGGCTCATGCTTGTACTATGTACAGTATGAGAAACATTGAGAGAACACCATTATATGTTAGCAGAAACAAAATTTATTACTGTTTGTATTAGCCAGAGGATTTAAAGAAGAAAAAGATTGTCGGAAAACAAATTTGTTTTCAGTAGAAACTAATGCAAGTTACGTTTATACATGTATAATAATTTTGGAACAGGCCTTGTTTTGTTTTGTTATGTTGATCTGTGATACCAAAATGTCAACAAGAGTGGTTGTTATCAGTACTGCTGAAAATGCGTTGTAAGCTTTACAATGTTGGCCATGGAAAACTTTGAGATATTGTGATTAAGATCATGGAAAATCCCTGAATTTTAATAGCTCAGAGGAGTATCATCCCTGGACTAAATTAATAATGTCATTTTTAATTGCCATTTACATTTACATGTAATTTTAGTGTGTGCATGCTGGAAGTATTGACATCTTATATTAAATTTGTACTTGTCCTTGGACCTACCTTTACAAAGTGTGCATGCAATGTCCAGCTTATGATGTACATGTACTTTGATTATGTATGTATGTATGCATTATTTAACCCTTTCACTCCCAAGATCTGAAAGCTTATTGTCCTAACCAGTGACTATACAAACCTTTGTTGGCCTTCCTGATAATTTGGTGTTATATCAAGACACTATTTCCAAATTGTTGATAATTTTATTAATTCTAATTACCTATCTACTTGACATTGTATTAAAATTGTAAGGAGAATAATTTTTCTTTATGTAGGTCACTCCAAACAATGAAAGCGTTAAAGCAGAATAATTACTTATTTTTGTTAATGAATAGCTTGCTCAAGTTTCTTTCCCATTTAAGGTGAGAACCTGGTTTTTGTCAATGATTGGTGTCCAAAATCCAAAAGAAGAGGCGGTGGAGTCAAGAAGGAAGTATGAGTTTGGTGATGAGGTGTTAGCTTGGAGGATAAAGCTGAGAAAAGAATGGTGAGAAATACAGTCAAATATCCCAAAACATGTAAATTCAAAATATGTAATCTAACATCTGTAGATATTGGCATTCTAAAGTAATAGTTGTTTTACTAACGTTTGAACAGTGAAGTGCATGAATAAAATAAACAAGGATGATGTCATCTCATAAAGACTCGACATCTATGTTATATTCAGTTTGAAGGCAAACTTTTTTATTTCTACATTGAAGCCAGATAATGTACAGAAGGTTTCCATTTGATTGTGGTCTGCAACAATAAAACAGGCCAATCTCATGTAGGTGAACAAGCAATTGCATGGGCTTGGAAATACCATTGAAAGCAATATTTCTCACTGCTTGTTGCCTTATAAGTTGGGAAGTTTCCCAGGATTGTGAGCCTCCAATACTGCAAGACTGGCCCAGATGACCACTTAAACTTGGAGTTCTCATACTTTAAGTCCACAATGCAATTTTTGTTCATTCATTGATGGAAAGAAGAGACCAGAGGTAAGGCACCATCCTTTGTATGTCACTGCTGAGCAAAGAGTTATAGCAGAGGACATAAACAATGCAACTAAAGATGAAATCTTAAGAAGAATTGCTGATAAGCTTCAGTAGGTTTCTGACGAAGATGTAAGAGGACCCCTGTCAATCAAACTACAATTACTTAAAGCTCAACTAAACAAAGCCAAAAAGGACCCCTTATTCTTTTATACAATGAAATTGTTGAGGAGTTGAGGGACCTTCAAGCAATGCAGGAAGCCTGCATCCCTCAAGGACGAGCAGGAAAATGATAACAAATAGCTCTCTATTGGACAGTTATAATGCTATCCACTGACAGTGCAACATACAGTGTATAGATAATTTTCTGCTTTTCAATTGTGAGACATTGCACTATAGATATGGTTGGCTTGTTAGGTTTTAAAATTTAGGGATGTCAGCTGCAAGGCAATGATTGATTTTTACATCTCAGTAAGTGCATATTTATTTAAGAGTTTGAGACAAAATTTATTTGGTTTAACAAGAAAAACTATTTCAGATGTTCCTTTACAGGGACAATTTGTTATGGGATAGTGTTATCAAGGGTGCTTTGCATGGCTCAACATTTCATTTGAGTAACATTTCTGCTGAAAAATAGAATTACCTGTCATACATGTAGCATCCTCTAGTCAATGAAATGCAAGGAATTTTGACAATACTTGTAGCACACATTGCAAATGGCTTTTCTGCCTTGACGTGGTATAAAATGTACTACAATAAGTGCTTCTAGAGCAAATTATGGGTTTGTTCACACATACATCCTCATCTGAAATAGGGTCATAGCCTTTCTTTAAACTGTTTCAGGATTTGACTTCAAAATATCAAACACCTATAAGTTTGTTACATAGTACCTAGTCCATGGAAAATTAAATAACTTTGTGAGAAGTTCTAGGATCTCAGATCGGGCGAGTTCAATGCTTCTTGAACAGGGAGCTCAGTTTCCTGCTCAACTGCGGCAAGATTACCAGAATCCAAGGGTATGTTAATATCGAAACAGCTCGGCTATTTTGTCTCGTAGCTATAATTGTAGCTTCCAAGTATAAAGTTTTCTTAAATGGCTCCCTTCTAGTTAAGGACCGTTCGTGGGGAACCGACAACAACTGCCCATCCCACTACACAGCAGAAATTTCACAAGAACAAGCAGGCTGGTGGAGGGGCTTACATCCCAGCGTCTCTAAAGATTACAGGGCCTCAGCAGCACATGACATTCGTACTCGATCGAGCGACTTCGAGCAATCTTACACGAGTGTGAATATGGGGATGAAATGTCAATTGATTTGTTAAAAGAATAATCGTGATTTCAAACTATTGTAATGTAACAGAAAGCGAAAATAAATTCATTCCATCACCGAGTCAATCGTTTCCCGTTTTATTGCCAAAATGCCGCATTGCAATATGGCTGCCCTTTTTCCCTACAAAAATTTCACTCGTTTTAGTCCTTCTCGGCCAATATGATTTGTTTTGGTTTTGCCTCGACCAATCATATCACACGATCTTATATAGACAGTTTTGGCTATTTCCCGGACTGACAAAAGCTTGCCGAAACCAACATACAGCGACTCAAGCCTGCAAAACTATAAATTACGGAGCTGGCGTTGGTTTTTTTCAGCAAAGCAACAATTAAACACTGGAAGACGTTTACCCATGCCTTATCTTAATTTGAGGTTTCGTTTCACCGCTGCAGTGACTGCAATACTTTCATTGAACCTTTTCACGTTATTTGCCTTCAATGGTTTGTGCTGGTTTCACAAAAAACTGTTAATCATTTCTTTTGTCATTGACGTAAAGTATAATTAAAAAAGTAAATTATACACAGTGCTATTGTATTGATACCAATAGCAACTGAAGCAATGACAACTAGTTGCATCTGCGGTTGAAGTGTTTATTCTAATTTGAAATTGCCCATTATCCCCCCAACCTCCCCCCCCCCACCAACAAAAAAAAATTAAAAATAATCTATGTTAACGTAACATTTTATTTTTTTAAAGTAATATTTCAAGAAAAAAAGGCTGAAACATATAGCCTGACTCCAATATAATGCTTACAATAAACAATACCGGTTAATGTTTCTCAGTAACAAGGTTTTTAGCTATTACATGTTACACCTGTGTAAAATAAACTCAACTTTAATGAACTGCCTGCTGTGACTAATTTTTTTCTCTGAGGTCAAGAGCTGTATATATCATGCCCCGAATAAGTACTATCAACACTATACGACGAGACTGACTCAGAGGGGGTGAGGCTAGGGGTGTGTAACCTCCCTGACCCCTGACCTGAAAATTCTGGGACAGGAGAATTTGTATAGGTAATAGCATGACCTGTAGTGGTATTTGGCAACCACGAGTGATATTTCAAAATTGTCCAAAATACCACGAGCCGCGAAGTGGCGAGTGGTATTTGGACAATTTTGAAATATTACGAGCCGGTATTATTACAAAATACCACGTACGGGTCGTGCTATTATTTGTTTCTAATGGAAGCCGAGAAATTTTCGGTAACGCGCAAGAGATTTATTTCGTTACGGTTGAAAAAACAAACAGTGTGCATTCGTAACAATCTTTTTTTTGATAACTCAACTGCTTTTAATTTTGTTTATGTACTTTACCTTTTTGTGTGTAAATGTTTTTTTTCTTTCTTTTTTTTTGTGGCTTCCAGTGTATTGGAATTTTGTGGGTGTGGTTTCCCTTCCCAAAAACCAGCTGCAAGCATTTTGAGAATGGTTGAGATACTCTTACGAAAATCATCATCTCCTCTGAAAAATACTTTCTTAAGAATGATGCAAAGAATATAAACAATTTCTGACCCTCCCTCCCCTTTTCAATGTTGTCACTCAGTGGTTTGAAAGTCAATCAGAAATTCCTCCAACATTCATTGGGGAGGGGTTGATCACCATGACTAAGTCTGTAATTTAATCATCTTGGGGTAATGTGTTTGGTCTTCACTCGTCAGTAATGTGTGTCAGGAAGGTGTTCTGCAAATACCCGAGTAATTATATTTCTTACATGAACCCCTTCAGCAGCACTGAAGTTGTAAAGCCTGTCTAGTTGTCTCAGGTTGTGTTGCCCTGTCTCTGGCAATTTGGCGTTCAACATCTTCAGCGTCAACAAACATGCTGTTTAGATCGCAAATGTTGTGCAACACAAAACAAGCATAAATAATGTTTGGTACATCTTTCAATCCAACGTCCAGCCTCCTGTTCAATATCTGCCAGCTTGCCTTGAACCTACCATATGCTCATTCAATTGCATTCCGCGCAGATCGAAGCATATTATTAAAAATCACTTCTGCATTATTTCTGGGGCTGGAATACTCTTTCATATTGTATGGCAGTAAAGGGTAGGCAGGGTCCCCAAGAAGACACACTGGGACTTTATCGTCTCCTGGTAAAAGCCTCTTGTACATCATCGGGAGATTTTCTTCTCGTAACATTTTGTTGATATGTGATTGAGAAAAGACTCGCGCATCATGAAAGTTACCTGGCCACCTCACATCAACATCAATGAACACACCCATACAGTCACAAACTCCCTGAACATTTACGGTGTATTTCATCTTATACGAAAAAAAATCATGGGCATTTTCAGTAGGTTGTTTTATGGGAATGTGTGTCCCATCGATGCAGGCAAACGCTTGCGGGAAACCAAACTTATCTTCCATTGACATTGAAGTTGGTGTATTTCTTCTTCTGTCGTGAGTAATGAAATATACGTTGGCCCTAATTCGCAAGTAATCCAAGCACACACCTTGCGCAACACAACAGATAAAGTACACACTGCCACACCAAACGTATTAGCAGTCATTCGAAGAGAACCGTGATCTTTTAGAAAATAAATTGTCATAGCTAGCTGCTTTTCTACCGTAAGCACATCACCAGCTCTCGGACAGTCATCACCTGGTTCTAAATAGTCACGCTGTTCATCAGCTAGTGCCATGAATATGGTACGGGTCATTCGGAAATTCTTTTTCCATTCGTCTTCTGGTAATCTTCCGGCGTAGAGATTCTCCCACCACACGTCTGTCCTTCCAGGTTTTCGCCATAATCTCTCTCCAAGCCCACGTCTGCTACTCGTTCTCGAGAGATGAAAATGTCTTGCAATAGCAGCACTATGCGTTAAGTGCATGATCATGGCTTGCTGTTGTTGCAATTGAAAAATCAAGTTGTAAAGCACTACCAGCTGCTGCTGAAAGGAAGTTATTAAAGCTAGTAAGGAGAGTAGAAGGACCCAAATTACATGTTTGTTGTCAGTCTGGCCCGCCATCTTGCTTCATTCTCCACTTCCACCTAGACAGAAATTTCTGCATGTAAACCAAATGAAAAGTTGTTTTGCCTTCTAGGATCTTCCTAGTGCTAGGATCTTCCTACCGCCATGTAAATAGCCCCTTAGGCTGTTGATATAAATGCTGTATTGATCACCATGAATAACAGCGCCCGTATAAATATAGCGACGTCGTGTTGATAAAAATGCGAACAAACAAGGTGAAGACCACTCAGCAAAGCGACATTCTGCTGAGCTTTGTTTTGGAGTGTGCGTTTTCTTTTTCTTGGCCTTCGAAGAAATCCTCCTATAAAGGAATATCTGCAACTCTAGGACAGCTTTAACAAGAAGCCACGACTTGAGGGAATAACGAAAGCCGAGTTTATTAAGCATTTATTAAGATAGGTCGGCTAGCTTGCCTAGTGGTGACGTTTTTTATTTTTCTTCCCAGAATCAAGAACACAGATTCGGGGCTTAGTGAATCTGCCAAGTTTATGATGTCTCTTTCAATAGACATTCGAGGCGGTCGTAATAGAATTGCGGCTATTAAAAAGCAAGCACTTTCTACCTGTTATAACAGAAGATGGTCTGGGCTTCTGGAGATGATGGCACTATCGTCTGTTGTTGGTCACATGATTTATTCTCTTTATCCTACTCGCGTGCCACTGTTTCATGGCTCAATAGTCCCACGAATGGGTACTGTTTCAACTAGTTGCTACATTATGTGGACCCGTAACAGCGCTTTGGACAACAATGGGCCCTTACGGCGAATCACTTTGTACCACTTTTTGCGTCCTCGGAAAAGAAAGAACCGATAACGTTTGCGGAAATTGTGAAACGCAGATGCCTGACACACCCTCCTAATACTGAGGAGGCTAAAGGGAAAGAGTGTCCATCAACGAGTAAGTGGCCTGCAACTCCCTTGCACGCAAAGAAGAGGAAATGGAATGAAACAAATACCGCGAAGAGAGCTCAACCGACTGCAGAAACCTCCCCTGTGAAGGAATGTGTTGATGAAGACCAACAAACGGAAGGAACGTCTGCAGTTGAAACTCCCTCCGTGGAAGAATGTATTGATGAAGAAAAACAAACAGTGGGAACTTCTGCAGTGGAATACCCCTTGTGGAGGAATTTGGTAATGAAGAACAACACAGAAAAGGAACTTCTGTCAGGGAAACTCCCCCTACTGAGAAATGTGGTAACGAAGAACAACACACAGAGGGAACTTCTGTCGTGGAAACTCCCCCTGTGGAGGAATTTGGTAATGAAGAACAACTCACAGATGGAAATTCGTTCGTGGAAATTTCCCCTGTTGAGGAATTTAGTTATGAAGAACAACACACAGAAGAAACGTCTGTCGTGGAACCTCCCCCTATTGAGGAATTTGGTAACGAAGAACAACATACTTCTGTCGTGGAGACTCCTCCTGTGGAGGAAATTGGTAATGAAGACCAACAAACGGAAGGAACGTCTGCAGTTGCAACTTCCTCCGTGGAAGAATGTGTTGATGAAAAACAGCAAACAGTGGGAACTTCTGCAGTGGAATGCCCCCCTGGGGAGGAATTTGGTAACGAAGAACAACACACAGAAGGGACCTCTGTCGTAGAAACGTCCCCTGTGGAGGAATTTGGAAATGAAGAACATCACACAGAAGGAACGTCTGTCATGGAAACTCCCCCCGTTGAGGTATTCAGTCCATCATCGTCCTCAATGTCGGTTTCTTTGCATCATATAATGAAGCCATCTCTTCGACATGCAAAACGAAAATTTTCGTTTTCCAGTAAACCCGTGTCTACATCTGCTATGCTTTGTAAACATCTAACTAAAACAAAGAAAGAAGATAATGTCCGCGGCTTCGGAAAAGATATGCAAGGAGAGAAAAGAAAGGAGAGAGAAAATGAGGAGAACCAGGGAAGGCGAAAGATGTTTTTTGGCAAAAGTAAAGTGGTCAAAAGTAGCGAAGATAGATTGCGAGCAAATCTCCCGACAAAACAAGGAAATGATGAGTACGAACAAGTCTCAAGCACTCTACTTTTGCATACTGGACAAGACTGCTATGTTAAACGTGGACGCAATGAGTCTAAAAATAGAGCTCGGTTACAAAGCCGAGCAACTAACGTAGTTGATGGAGAGGGAGGAAGCTTACTGGGAACTAACAGGAGCACAGTAATTGGTACTTTGCAACAAAATGTAGAAGCAATCAAAGAAAAAATCGAGGAAAAAAAGTGTTGGAAAGAGAAGTCTCGTTTAGTTGGTGTTAAGAGTGTAGGAGAGCAGATGTACAAGTTTCCAATAATTTCAACCCAGGAGGCAGCACGAATCTTTTTCAATGCCTCCAAGGGAACAGCACCCAGAGGGTCGTGTGACGAGGCCATAAAACGGAAGAGTTCCATGGACGAAGCTCTTTCAAAGCATCTAAACCTGTTACAAGTCTATATCCACGGAAAAGCTTTTCTTATCGAAAATCGCTCTTCGCCATTGGTCGAAGTAGTTAGCAACCTTAAGAACATCTTCGACTCATTCGATTTCAGGGCGCGATTAAACTCCCACATAGAGGAAAAGATAGGAGACTGTTACAAGAAGGCCTTAGCATATCTCGATACAAAAAGAGACAGAGACACTGTTAAGTACCTTCTCACACAGATAACTAGCGTCTGTTTTATAGCAAAATTGCAAGGAGTATCGGATCACTCATCGATTCTGGGAAACCCCCCTACATTTTACGATTTGCAATTGTACTCGTTCCAAATACCATTCGTTTTACGTTTTTTTGAAATGGGACTCGATTTAAATCGAGATCACCCACCGTTTCCGGGAAACTACCCTTCGTTCATTCGATTTCAATTCCACTCGTTCTCAATTCCTTTCTTTTTACGATCGGGTGAATCGTCACTCGATTTTACGATCGAGCGAATCGTCACTCGAATTTACGATCGAGTGAATCGTCACTCGATTTGATGATCGAGTAAATCGAGACTCGATTAAGAAAAGGAAAGGAAGGAAGGAAGGAAGGAAGGAAGGATGGAAGGAAGGAAGAAACGCAACGGTGATCCATAATCTTGCACCCAGATCTCTTCGACGTAGGCCTCAAGGGGCTTGGGTACAAGACTAATTTGACTAGTTTTTCTCAATTTTGTAAAGGCAAGCAAGTTGAATGGGGAAGAAGCAGCGAGGTATTTTTCTCGCGGCCTCCCACTCCCCTCAGTAGTTTAGACACTCTCCCCAGGTTTCCTTCAAGATGGCGGGAGTTCAACCGAAGCGTACGTACGAGTCACTAAAATCCTACAGAAATATAGGGATTGTGATGAGCCAAAAAAAAGATAGGGAATCGGTTTAGTCTTCCGGGCAACCGAGCTCGAATCATGACAATCTCATTCTTAGACAGATTCAAGGGCGGGGATTTGTATAGCCATATTTTAATATCTATTTTCCCTTCTTTCATTGAAACATTTCAGGTTGCACAGTGGTAAATTTTCTAACTATTAGCAGTCCCTTTCTTTCCAACCACACTTAAAATGTTCAATTTATTTGCTGCGTCCATTATAAACAGAAAAACGTGCTTTCCTTTGCTGGATTTTTATTTAGACAACTTTCAATAAAAAAAGAAAGAAATTGTAATTGTTTTTTTGGTAAAAAGTCTCGAAACACATGATGCAATATAAACAGCAACGCGTAACATTCATTTCGCAAAAATCGACTTTAATAATATACATAATAATGCAAGAAATATAAACTCCATTCATCAAAGTCTTATACTTTAAACAAATTAAAGGCAATAATATTCGAAAGAATATAATTTTATTATTTTATAAAGCGTGCCAAAGGACACGGTGATAAAAAGAAGCAAAACCAAAGGAAAAAACTCCATTGAAAAAAAATTGTTAAACTATTTACAAGAATTAACTATATTAACTACATTCAAAGACTACGAAAGGGGCCCCACACGACTCAGAAAAGAATTCACACACTCTGGACATCAAAGTTACACCAAAACAACAATAAACTAGGCCATGAAATGAAACTTTTGACTTTCCGATCTGCAGTTGTCCCTTCCTGCATTTTCATAACAAATATTACAAACTTTTTTAATTTATTTATTTTTTTCAATTTTACAAACTTTAGGGTATTTGTAAGCATTGCAAAATGGATCGAGTGAGAGGAAATCTTTGAACATATTAATTTCCAGCACGCTGCTTAAATGCCCATAATCTATTCCCGAATGCTTTTTGCTTATTCTTAAACCTTTCCACTTTCACCAGAAGTTTTGCGAATTTTTTTTTTCAAATTTGAATTCTAGCCCGATGTTCTGTCTTCTTATGTACAGATATAAGTGTCTTGAGTGCTGACTAACACCATGTGCAATATCTCTCCTTTTAGCCATAACACTATGAGTAGTTTCCTTGTCTGAGTCATGGCGGAGGCCTAAAATCTATGACGTCATTAGTACGAGGCACTATTGGAGCAAAATGTAACCACTACCTAGAGTCAAGCTTGCGTCACCAGTCAACTTTGACTTTTTTTCTGTGGACCTTCCCTACTAACAGAAACCTCTTTTCCATTGTTTTTACTGAACTGACGGACCTTCTGTCCCGGGTTAAAACGGACCGTGTTTAACATGCCTCGGTTACCTAGGACTTCAACACACACATTGGTACCCTGACTGGTTTCTAAATTATCCAATTTTCATTACCAGAGCCATTGGCCGTTTGAAGTAGTCACAAAGAAATAAAACAAAAATGGGGCCTCTTTTTAATTTGCCACTGTACATACGCTCTGTGAGCATCTCTGGATGGTCTGAGGAAGTCAGGTCTCTTAATGGCCGTGCTTGCTAAAACAGAGATATTTTGCTGTGGTTCATATGTATTTTGGAAAAAATCTTGGTAAGGGTTCTCGAAATCCGATAAGAAAATAGGGGTGACCGCCCATTTCTCTTGGGTAACAGTGTCATACATTGTTTGGCATCGTTGTTTGTTTAGAATTATTATCGTTGTTTAACTATCTCTGAAAAATAAGTGGTTTCCCCCAGGAAACCATCTTCATTCCAGTAACCCTTGCTGAGATCATAAACACAAACTGCGCAAAAATACTTCCGTTTTAGTAAGCACTGTTCTTGAGAGAAGAGGGAATCTTATGACATAGCCTTTTAGCAATTACATCACACTTCCAATGGTTTTGTACAATTTGAGAGGAAGGGAAAAGGTTTGGTTTCATAAAATTTAAGTCGACTGTAATTTGATTAAAACTTGACTCTGGCTCTTTAAATGTAATAAAATCTATTTACTTTCATCTTTCTGTTTTTTCCTTCTTTCTTTCGATGTCCTATTATCTTTCCTTTTCCTCTTCTTTTTTGCATCTCCATCATCATTTTCTTCCTTTCTTTCTTCCTTCTCTTTTTTCTCCTTTTCTTCATTTTCTACATTGTCTGGACCTAATTTTCGTTGTCCTTCATCTGTCAACATAAAACATGTTAAGCCTAAGTGGTTGCACATGATAGGTCACACAACACAACACGGGATCTAATTTTTCAGTCATTAATTTCTAGTATTCCAGTACTTAGCCTCTAGTAACTGCTAGTTTAAGTTAAAAACCGTCAGCCAAAACAATTGGTGCAGTTGGTTATGAGAGATTAACAAGAGGTTCCAAGTATAGTGAATTGACTGGTAAAACTTTGATGCGTTGGAAAGTGGTCGCTTACAGAAGGTAGTTGCTTAGGGGAGGTGGTCGCACAGGGAGTTTCGGTTATTTGCAGTTTTAACTAAGTTATTGAGCAGGTGTGGTATGCTTTCTCCATCATTCTTCACTTATCTCCAGTGTGCAGGCCAAGGACAAAAACTATTGCAGTCTTTCGCTTTTATAATTCCTTTCTTAAAACGCTGGAAGGGTTTTAGCAATACATACCAACTATTGTATCTGACAGGTCCTTGTGCCCTGGGTAATTTCCCTTGAAAGAAACCTGTAAGGAAAAAAGAGGGACGGGAAGTATGCCACACATACAAGGTTTATCTGAACAGGATGTGTATTCTGTTCAGATAGCTTAGAATGAGTGGAATACTTCCCATGTCTTTACAATAATTGTAAAGTGTTGTAAATTATAAATTATTTATGCATGTAGCTTATTAAATGGAAACGCCTACCTATGTTTTAGAAGACATTCAATCTCTTTGGCAATCATATATTGTTCAGGTAGAAGGAAATGAACCAATAAATTTAATTTATAACTGACATATTAAAGCATTAGTATTAGTGTTACTAACCTGGGCACAGAGGTCCTGGCTCAATTAAGAACCCAATCATCTACAAGGTTATGTTCCTAAGAACCTGATTGCTATGGTCTGGGTGCTACATGTAGGTCACAGAGGTCCGTTGCTAAATCAATGGGTTTCAATAAATTACAATTTTTTTTCAATTTGAATTTAACATGCCATCCTAAAGAAAAAAAAAGGATTCTAAAGTACACTTTAAGATTTTTGACTGGTTAACCAACTTTGTACATACCATGCCCAAGAAATGAGAGTAGACATAGAGAGAAAATGAAATAATGGGATTTAGCTATTTTATGTGGTTGATTCAGTAATTAAAAACAATAACTGTTATTCTGCCCATACGTGCAAGTCATACAAGATAATTACAGCCAGCTAGGTGCTGTGCACCTTGTTGGCTTTCCATCATCTTGTATCCAACATGAGCTTGTGTAATGATTAAAAAAGAGATTTTACATGTTTCTTTGTACTACCAGCTGGATGCTTTAACCCCCCCCCCTCTCCCCCATACCACCTCCCCCCAAATCAATGGTGAATTTATGCATTAAGTAAAACATGCCAATTTTCCATTATTGGAAATAATGGGAGGGATGCTCTTGATTTTAAATTTCATCTGCCCAAGGTTGTTGCTTTTGCAATTTAAAAACCCAAAAAACAAAAAGTCCCTTACCTTGGTCTAACAACAATTGTGTCACTTCCTGTTCATCCTACAGGCAATACAAGAAACAAATAAGAATAACAATTATAACCCTTTATTTATCCTCAGCAGTGTTCATAGCAATTGAAAGTAACGTGGTTAAATATCCCAGCTGGCAGAAGGCAGACCAGCTGCCTATTTTACAAGCGCGGCCGAGGAGTTGAACTCAGGGCTATTGAGAAAAAACTCCAGCTAGCAGTCAGAGCGGGACTTGAACCAAGGTCCTTCGGATTTCAAGTCCAGCACCCGAACCACTCGACCACTCTGCCTCCTTGAAATGAAAATTACAAGAATGATTGATCAATTGGTGAAAGGCTGCACAACATATTATAAATTTTTTAGGGACTACTATTAATACTTCCTAATGTTGGGCATTTGTAATGTTTGCATCAGAAACTGATCGTGCTACCTCTATTTACCTTGAAGATTGTTTTTCTGTCACTTTGGTTTGCATTGTTTAATGTCTGCATGCGCACTTACTCTTTCTGTCAGGTTAACAGTTTGATCTGCCAAGATTTGATCTTGGTGGAGCACCACTGCATCTCCCCTGTGTAGGGTGAAATACAGTGGCATGTTCTTCTGGGAGCCAGCCAACCCAGTCATACACTTCCTGGAATCACAAATATGAAAATTTTTGCTGTCAAACAGATTTATACATTAAATAAATTGTTCAGTTCAGGGTTTACATATGCTTTCTTGGGCAAAAATATTTCAAAGAAAATGATTCAACGGCTAGCTGTAGTTAATGAATTTTGTCATGAATAAACCCAGTTTCAACAATAACTATACACTTATACACACCTCTTTCTCCTGACTGTTGCACTGAACTGTTTTAGTTATATCTGTGACATCCTGCATGGGTTGCTTTTAGAAGAGAAGAAAAACAGGCCACTTATTAAAACCCATGCTAATCAGTTTTTCAGTTCAAGGCTATGGTTTCTTGCACACCAGTACATTACAATAGCATTTTTTACCCATTCCGTCATTCCAGTGATAATTTGTAATCAATTTGAAATGTTTTCAAGTCATACATGTGTACATGTACACCTGTACATAATTTCTCCATCCCAAAAGTCTTGAATGGCCAACATTCATACTGCTGAAATCAGCACTCCTTATAGAAGTTATTATTTCAATCCATTATTTCAAAATTTCGTCTTTTTATCCCTGAAAATTCATTTGTAAACAAATGTGTGGGCAAAAATCTCCTTTCTTGGCCACAATAAGACTTTTAAAATTAGACAGTAAATTCTAAATTGGTCAGTGACTCTTTACCAGAGACAATAGAAACAATATCCCTTCTATGGGATTGAGAGGAGGATTTAATCCAGGTTTATTGGATAAATAAATATGTCAATTTGTGACTACAATGAAAAAAAATGGAACAAGACACCTGTCTAACATGCTCATAACTACTTAACTTATTGTGATAGCTTATTACAGCTTATAGCCCATATAGGTGGCACACTGTCATGTAACATGCATTGTCCATGGGTATGGCTTGGTCCATGTATGTATATGGTAGGGTAGGTGTTATTTCTTGATGGAAATGTATGTTTAAACAAGACTTGTTTAAACGTAGTGTCAACTGGGTTTTCAGAAATGCAGAGCATACTGGTTTCATGAAACTTTGATCTAACATACCTGATTCCCCTGGTCACTGACATCACTTGCATTAACACCAGTATCCTGTTCTGCATTCTAAAAGAGTTAAACGAAAAGGAATACAAGAAATAGAAAATTTAGCCAATAATTTATACATGTATAACGTGAGGTATATAGCAGCAGACATTTGCTAATAATAATTATTGTTACATATAGTTTCAAAATAATTCCATAATAATTTAAAGTGTATCATGGCTACTTTTATCACACTTTTGGTTTTGTTTAAGGTTCTATTTGAAATAATTATTATGGTTTTATGAGGAGCGGTAATTCATTTTAAAAATATCTGTTGACTGGCTGCTGGTCAATCCAGTACCCTCATCAGAATGAGAGTCAAGTTTTGCAAGGTTTAGTCACATGACAAGAGGTAGAAAGTTATAAAAATGGATATGGAGTTTTTCTACCTTCAACACAATAATCAAATTTATTTTCTGTTGCTACAGGTGTATCTTAAGTTTATTCCTATCAGGATGAGGTGGTTTTGCCATTTAAAAATCCTATATATAAAAGCAACAGTGGCCTGGCTTTTCTGGCAAAGTAATAAAATAGAAAAAAGATTTATGAATGTATAATAAGATTATAGATGTTGCAATAGGTGTAACAAATGGGGAGTATATAGCACCTGGGTTTTTGGCTACCTCCACTGTGCCTACACACAAGACAGAGTATCTATTGCATTAACATTGTAGCGTTTACCTTCCTGTCAATTAACAATGATTCTTGGAACTGCTCATCCTGTTCCTTCCTCATGTTCTTTCTCTCCCTGACAAAATGAATGTTTCATTTCACAGAAGATGTAATTTACTAAGACTCAGTTTCATTTAGTGATTAAGTTTGGACTGCAATGACTAAACCTTCATCAAGGGGTGGGTGAACGAGACACTTTTCCTAGTGTGACCCTAACTTTTCCAGTTTGGAAAATTTTTGGTGGCATCACAGAGTATTTGCAATATATGTATTCTCAAGGCCAAAATAATTATTACAGTCCTGAAGAGGCAACTATTGAGAGCGCTTTCCCTACTTCCTCTGCATCGTTGTCTAAGAAGCTCATCGAACTCAGCAGACCAAGTTCGTTGTCTTCTTCTGCTGAGGAAAGACGGGTGTATGCTCACTTGTCGAAGGACAAAGAAACAATGTTGCTAAAGATTATGGGCCGAAAATTTTGACTGCCTTGGAAGCATGAAATATGTCATCACTGACTTTTTTTTTTTCACCTAGTGCGACCCTAATATTTGAAAGCGAAAGTTTGCTTTCCAGTTACAATTTCAAATTTCCTTTTTTTCCAAGTGCGACCCATACCTAAGCTTTATTGGGTTATGACAAATTTCATCTGAGCACTCATGAGAAATTGCCATTATCCCCATTACAGCTGGCACAGGTAAAGCATACCCCTCAGATTCTTTCCACATCAAATTTCAACTCATTGATTAATTTTGATAGCACCTAAGCCTATGAGTAGATTGCCTCAAACTGGCTCACCTGTTAAAGGCCAGTGAGAGAAGAGGACTAACAAACTAACATCTCAAAGAAGATGTGATATGTTCTGAACATATTACACAATCATGATTGTATGTTGGCATCTCCAGAATGTATTTAAACATACTCGTTTTTGTTGGCAATGCAACAAATCTTACATTGGATTAAGTCATGCAAATAAACCCCAGCAAAATGGTTCAGACTGAATACAGATTTAACAGAAATGAATAGACATGCCAACCATTGCAAAAGTGATTTAATATCTAATTTTATCATCAGCCTTCGGTTGATACCGCTCTAGAGTTCATTTTTTTTTAAATACTTTATATAGGTAGGCCATTCTAACCCATTGCAAACATGCAGGCTATAGAGTTCAACACATGGAAGTTGATAAGTTGTTAAAATAATCATACCTTTCGTTGCGTAGGCCCTCAATTGAATTTTGCCCCTCGCGGATGACATTCTCCAATTCTTGAACTTTTACATTTCTCAGGGTCTCTCCTACATCAAGATAAAAATACTGTGTTTGCAATCAAATCACAAATGCACATTGTTTTATAGTCCTAAGCTCAGGCTGTGACATCCCCATCATGCCTCAAAGCAGTGAGTTTCTGTTCAGTGAGGTCGTTCTATATCTTATTTAATGGTAATGGTAATGGTAATGGATTTATATACCGCATTTTCTATGTTATATATATTCAAACGCGGTTTACAACATCCAACCCACCCAACCCATGAAATCATGAAATAACACAAAGACCAGACCAGCACACCGGGAACTCCATGCCCTACTCTTTCCGATTAGTGTGTGGGTTCTTTAACGTCTCACAAGGTTATGAACATTGAAGTGTTGTGAGACGGGACCTCCGGTTTATCGTCCTTATCCGAGAAGACTAGAAAGTCTAACAATTTGCAGATGTCATTACAAAGGCAGCACTTTCTCCTCAGTTATTTAAAGACCCTGAGTGTTGGTCCGGCCGGAGATTGAACCCACGACCTCCCGCACGGTAGTCTGATGCTCAACCAACTGAGCCAACCGGTCGGCGGTTAGCAAAAGTCTAATGCAAAAGTTCATACAAACTGAACGGTAATTATGAATGAGGGCATGAGCCTATTGGTGATTTTTACTATAAGAAAGAGGAGACCTTTTTCATGTTCCAGTTACTAAATTCTCTGCAGCTAAATCCTTAAAACACATTTTACTGCCATATTTAACTTACCGGAATAGCGCTCAACCAGGACTGGTCGTGCACTGGCTGGTGCCAGGACAAAGATTTCCGTTTTAGGGGTGTTTGAACCAAATTTATCCGTTACTGCAAAAGATAAAAATTGTCATCAAAAGTATGTAAATGTAAAACTTGCAAGTACTCATTCCATAGCAAAATGATTAATAATTAAAGTATTCCAAAAAAAAACATGCCATTGGATGGATTGCTGATTTAACTCCCATTGATGAATTAATAGGACACTGAATTTCATTCTGCTACGAAATAATCATGCTTTCATTATGACCATATAAGAGACTGCCAAGGAGTGTCCATAATCTAACTACTCATGATGTACTGCTGCCTCTACCCAGAAATATTCGCCTTTTCCAACTGATTTGTATGGGTAAGCTGGTTGTGGGGGTGACTAAGGGAGGGAAAGAATAGTTCAGTGATGGAGATCTGGTGAGGAATCGTATGATTTCTTCATCCCAATTATAAATACTTTAAGCATGAAATTTAATTAAGAATATAACTGTACAAGCTAAGGACAATGAAATCCATCTAATCATGTATCTAATTACCTTGCCTAGCACTTTTTGTGCCTGATTTGGCAATCCAAAAGTATATTACTTCTTTTGAATTGCCCAACAAACTCAGAAGTCTACAAAGTGTAAAGAGAAAAAAAAACATGATACAAGAAACACTGCTATATGAAACCATGCTATCAAGAAGGAAGGCAATTGGATCATGTCCCCACCCAGAGATTAAACTCACTTCTATCACTAATTAAAATTATGTTCAGGCTATGTTGCTGTTACTAAGGAAAACATACTAGGAAGCTCAGAAAACTAAATAACATTTCCTAAACAGTCCTTGTTAGCCTACATATATACTGTATAGGACGAGGGCACCAGACAGTTTGTTTTCTTGACGAACAGATACTAATAATTATTATTTAATTACCGTGTTTAATATGTATTTTATAATAAATTAATATAATTTATTGTTAGTATCTGTTTGTCAAGATCAAAATTACCTGATTAAGACATTTTCAGATCAAATGTAGCTACATGTATATAGTAATGTTAAGTCTATTGAAGAAACTTGGTGAAAAAATACTGCACTGAATTTACATGTACCTTCGCACGGGGTTGAGGTCATCTCCCTCTTTTAGCACGACACAAACCATCATACACTCGTCTGCCTTCCCTTGTTGGCACATCTATTTACATTTTTTAAATAAGTGAGAAAAAAGGTTTAAGCAATCCAATGTTACATCCAATTTAAACACTTCTCTTTAATGCTCTTTAGAAATGTGGGACTACAATAGACTTATATGTGTAGCCTTATACTCACTGCTGAGTCATAAAGATGTAAGATATTAACTACATGTATTAAATAATTTCCTGGTATTGAACCATAGCTTAATATATACTCATAGGAATATTTATAATGGAGTATTATTACACAAACCTCGTCAAATGGGAGATTCAGCAAAACTGGCAAGGGTTTATAAACATTCCCATCCATTAATTCTTTCTCACATATCATCACTTCATGGACTCTTCTATTTTACTGAGTGGCACTAGAACAACATTGAGAATAACATTGAGAACCACGTTATAAATCCATTACCATTTATGCTATAAAACACATATATTGACCTAATGTGTTGAAGGTTTTTTCATATTTCTCAGACCCAGCAATGGAACCTTAAGTGAACATTGGCATTACACGGTTAACCCTACTTAACTCAAACTCTTTCCTTTCAAGTTAACATTCACGAGCCACGAACAGCAACTGAAAAAAATCGAATGCGTGCTTTTGCTCCCCATAACGAATGGGAAAAGCTCTTGTCTGTGGCTTGACATTACAAACCTGATGAAGTCAAAATGCTCCAAAATGGTAAAAATGTGACTTAAGCTCACTACAATCAGCTATATATAGGACATTAAAAAACTAAATAATGTAGTTAGCTGATTAATTACAAAATTATTCCCATTTTCGCATTTTTACATCTATGAATTAATTAGTATTTTCCTTCCTCATTTTATTAATCATAGTTTTTCTTATATCTAATCTATACCTTTTAAATATAACATACCTTTTCCTTTTGTTGCATCAGTGATGCCAAGTGGACTAAGATCCTCTTGCAACACCCCAGCTAAAAGTTGATGGCACTCAAACAATGAATAACTGGAAGTTTTCGGTAGAATTTACAGAAAGCATTATAGTTTCAATAAAAAATAATGAAATTGCGTACTATTTAAAAGGAATGTGGGGGAGCAGGGTTGGTGCAGTGGTGAGAGCACTCGCCTCCCACCAAAGTGGCCCGGGTTCGATTCCCGGACTTAACGTCATATGTGGGTTGAGTTTGTTGTTGGTTCTCTTCTCTGCTCCGAGAGGTTTTTCTCTGGTTACTCCCATTTTCCCCTCTGCCCCAAAAACCAACACTTCCAAATTCCAATTTGATCCGGATGCAGGACCTCCCTGAAAACCACTTCGTGGTGAGTGGAGCTTCCTGGGTAAATATCATGATTTATTTATTTAATGTATGATTTCAACTATACTCATGTTTTGCTTACTTGTTTCAGGAGTTTCTTCAATAGGTGATGGGTGATCTATATGGTATGTTGGAAGAGACATACACCTACTACAATTAGGTTTATTCATGTACTCTTACCAGAACCGTGCCCTTCCTTTAAAATTTGACTGTAAATTCACCTTACAGAAAGAAATTCATTCGTATCATACAAGAAACTCTCATTTATATCGCTTGCCTTTTTGTCGAACTAACATCAAACAATTTTCCGTTTTTTACCAAGGACCTAAATATTACAACTCCTTAAGTACCGAAATCGTCAACTCGTCCTCTTCTGTCTCCTTTAAAAAAGCACTTAAGGCGTTTTTCTGTAATAACTACTGGTAGTTTTCTTATAAATGTGTTTAAGTATTAACTTTTTTGCAGGTTTTTGTTTTTGTTTTTTTCGTATCGTATCCTTCCGTTTGACATTGTAATTGTATGTAATTCTAATTGTAATTGTATCCGTCGTCATATTCTTATCTTCTTTTCGATTTCATCTTGTAAAACAATAACTGAGGAGACCTAATTAATATAAGCTTCATAGTTTCCTTTAGGTCTCCTCGCCATTGTTAAATCTATTCTTTCTGTTTTTTTATTATTTTTCATTATATTTGTTGTATGGCAAAATAGATAAATAAAAAATAAATAATAAACACTTAGAAAAAATACGTACTGGCCCTGATTTTTGGCCCACAAGAGTGGATGCTTAATTGAGGGTGGGGGCTTATGACATTCTTAGCAAGCCAGGACATTTTTAAAGTTTATAAATTTATAAAGTGCAAAAGCTAACATATATAAACAAGCCATAAAATATACTAAGTTCATTGACTACTGTATTTGAAACCAAGTTGGAACACAACTGATGATCCTCTTACTTCATGCTTGACTATAAATACAGAAATTTATGTTTTTTGTTGGAAGGGTGTTGGGCGGCGCTTATTTGAGGGTGGGTGCTTTTTAAGTTTTTGGGTCTTCAGGGTGAGTTGAGTTAATTGAATAACTATCATGGTATTTTTAGTTAATGTATGTACATGTTCTACTGAAATGTAATTATTGGTATTACTTGCAACAATTTCCATTAACTAACACTAATAATAATTATTTCAACATTAACGTTAATGATTTCAACTTTGATTTCAACCACTTGCAATGACAAACCTAATTTAACTACAAATAATCCTGGACCAAAACACGTGCAATTCCATAACACAATATCAAAGTTCCAATTCATTTTAATACCTTGTTGTTGAACAGGCTCAATCTCTACAATGTTACCATCAAATGGACTGTGAAGCAAACCATTATCTGCTGATATTATCAGAAAACAATTATCAAAATGATTACTTATTAATTTTAATAAGTTTTCTAAAAGGCAAAATATAGCATTTATAAAGGACTTAGCAAAATAGTCAAAACCATTATCCTCAGACAGAGCCTCCAACCTGAGCTCACTCTTCTGTAAAATGACTGGTGATCAGTCACTTCATCTTCCACTCTGGCTCCTCCCTTAATAAACCCCACTATATCAGGAGTCACGGAAAGTGGAAAAAAAAAGAGGATCCAAATTTCCTTGTGACATTTTACTAGTAATACAAGATCCTAAAAACCGGATATTAATATTACTACAGTATTACCGATACATAGGAAAATTAATTTTGATGCACAGAATCATTTATTTAACAAGAAGTAAAAATTGAAATCGTATTAAAAGGGCACTTTCAGTAATTTATTTAATGAAATTAATGTCGTCCCATGCTCATGAAACTTTCAACTGTTAAGCTGTACGTCATACCCTCATCATCAGATTCCACATTTACATGTACCAATGGCTGCTGTGTGCCAGGGGAATCTGCAATAACCATTTCAATAGAATTATTTGTTGTTTCATAATTATGTAAACAGAGACTCATGGTTGCAAATGTATGTGAAAAACATTACTAAATGGTAAAAAAAAACAATGCATAATGTGGATAAGGATGTATCATCTAGTTATTTTTTTTAGTGTGCATGCAAGAATATTTTGATTGATTGTGATGTTGGAGCCAGTCAAGTTTGCAGAAAAACTTGACCTTGCAAGAGAACCAATTTGTATGTGGCATATACAGTAAAACAGGTAGAAACATGGGAGATGCTTTCCACTTTTTAAAATAATTAGTAATTGACCTTCTTGTTTACTTATTAGAGCAGTTTTCGATTTAGTGTCACAACCAAAAGCAAA
>OX419336.1:21290120-21317620 GCA_948470475.1 Galaxea fascicularis | reverse complement strand
AAGTTAATCCTTAAAGCAAGCAAAATCGGTTGAGCACATGGCAAAATTCAACACAAAATCCATCTTAAATCGCGGCACATTTTGTATTTTTTTTAGTGCCAATGACAATGTTTGTGAAACAGACAAAATGTACCTGAAAAGTCTTCAAACCTCCTCCGCACACACCTCATTTTGCAACGGTTACACTGATCGTTCTCTAAAATCCTAAAACAGGACAGTATAAATGCTTGCGGAGGAGGCTAAACTGAACCATGACAAACTATAATTTCAGGTTACTTACCTAAAGTTATTTTGAGCTCTGGATAACAGGCTATCGTTGTTAGCCGAGACTGGAAGATTTTGCTGTTGAGAAGGATTACCAGACTGAGACTGAGAAGATTGTGAAGGGAACTGATCTATTCTAGATAAGGCGTCTCTAAGAATATCTTTCACTACATTTACTTCGTCCATCTTTCGACGCACGGGTAACACGTGAGCTCGCGCAGTTCCCTTGTCCTGTCGTTGGTGTCCAGGTCCCTGGCAATACTTGTAACGAGAGACCGCTTACCGTACCCAGACGACGGAACGGCGAGTTGAAGTGCGACACGACGAGTTGACGGGTGACACGACGAGTTGATGGGCGACTCGACGAGTTGACAGGTGACTCGATGAGTTGAAAGGCGACACAACGAGCAGTGACACAGGGAAATGCCGAGATGAGTGAACGGCGCGACGAGATGAACAATTTCTCCACGACGAGTTGACGGGTGACACGAGGAATTGACAGGCGACTCGACGAAATGAAAAGGGACGCGACGAGATGAACATTTTGTCCACGAGTTGACGTCATACATTACAAGTTTGATTTGATGTGTATGTGCCAAGGGAAATGCTCCGCGAAGAGAAGCACAAGGAAAATAAAATTTAAAAAATCGACACATTTCAATAGGACTGATCCCGCTCAAAATGTAAATGAGGCACAAATGTGTGGTTACGCTGTAAATTTTCTTTTCAATACCTGAACCAACCCACAAATTACTGTTTGAACGAAGCCATACTAGAAGGGAGGCAAACTTTGGCGGTGTACTTTGACCCTGCCAAGATCGATTCCACGCGACTCTAATAGCTCAATCGCGAGCTTAAAACAGCCTTTGTGGCGTTTTTCTATTGAGATATACACAACAAAAACAATAAACAGTTACCTTGTTAAATTGGCGTTGCTCAATCCTGGAAAATTCTTCTTTATCAAGTCACTCACGTTTCGGTCATTCATTCCCACAGTCAAGGAAATCTCCTTGACTCTACCTTTTCTGTTGAGATGGTCCCAATCTTTTCCACGAGGTGTCGAAGATCGTTTTTCTGTTAACCAAACAAACTCGTACTTGATTTCCCTTCGTCTGGGTTGGTTTTGATTCGAGTCGGAATCGCTTGATGAGGCCATAGTCAACGCGAGTGCAATCAGCCTGCTTGGTCTGGATAATGGCACGCGCGTGCTATTTACCTTAGAACACCAACGAGCAACCAGAAATTTGAGAAGCCATCTGTGCTTTGTCTTTTCGTAAAGTATTGTTTACGACATGTCAGTAAAATTCCTCGCCGGAAGCAAACGGAAGCCAAATTCGGACCAATTGAAACTGTTGAATAAATACTTTTAAAAAACATTGAATATTTTGCGTCAGTGCTCCTCTTACCCTTTGCTAGTTCCTATGGCGACATTTGTCATGGTTGTCCAGGCCGTTATTTCAAAAGTCTCTTCTGGTATTTTAAAGTTACTTTATCGGGGGTTTAGATCTAAGGTGTTGTCAGTGTCAGTTTTGTGCGCATTATTGTTATCTGTCAAATTTTTCAGACAATGCCACAACAAGAGGATGGGTATTCTGCAGTTACTCCAGTTGGTGGCTCTATTATAGTTAGGCATTATTTCATATTCTCCCATTGTAAAACGGCTACTTGGGAAGTGCATTTATTGTACCAGAGTAAGTACCTCTGCTGAAGAAATTTTTTGAAATAATGTTAAATTTTCAAAAAGCTGAGAGCCGCCTTGGTGTTATGACTGTTATCACACCTAAAGCGGCCACACGCCATGCATGATAGAAACAATAGCCGTTTCATTACCAACAAGCAGATAAAGACTCACGCGCAACGCACGCTTAAGAGACAGATTGCTAGTACATATGGTCCAGTCGAACATGTCCGGGTTGAGCTCATTTAACTGTGGGATTTCTAGTCAGGATGTTGTTGATCAGACCTTAATTTGCCCGATATGGTAAGATAATTTCCAATGATTTTCTTGCTTAATTTTAGCCTTTTAAAAATGGTAAATAATCAGACGGGGAATCCAACAATTAAATTTAAACAAACTACTTAGAATGTCGTCTTAGAATCCCCTTATCACTGTGCCAAATGGGTCCATTTTTCATGATTTATGGACATCAATTAAATCAAACCGGTAATAATAAGGCTCATACCAGTTGTCATACCCAATAACATTTAAACGTAAGTAAATAATTTCCCTTAGTAACGAGAAGTAAACTCCCGCACTTGCGACGATTTTTCCGAATTTATCAACTAGCTGATAACATTCGATTAGCCTGAGGATAACAAATTTAAGTATGCGGTGATTGTTATAGCAACTGCATTTTCTTTCTTTTATTTGTTCCATCTGCACGGCAGTAGCCAACACAATTAGTGTTTTATTGTTAGGTGTGGTTATAATTACCTAACATTGGCCGGCCCATTTTCTCACAGCCAAGAGTTGATGAATCAGCCTGTGTCCATGCCCTGTGGACATAGCGCATGCAAGGCCTGTCTGGAAGAGATGCTGTCCAAAAGTGTCCGCGGGAAAACCTGCCCCCTTTGCCGAGAGACGATTAACCCCGGAAAGTTGAACATCAACCTCGCAGTAAGGGCGTTAATTTCCAGAATAGGTGTATGCTGCAACAATGTTGGTTGCACATGGAACGGACAGCATCACGAGATGAAAAACCATAGCGACACTTGCCAATTAATGGTACTTCAGTGCCCAAATGGTTGCAATGAGAGCCATACACGAGAACGCCTGGACCATCATCTAGCGGCCTGTCTGTATCAAAAAATGCCGTGTAGGTTTTGTAAGGTGCGAGTGCCGCGATTTAGTCTGGACACTCACATGGAAAACTGCCCAGAGTGTCCTCAGTTATGTCCGCCTCAGTGCGGAGAGCGATTGCCGAGGTACGTTGCTATCAACTCTTTTTAACAACAATCGGCTAAGACAGTGTTTAATAACCGTTTAATGGCACTCTAATGACAGGTGTTATTACTGTGCCAGAATGTCGTGGGGAGGTGCTGATGAGCACTGAAGGTGGCAATATCCGAATTTATATACCATCTATTAAAATACAGCCAATCAGAATGCAGGAAAACCGTTGTCATTCTGCGAAATTCCACCATACCTTCCCATCGTGAACAGTATCGATCTTGTAAGGTTACGTATTTTCTATAACGTGGTATAAAATAGCTAGTCAAAAGTTTTCTCGTTATTTATCCGCTTGTCACTTGTATAGTTCTTTTTCTTCATTTATATAATTAAAACATTCCTTGCCGTATTTGCAGGTCACATATTCACCTGCACCTTGGCGAGTGTCCGAAGCGTATGACAAAGTGTGCCGTCAAAGGTTGTCACAGCTATTACACACTCGGTGCGGAGAGCAAGCATGACCAACAGTATCAGGAAAGTAACCAGGTGCTCCTCAAAAATGAAGTGGAGAGGCTCAGACACGCGTTGTTCAATAAGGTAGATGAACTCCCTTACGTTGTGTATAAGATATGAGATAAATCAATTCACAGTAGGCGCCTAGGGCAAGAATTACTAAGGATTTGCTCAAACATAAGCAGATAGCTATGAATTTTGAAATTTGACTGTAGCAACTTCCAGAACATTAATTTCGATTAATACCGCTATACAGTTCAGTGGTAGAACGTGTAAGGTAGTCAATGAATTGAACACTATTTTAAAAGGTGGCTTTAAATATATTTGATCAAGGCCGAGGGAAAAGTGGAGAGAAAGCTAAAGGAAAGGAAGAGTTTTCGGTGGACTTTAAAGCTCGCCGACATCGAAGATGGAAAAGATGCAGCAAGTCCCTTGTTCAACTTGGAACGGAGCATGTTTAGATGCATCTGGCGGAGAACGTCTATTCCACAATGGCTTTAGAGCAGGTAGTGTCCTCTAAGCCACTCACTATAAGAGCACGGTGAGGAGCATTTTATACTAATGAGGCCTTAGTTCAACATTTAGTGTTGTCTTGCAAAGTAATGCTAGGGAAAAGGGAGGGAGAAATTTTGTTGTACATAGTCAGGACTACATCACAGTGTCAGGAATGCTGTTGTATTGTTTTACGTGCCTGTTTCAACGAGAAACACGATTGATTGTTATTTTGATCGTTATGTCACTAGTGCCAAGCCTTCCTGACGCTTGACACATAATCATAAGCTATGGCTCTGATCGGTTTTCGTTACAGTGCGAACTGCCCTACGGTGGCCACCCAACAAACTTTTTTTACCAGTTAACCAATCAGGGAACGCGAATTTGATAAACGGTCAGACCTTCTTCCAAAATCCAACAGGCAAGCGGCGCAACGGCAACGAATGGCTAACTTGTGAAAGAAACGTAAGGCCCGTCGAACTGTAATAGTTTTGTCTTATATGTTTATAATTATGTATACTTATAACTGACACGCGACTACCTTTGTTATTACGTTTTTTCAGATTCGCATTGATTAGGGATGGAGATGTGTGTAAAGTCTTCGAAACACGCTTCCCGGAAACCATAAGTGCAGGGAAGACAATCAGCACCGAGGTTGATTTTGGTAACCTTAGGAATGACCACGAATTGGAAATAAAAGTCATTATAGCCATCTACAGCTATACGTAGCTATTGGTGATTTCTGGTCTTATAATAATTTGACCAAAGCATGGAAGGAATTTATCGCCATCGACTGTTTTCCAAGTTATGGCAAATATGGCAATGAGTATCTGCTATGGGCATGTATATAGCTATCTGCCCGATCTGCCTACATTTCGTAGTCGTTATGTAATTTGGTCTATTACACACAGTGCTGATCTTACATCATATCCTCGGGTGTAGACAAAGCATTTGAAATTAATGTTAGTGTTGCAGTTTTCTCACGGCTGTTTTTTCGTAAGAAGAGGGGGTTGAAAAGGTATACAGATCAGCTGATGCTGTAACTAATTTTACCAATTTAGTGGTCAGATTTGAAGGGATCTGATAATTTGCAAACTGCATTCACGGTCACCCCTCTTAGAAATACAGTGTAAACTAGGAGAGTACGATGAAAGTTAAAGCCTTGGGGTTCTTTTATTTCTGTAAATGTTTTAGCGTGTTTCGTTTACCTTTTCCACGGGAAATGGTGTGCACACATGTAATGTTGAACATCTTCGCGAGCTCAAGTCATTTAAAATGATATTGTGTGTTTAGACTCCAAACCGAAATTTTAATGTGGACTGGAAACTTTATCGAGCCTAGTTGCATGTGGATCCTGTACTTTTGCCAGTTATCAAATAAGTCGTGTTTAATATAGGCAAGGACGAAGTTCGCTTTGTTTAAGTATAAATATTCTAATTATGCTTTCCTCTGCACCAAATACAAAAGTAATATTATTACAAATAAAGTGTTGATCCTGTAATCCATTGTTTCAATTAATTTAACCAAACCCGGTCCAAGGTGAATTGTAAAAGAGGTGTGGTGTGTATGGTGTTCCATGCTCATTATAACAAAGTACAAGGAATGTACATGCATTGGGCTGTTTTGTTCCTTGTCATTATGACGAAAGAATAATTCAACATTTATTAGAGGGAGAACAAGTTGCCGTCCTGGGCGAAAAAACATAACACGTGAACATGAACAACTACTTACTTAAACGTGTTTCAAGAATCGCCTAATTTTGCAGGAGACTTTGCCGATAGTTTTAGTGACTGAAACATCAGACGTAAGCCATTGTATTCAGTTTTGGAGAGAAAAACCCTCTCTTTCCTCCAGGCCCTGGTTGTTGAAAGAGCGGATAACTCTATCCAGCCGAGAAATCATTATAACGCTGATAAAATGTACTCCAAACAATACATTTTATCCGCTGGAGAGCGACTTAGCTGCTGGATCAGGGATAAATTTATATGCTCTTTGAACAACTGAGGCCAGGTGTTGGTGTTGGTTGGTGTTCACTCAGAGTTCTGCTTCAGCAGGCGCTCGATTGTGCTTCCGAGACTACCCTTAAATTGAAATCGCTTGAATGTGGCTCACTCTTTTTCTGGCCCTTACACAACAAGTAACAACTACCTTTATTTTTTAATGATTGTTATAAAGAAACAAAATGTATATTTTGTTCCCTTAACAAAGTAACAGGACGAGCATCCACATCCTTTTCAGGGGAAGTCCAAAGCCTGGCAAAAGAAACTCTATAGCCGATCAAATATGTATTACAGAGAGAGTGTGACCAAATGATAAACAAAAATATTGTCAGAAGAGTACTGCGTGTGCTCAGGAAATAATTTGTACATGCGCAGGTACAATACATTCGCACTACCCAGTACCCCAGCATATTGGAAAAACTGTTGTATTAGTGTATCTCCGCATGTGCATGGTTGAATTATCACTTGTACAGGCCTCATTAAAGAAATCAACAGAAAAAATCCCAGTGTGCAAAATTAAGGAATTGGTTTTTGCGGTGTTATTAATGTAGTTCAGCAAGATCTGGACATCGCCAAAGTTTAATAGTAGGCCCTTTTATCTTTATTACCAATCTAACTTCTTCCATAAGTTACTCAAAAGCAAGGATGCTTGCTGGAGAGACAAACTTAAGTATCAGTGGCATATTGCTTTATTGACCTTAGATAGCATGGTCAATTACTAATTAGAAAGCACTGGACGGTGGCTCATCGCAAATAGATTTAGCAGCCTATTCAACGTTATCCCTCCAAATCAAATTGTGTGATGATCCGATAAAGGGAGTAAAATCGTTACTCTATGGGTGTACATGAAGTGGTTCCAACCGACCGGTTGGCTCAGTTGGTTGAGCATCGGACTACTGTGCAGGAGGTCGTGGGTTCAAACCCGGCCGGATCAACACTCAGGGTCTTTAAATAACTGAGGAGAAAGTGTTGCCTTTGTAATGACATTTGCAAATGGTTAGACTTTCCAGTCTTCTCGGATAAGGAAGATGAACCGTAGGCCCCGTCTCACAACACTTCAATGGTCATAAACCCACACACTCATCGCAAAGAGTAGGGCATGGAGTTCCCGGTGTGCTGGTCTGGTCGTTCAACTATTTCATGATTTCACGAGTTGGGTGGGTTGGATGAGGTCGCTAATGGGCATATACTGATGTCCGATCTCATCCTTGCACTGAAGTAATGTTAGGCTCATT
Source organism: Galaxea fascicularis (assembly GCA_948470475.1). Taxonomy (NCBI): domain Eukaryota; kingdom Metazoa; phylum Cnidaria; class Anthozoa; order Scleractinia; family Euphylliidae; genus Galaxea; species Galaxea fascicularis. The sequence goes on along the minus strand of OX419336.1, from coordinate 21,310,226 downwards.
TGATCATATTCACATGCTAATTTGCGCCATAGAAATGATAAATATCATTAGTATTATTTCTATTATTATTATTATTATTATATTTTCCTTGTTTGAACCACATCCTATACATTGACGAACACTTGACTATCGTGGTCGAACAACGTGGACCATAGTGTAATAAAGATATCGCCCTGCCGATGAGGTGTGACAGGAGAAGAGAGAGTCCTGTACAACTTGCAGGCGTATTCTCGGAACGGCGCCATTTATTCTCCCTATTCTGAGGGAATGAAAAACATATGTGGTAGTAGTTTCCACATTTGGCTATCACTTGCTCTGGTGCAATTTTCTTGCAGTGAGAAAATGGCGGAGAATTGGAGTTTAATTTACGATGCCAAGTTTTTGGATTTACACTACATTGTTTCCTAAAACGATCGGTGCGACAGACTGGAATGTAAAAACATCTCGATCCTTCCTTCCTTCCTTCCTATACGTTTCCCAAAATATTTACTAAAAATTGACTGCCAAATTTCAACATGTTGTAGCATGATTTTGCCAATTGTATGTTTTCAGCATGGAGATTCTTAAAACGCTTTAGTATGTTATTGTTACCCTTAAGTGGCGTTTTTATTACATTTTATTTTTGAGCACTGTTCCCATTTTTGGGAACGTTCCCATCATGGGACGATTGTTCCTATTTGAAGTGGTCCTTTTAGCATCAAAAGGAACAAAGTGCTGTGAAAAATACATGAGCTAAAAAGAACCTTTTGTTCCGCATTCTTAACATTAAAAGGAACGTTTTGTTCCTCGAATGAGTGACTTAGGAACAAGTGTTCCCTATGGTATTGTTCCTCTTTTAATCATTTTGGTCCTTTTTATGCAGTTGAGGAACAATTGTTCCTATTAATGCGTTCCCTTTTGGAGTAGCTGTTCCTTTATGCTTGCGTGAGGAACTTTCGTTCCCAAATGCTTAGTTCCTTTTTCCTGTAAAGGAACGTTTGTTCCTTTTCTTTCGTCGGAAGATCAGAAACACAGCTCAGCCATCTGCAAAGGTCACTATCAAAAGCAGAGGTCGCGCGAAGTTGCTGCGAAGGCTCACGAGTGTCTGCAAAAGCTACAAGGCGCTAAAAGCTCCGAACTGGATAAGGAGGTGAATACGAGATTTCGCGATTCAACGTCAAGTTCTGCGGCACTGGCTGAAAGCGCAGAATTGAAAAGCGTAATGCCCCCTGAGAGGAATGTCCCACCGACAAACCCATTGCGAATCCAAAGAAGTCAGTGCCGGGCGTTGAAATTTACAACATACGAGGACGAGTTTCTCAAGGAAGGAATTGCTAAGCACGGATTTGGACAATGGACCGCTATTTTGAGAGATCTCGAGTACACGTTTCAAGAGGGCAGAATGGCAGACTCTCTAACAAAAAGGGCGGGACTCAAATTGTCACCAGGGTCATGCACCTCTGACTGACTGAACACTTTTCTAAACGCCGAGATAAGTTGTTTTTGGCATATCTACTACTAAGAAAACTTATCGTGCTTCATCGTTAAAGTAAAAACCAACAACAGTCACTGATTAAGCAAAATGCTTGCCATTCATTGAACTGAACTGCCACAGAACTACAATGATTTTTCTCTCACAAATTAAAGCATGAATTTAATGAATTTAATATATTATGTATGCACGATTGAAGCGACAGTCTGAGTATGGTCTGGTCAGTTTTACTTTTGGGTTGTGCTGAAGTAGTTGAGCAGCGTATTGGGCTTTTTTCTCTTGGTCCGATCTTGGCTGAGCTGAAAGTCTTTGCGCCTCTTCGTCATACAGCTTCGAAGCAACTCCTCTGAGATGGCGAGGTCGTGGACGTTTGCAGGGGCAGCCTGCACAGGCGACAGTACACTGTTCGGAACGAGAGTAGCTTCAGGTGCTGGAAATGCTGTGATAGAGCACGGCCACTGTGACCAGTACTGATCTACGTCGTTTGGGCGTGGAACTTAAGACGGCGTTCTTGGCGTTATGAACAAATCTTGGTCTTCGTCCTCTCTTTCTTCCTCGCTGAAGTAATTTTCCATGTCCGCAAGCGGGAGGGGCTCCGTCAAGGTTTTCACCAGGTTTTCGTCTTCTTCTCTGAGAAGGCCAAGCAGTCTGCAAACTCGCTTCCGTTTGGCCATCGCTTCCTTAGACCTGGGGGTGCCGAGGTTACTGTGGTGGTTTTTGAGCTTGTCCTGTGGCACTTCGAGGAGGGCATTCATAGACGCTCTCATATTCTAATCGAGGTTGCCATGAAGACGCCTAGCACAATCGTACAACTCTCACTCGGTCCTCAGCAGCCAGGAACCTTCGTACACTCGAGCTGCCTTCTCGCAGCGCTCTTCTTCCTCTCCCGCTCTCTTATCTCTGCAGTAGTTGTCTACTTCCCTCTGAAGTGGGCTTGGCATCTCTTCATACGGATCAAGTGGCAACATCTCCACGCTCTCTACACTTATGCCCTTGCCTAGCAAGGCTTGTATTTGCATTTTGTGCTGCTTTCGTCTTCTGTCTTCTTGCCTGGCTCGCTTTCTCTGTTCTTCATTGAGTATGTGCTCAAGCTGCCTGCGCTGTAAACTGCCTGGATACGGTCGACGCACGGAATCCATCAATGCATCCAGGACCCTTTCAGGGTCTTGTGGAACATTCGTGACTGAACTAGAAGCGGTCTCCCCGACGAGGGAACTGGCCAGCGTGAGACATCTGAGTTCCTCTTTTTCCTTGTCTTGCAGGATTCCTTCTTCACCTTCACTGCCTGTGTTGACTTCATCATTTTCATCGCTCTCGCTGTCGCCTTGACAATCTGCTGCCTTTTCCGTAGCCCACACCACACAATCCATGGCGTGTTTTGAAAGGTCTTTTTCAGTGACGTTGAATATGCATTTTGCACATAAAATGCTACATTGGCCAGCAACAACGGGACTCATGTAACATAAAGCGGCCCCACGAATTGCCTCACTGTTTAACTGCTTACTTGGCTGTTTTGCTCGCCGCATCCTCAACACAATTGGTACTGGACAGAAATGAAGCCAAAGCTTGCTTCTTATATAGACCACTGGTACTTGCAAAGTGAACATATGCATAAATATATGAATTTCACGAAATGATCCATATTTTTGCCTTAAAAGGACTGCATATCTGCTTCATGACACCTTCTCTGCTTTAGAGATCCTGACCTACAGTTTCTCTCACTATGGTGAGCTAATTGCAATATGCCATAATGATGTAAATTCGCCATTACGAACGATTTGCAACTTGCCGTCACTTGTCGCAGTAATTTGCTAAAGCGGGTACACTTCGGTGTTGATTTGTCCCAGAGCAATTGTCAATTTTCACAGCTTATAGTTTTTGCGTGTTTTTTTTTTTTCTGCCATGCATCTCAATGTATGTGCAGACCTGTGAAATGGCAAAGGTGCTGATTAGACTTCAAAACAACCGGCAGTGTCGTGTCCTCCTTGATTATGTTACCAGAAGAAACCGAAAACAATTGGACACAAAGCAGCGTTGATGAGAGTTGGACAACACAATAAACTTGATTTGACATACATTGTCTTGTAAAATCCATGTCAGTAGCCACAAATTTGCATGTTGCGTTAAGTCTGATCACTTATTCATACTCCCGTCAGATCCACGCCTTCCGCCTTAGTAGTAGAATTTTGTGTTGCTTAAAAAGTATTACACACAATCCATTGCATGACACTGAAAGTTCCAAGTCAGACAAATTTTTAATAGATAGGTGGAAGATTTGTAACTTGAATCCATAATCATGTTACTACTTTATATTACTGTAAATATATACATTTAAAATTAATTCAATAATATTCTTACAATAAACATGAGAAGTAAATCATCGCTCTTTGTTTTGTTTTTCATATTCCCGTTAAATCCTTCCGTCTTAATAGTAGAAGTTTGTGTTGCTTATAATATATTACACACAATCCATTGCATGACACTGCAAGTTCCACCTCAGACAAACTTTTAATAGATAGGCAGAAGATTTGGATTTCAAGGAATTAACGGGAACTTGAATCTATAATCATGTTACTACTTTATATTACTGTAAGTATATACATTTAAAATTAATTCTATAATATACTTACAGTAAACATGAGAAGTAAATCATGTTTGTTTTTCATATTCCCGTTAAATCCTTGAGAAGCATGTCTTCCGTCTTAATAGTAAAAGTTTGTCTTGCTTATAATTTATTACACACAATCCATTGCATGACACTGCAAGTTCCAAGTCAGACAAACTTTTAACAGATAGGCGGAAGATTTGGATTTCAAGGAATTAACGGGAACTTTTCCTTGCTTGCTTGCTTGCTTCCTTCCTTCCTTCCTTCCTCCCTCCCTTCCTCCCTTCCTTCCTTCCTGCCTTCCTTCCTTCTTTCCTTCCTTCCTTCCTTCCCTCCTTCCTTCAGTACTGTCCCCACCCTGCTTTTGAAAAACAAATAAAAAGTCTAGCTGTCATCTAAGTTCTATATAGTTCTATCTTTCCTTCTTTCTTTCTTTCTTCTCTCATTGTTACTTCCTTGTCTTAATCAAGTCTCGATCATAAAATCGAATGACGATTCACTCGATCGTAAAATCGAGAGACGATTCACTCGATTGTAAAGGAGAACGAGTGGAATTGAAATCGATCGAGTCTCGATTTACGATCGTATGACGAGACACGATTTTAAATCAAGTCCAATTTAAAGAAACGTAAAACGAATGGTATTTGGAACAAGTGTAGGATCAATGCTGCCATCTGGGAACGGGACACGAAATCGAGTAGAACGAGCACGTTGAAAAGGACGAGCACGTTCTACGATTTATCGAGTCCATCGAGCACGTTGAAAAGGACGAGCACGTTCTACGATTAATCGAGTCCATCGAGCACGTTGAAATCAACGAGCTCGTTCTACGTTAGATCGAGTGCATCGAGCACGTTGAAAAGAACGTCCTCGTTCTCTGCATCCCATCGTACAATGAGCTCGATGTCACGATCTTTCGAAACATCGCGCTCGTTGTTAACAACGTGCTCGATTTCTCTTTTTTCAACGATTCTCGTCAGATCGTCTCGATCCAAATGTTGACGATCTCTGAATCGTCGTAGCCTCGCACCAACGTCGTAGTATACGATCACGTTAGCGATCCAAAGGATTACGATCTACGTCATCGCTAACATTATCTACGTCATCGCTAAGATCGTCTTTCGAACGTTCATGATCTACGTCATCGTGTGTGCTAATCGTGGCCTCATCGAGAGAACGTATGTTAACTTTTCCGATCGCTCAACCCAATCGCGTTTGAAAAGGAGAGCAAAATAGAGTTATTAGCGTTCAACTAAAGGCAATTCTGTTTTTCACTGAAACAGTTATGCATTTGCTCATCCCTCACTGCATGATACTTTTTACCCGTGAACGTAGTATCAACAAATCCGACTAAATTTTCTGGGTGATCATTTTGAAAATCACGAGAAAGGGACAAAGAATGCCTCTTCGAAGATATGCAGTTTATTGAACCATTCATTACTTAAAGCTCACATATTATTGTCGGTGGTAAATCGGTGCTGCACACTACAATCTGTACTACTAAAATTCAATTAATGCACTAACACTGTTGTAAATATTATTGGTAATATGACCTTTGTATTTTTTTCAGCTTTTTCGTAAACTAAATCGAACTTCATCATCTCTCCTAAGTGTGATCACTTTCATGCGATAACAGGGATGAGTTCTTTCTAACAACACATGCTTTTTCTATCTTTAGTTTTAGTCCTACAGTCCATCTACGGTGGATTTTTATTTCGGTTACCAGGCTAGAAAAGAAAAAGAGAATTGTTCCCAGTCGTGGGGCTCATAGAATGAGGACAGATTGAGTCGTCATTCCATAGCCATGTCAGCCTGACAAAAAACTTGAAATAATAGTGGCCCCTCTTCTCCACTAAATCAACTTATTTTGTGTCCTAGTATAACGGTAACTATTTGTCTATCTTCTAAAAACGCTGCAAAAAATACTGTTCAAAGTGCTATTTTGACCAAATTTTCCCTAAGTTTTATCGTATAGAACTTCTTGAAAGATATAAAAAGTCGTTTCGCGTTTGTAAATATCTGCTTTGGCTCTGGAGATATTCAAGTTTGAAAACTGTGTTGAATATGCAATTCACTCTTTTCCAGTGCCCCCAACATGATTTCAATATTTTACTGATTTTAAGCTCGAAAACATCAAACAAGGCCTCGAACTCGACCTGGCATATTTATATGCTTGCTGGATCAATTAATTAGGTCTCCATCGAAGTAACTGTAACTCTTTTGCTAGACACACTAAACTGCGAGCAGTTGGTTTCTCCTCCGCTTCCCAAGAAGCTTCTCTCTCGTGAAGCGTAGGAGAAACCACCTGCTTGCAGGCTAAGGCCATGCTCGGAATCAGATTTTAGACAACAAATTTGTGAGGCGTTTCAAGTGCTTTTAGTCTCCAAATCTCACTGTTAACAATTAAATATACCGAAAGGACCCTAACCATACTTCTCAATACTTCTCAAAAGTTTAATGCTTAATTTGTAATGCTATTAGGATTCCTCCAGCTTAATGAGGACTTGCTTATCCTGGCCAGCAACGTCTTTGAGGAGTGTGCTCGGTGGGACTACAACGGAGACGTTGTCCCCACTGTACACCCGGATCTTTATTCCAGCGTCTCTTTCTTGGATAGTCAGTACGCTCTGATAAGACAAAGAAATAAAAAAAATGCAGCTTATATATAGTGGAAAATCGCTATTTTTTGGAGCAATTTCTTCACAACTCGTGCTATTCTTAGTCAACCAGAAAGTCACTGAAAATTATCTACAGGGCTCGAAATGGGATAGCCTCAAATGATGCGGCGTGTAAAATATCTAATGGGTATTGTCATTCATCCCAATGGCGACTGCTTCAGGAATTCCTTTAAGTTAAACAAGTGTCAAGGTTTTCTGTAGACCGACCGTTTCAGTTTATGAGTGAAACATTGGGAGTAGTATCGTTATATTAGGGTCCCGCAGGGGTTTTAGGCTCTAGGGCTCCGGACCGAAGAGAGTAGGGCACTAAGGCTTCAGGATTAAGTTTTGGCAGGTCTAGGGATCCACAACATTTTCATTAGGGATCCTGGCAAAAATGGTCAGGGGTCGAGGCGGTGAAGTGATCGAGCTCCGGCCTCGATCGGGGCTCCAGGGCAAAATCTTGCGGGCTCTGGGACTCGAAGGACGCTGCCTCTCAAAAGAGAGGAACTCATGAAATCCAGCAAACAGTAGACGTTATTATAGGACAGAGGAAGATTAAAGACTCTATTCACAACAAGTAATTGTCATCAAGTGTTTTAAGACACAACTTCGACAAGATGCAGGGCTGTAGTAAACATTATCCAAATTTTCATCCCTTTCCATCCCTTTCATCCCTTGGTTGAAATGGTAATAAAATTTCTCCTTGCATGCTTTGTTTTTATTTCCGCAAAGTCGCGTAAGGAATTAAGACCAAATGATAATTTTAAAGGTTTTATTCCATCTAACAACTTTATTAACTAAGCAACTGTCCCTAGTTTGTTTTATTTATTTATTCTGCTTAACTAGCTTACCCCGACGCAGCTTGTTTCGTCGACCGTCAACTTTATCATCCTCCCGGTAGCCTTTATAAGCTTCACAGAAATGTGGTGTTGTGAGGTCTGAAAGAAAATACTGTTCAGTGAGCAACATACTGTTAGTTGGCTGATTAAAATAATTGACTTTGTTGATAGCAAAGATTTTGGTTCAATTTTTTTGCCGCCTGGAAATCAACGGTAATTTCTCTTTCGTCTTGTTCGATAATTACTGCTAAAATACTTGTCCCCCCCATAAATTTGTGCTCTTCACTGCTCTTCACAAATTCCCGAGCGATATTTGAGCCTTCAAGCTGATATGTAGCGGTATTCTCTTTAACGTGCAAGGTCCGTGTAAGCTCACTTGCAAGCTGGGTCGAGTACAGTGTAATCTGGCGATGTCATGTGTGTTTGTCTCTGCAAATCTGGATTTAGAACAGGCGTGGGATTGAAGTTCGTGAAACAATGCTTGGAGCTGTGGTTGTAGGAGATTCTTTACCTCAACGCCACGAGTCATCTTAAGACACCTAAGAATAACTAAATAAATGCCTTTTCGTCTGGGGAAGATAGTAGCGACTTCTTGGAGTTTCAAATAAGGTGAGGAACCTCTCGTACATTTTCTGAGTCCGGCATTTGAAGTCGAATCTTGGACTTAAGACGAATAAACTAAGCTTATATATGTATTGCCATACTTATTTTGTGTTTAAATTTTTTCTCTAGAAAGCCTAGTATCTTCACCATATTAAGCTTAAGACGACATCCATTGAGAAATCGAGTAATTGGAGTATTTAATGAACAAAAGCCTTGCACCACAATAATTTTAAGTATATGACATTCTTTTTTATATTTTTTAAAAGTGAAAGATGTCCCTAGTTGCCTGTAGTAACACCAAGAACAATTTCCAAAGGGGTTCCGAGAAAATAACATTTAAGGTCACAGAAATTACTCGCCCGTAGTAAAATAATGCCTGTCACAAATTATGCAAAAGCAAAACAACTCTAAATTTAATGCCAAATTGATTTTCATCCTGAATATTATAGGGGTTAATAATTGTGAACCTTATTGAACACCGGTATGATCTGGTTAGGCTTGAATATTTCGGAGAACAGTGAAGGCACAGTGTTAAGGTGACTAACACCGGTTTCCAGCACTTTTCAGCACTCTTATTTCGATAGGTCATTACTACCAATATTTATAAGTTATTACGTTAAAAGTGGCATCACACAAATACCCAATCATTGTTGATCAAGTAATTTTTAAGTTAATTGGTTACCATAGCAAAACTATAACCTATTCAAGACACCCCTTATTTTTGGCTTTAAGCAAAAATAACTCAAAAACGAGCTCGTTAACCCCCCTTTTTTATTGTTGGGAAATAATTAGCAAAATAAAATACAAAATTTTGCAAAGTGAAAATAATTTCCGTTAGTGGGGCTTTGTCCATGTCAAAGCTGTGGACACCAAAAGTTGGCCAGTTACAAGGATGGTTTTCAAGTCACTTTAAATTTGGATTATTTCAACTTTCCAACTATAACGAGATTCAAAGTAAAATATCTTGGGATTTTGCTTAGGCCCTCACACACAAATTTTTGGCTAAGTACAACAAATACACCCATATGAAAATATGTGACAATCTCAAAAGAAGTAACCACATACAGGTTGAAAAGAAGAAATGTCCAGTTCAGGACCATGGGTGTATCCCACTGCTGCTGCGGCTATTGGTGCTGTTGCTGCAGCCACTGGAGCCAGTGCAGTTGCTGCCACAGGTGATGCAGCCACTGGTGATGTAAGAACCTGTCAGAGAAATTAGTTTGCCTCAATGCAAAGCCTTACAGTCAATAATCAGAAAATTGAGAGTGGGCAACTGTTTTTGAAACAAAACAATTGAATTATTTTAATCTTGTATGGCAATTACTGGTAGCAAATGTGGGCATATAAGAGTGTCTAGCATGTCTTACAAAAATGAACTCAGTTGTGGGTAGTGTAAATCAGTTGTTTCATTGACTGCAAATAATCATTATTTGACCATCTTCTTTACTGTAAATGTCATACCTTTTTTGCTGCATCGGCTGTTTCCTGTAATCCAAAATGCAATGTTATTAGTGCTTTTCATTGAGTAGTGCATTGACTGAGTGATACATTTTTCCATAAGAATGTTCAAGGTTCATAAAAGGGTCTTGAAAAATGACCCACTTAGAGTTGCTTCACAGGTTCAGTGCATTTTTATAATTTTACCCTTTGCCAGCACTTACTGTTTCCTTCTAGAAATTAAAGCTCCATCATCACTCATTGTCATTCGCCACAACAAAATTTCAGGAAAAAAAAAATAACAGTTTGGCATAATTTGAACCACTAAACAAACAGCCATATAATAATTGATACTGTAACATTATTCCTGGCATAATGACTGACATTATTCTCTAGCCTTATTTTCATTAAAACTTTACCGATGCTTTCATTGCTGCATCTTGTTCATGCCGCAGTGACCTTGTGTCCTCCAACACTTGCCTGTTGGTAAATAAACTGTCATTATTGATTGACACTCATAAAGAAGAGTGTCATGCAGGGCAATAGGTTCTCAAAACAGTGTGAGACTTATAATGTTGTTTCAGTGCTATTTTTGTGTTTTATTAGTAGATTTTTCACTTGAAAATAGTGGTGGCAATTAAGTTTAACAACCTGTGAATCGAAGTTGACATAAGTAGCATCAGATAATTAAGAGACAATTTCCATTTAGTTTACTGCATATTGAGAGGTTGGCTTGCCATTTTCCTTTGTCATTTAAATCTATTTATCCATCTATAGACCCAATGAGAGAAAAGACATAGAAGGCATACCTTTGCAAAGAGATTGCTTTTATGTTGTTGATGTTCACTGCAACGTGTTTGATTACCTCTTCTGCTTTTAATCCATCATCTGGTGAGAGGAAATGGTTTTATTGATAACTATAATAATTATCAATTTTTTGTAATTAACGGGAATGGCAACCTGGTGAGTTTTTAATCATTTGATTTAAAAATTAATACAAAGTAGCTAGGTAGCATTAACAAAGACATCCTGACAAAGTGGGTGGTGTTTTTACCCAAGTAAAAAAAATACACCAAGAATATTGTATACCTGACAACCACACAGCAACGACTTGGCGTTTAGTGAGGCCGACTTTTTGGAGGACTAAAAGATGTGTGCCAGTCAGAGGATCACATGTGTCCTCGCCGACGTGCTGTAATATTTGTGGCACAAAAGGTGATTTGTTATGTGCCACCAAGACCAAGCAGCTGTCAAGGATGCTTACCAGCTCTTGATTCTCATTTAGTTTCCTTTTGAATAAAAAGAATATTGTTTCAGTAAACAAACAATTTGAGGGGCTTTAAAAGGGAAGTACATGTACTTCTTGTTCTTTTTTCAAAGTACAAGTGAGGCATTAGGCACTTAAGGATCAAGAGAAAAAATAAATTGGCATGTCAACAAAAGAAGAGAACTGTTTTAAATGGGTGGTTTTCCTTGGTGATGACCTAGAATTTTTCAGATAATTTACGCTCATAAACCTAATAACTTTAAATATAAACTTGATATCGTTTTACTTCTGGCTGATATTGTGTTCATCCTTTTTTTTGTATGAAAAAATAATTAATTTTTTCATATCTTTCAGCCTACAGTACCTTATTACACTGATGCTCTCGTCACTTTCGTCAAATAGTATGACTACTATTGGTGTCAGGTCTTGGTGACTCTGTGAAATAACCTAAACAAAATGCCGGCGATGTGTCAATTATAGAAGTCTATAACACTATAAGATACAAAACAACCACAGAACAGCACTTTCATATCATCAATCAAAATAATTGTAAATTGTTGCTTCTTGAGTGTATAGACTACTCCATATTTTTTTTTTCGAATAATAAAGAAGCCAAGAGAACTTGCCTGGTCGAATGTAAATGGGCATGGTGTGAACATCATGCTTCTCCCCAAGAGGAGGTGTAGTAGTTGGACCTGCTGTAAGGGTCCTTCCATTTCTGAAAGCAAATTTTGCACTGCAGTCAATGAGTGAAATTGAGGAAGGCCCTTAAAGAAACACATTCCTGAGATATACATGTACAGAGGAGAACCTTTTTTTATTGCTTTGACTTTTTTATTATTACTTGAAAAGTGCAACTTAACAGTTGTTCACTACTTTAGAGGTGCATTCGAAGTTAATAAGTAATGCAAACTATTAGCTTGTTCAACTTTTTATCCAGTATTGCATAACCACTTCCTTGAAGCGAAACCACCTCTGATACACGTAAAGAGTGTCTTATCTTTTATCCAACCATCTTAAAGGCAATAATCATGGCTTTTGTATTGTTTTTCCAATCCACTTATCAATTGTGCCTGAAATCATCAATGAAAACCCTTCCATGTGTTTGAATTGTAAGTAACCAGGCCAACTAAATGTAGGTACAGTAGCTAGCTTGTATTTGTAGACTTATATTGTGTTTCAAGACAGATAACTTTAAAATATGTTGAATTTTCTCACCAAAGACTTCAGCACCCTCCATGGACTCTGTGCATGTGACTTCTCCTCCTAACATAATCAGAAAAAATAAGGATAACAGCCATCGCGGCTAATAAACATACATGCCCAAATGCTGCTATAACATTTATTAGTACTGTTGGGCCAAAAATGTGTGGGAGTTGTAGTGACATAAGGGCTACTGTTTAGTGTGCTGGAATCTGGATCCAGAAATGCCAGTTTGTCTAGGTTGTTGCACTGTCTCCTTGGACAAGCTTCACACAGTGGCTCACTTAATGCAAACTTTGCATAGTGGGCCAAACTAGGAGGTTGCTTAGTTTCTACATGTATCTTATCCCACAGACTGTACAGTGTATAAAAATCCCACAAATGTGATTGACGTGGATAAGTCATTGATAGTATATTTTGTCAAGAGCGAGCACCATAATAATTATTCTTTTTTGTTTGGTTACGGTTTATAACCATACCAGACTGGATGTTTTCTTGAAGTTCCTGTGTGGTTCCTTTTGTTGACATCATATCTGTAATGGAATAATTGTACACACAGATTTCTAAGTTTATTTTCACACTTGATTCTCTGTAAATTCAAGTATGTCATTGAAGAACAAGGAACACACTTAGAAACAGACTACTGCAATTAAGACAAATAATTTATATATGATCATGGTATTAAGGAAATTATAGCATGTAAACATGATTAAACATAAACTGGTAGTAAAGATGTAGAGGAAAATGTACAGACTTAAGACTGAAAGCTGATACATTCCCTTTTTATTTGAAGGGTTGGCAGTAGCAAAAACAAATAGACTTCAATTTTGTTACATATAGAGTGTTTGTTTTTTTTTCAGTTCTTCAATTCAGTAATTCGGAAATATTACCCTGAGCTGATCTGGATGTATAGGAAAGGGAAAATTTGCTCTTCCAAACTGTATGCTGGTTAATTAAGTTATGTATGATAAAACTTTTTTGTTTCACCAATGACTGACTACTCATACCATATCTCTTTTTCAACAGGTCCATTATAGGTGTCTGATCTGCAATGGTATGAGAACTGTCAATTAAGGTAATTCCTCTCAATTGCATGGTGCATCCTTACTGCACATAATTTGTGACATGAAACACTGCATTTGGAGCCATGGAGGAGTATGAGATGGTGAACTGTGGTCCATTTTCCTTACATTATTTGCAAGACAGGGGGACTAGGCTCTAGCTTTCAATATACTATACTTTTTAATATACAACTATGTACCTGTATGTACATAGTTTTTTGTTGCATAATAACAATTTTTCAAGTTCTTCAAGTTTCGAATATGTACATGTATCACACACCCTAAAAACACTCATCATCCATCAAAAGTAATGTCCTCTATATGTTACCAATAGTGATACAATTTATTATGTAAAGAAAGTAAAAATGCATTAATTTTTGTCCAATTTCATACCAGGAACTTGGCTTGTAGATCTAACAGACACTACTTGTAGGTCTGGAGTATTTACTTGTTGGGCAAGACTCACATTGACCTGTCCTACAGACATCAATATAGATAATGCATTAATAATAATAATAATAATAATAATAATAAAGTTGCTTATATAGAGCTATAATAACAAAAGTTCTAGAGCACTTCACAAAAAAAGAAGAAAATAGAATGAGAAAACTATAGTGCATAAGAAATAAAATATTGTTTACAGTGTAAAAAGACAAGTTTTCAGAGATGACTTACTGGTAAACATACTGATGCTGGAGCTACCCCTGATATAGCTAGGGAGACAGTTCAATAACTTGCTGTACTTACAGAGAATACAAGTGGTTTATAAAAAGATACACAAGTTTCACTAAAGGGAAGTTAGTTTGGTTATTGTAAGACTTAAAGAGGGGGAAGGAAGACCACAGAGATCATCATTGCATTGTGCTTGTGTTTTGTTTTTAATATTATTCAGACTCACTGGCTTTGCTACATTGAAAGGTTTGGCCTTCCTTTTTTTCATATATATATATATATATATATATATTGCAATAATATTTTATATGTACCTCTAACACCACTTCCAGATGGCAAAGGAGCAGTGGGTCGCCCTGTTGCCCTAGCTGTAACAGCAGCTGTCAGTGTCGATGCTGATGCCGATGTAGATGTGACAGGAGCTGTCATAGTTGATGCTGATGCTGGTGCTGATGTGATACCAGCTGTCATTGTGGATGCTGATGTAGTAACAGTGGTTGTCACTGTTGATGCAATGCTGCAGTTAACTGAATAGGGCTTTCAATAAGGCAATAATTTATTGTTTATTTATTATTGGATTGTTGAAAATGTGATCTACAAAATTTTTAATATTTGCAACTTTAATACTTTCAAAATGTACTATTTCAGAATGGCCTTCAGTGATTGGAATTTTTAATTCAACTGAAGCAACCATACATCAACAACCAAACATTCAAACTATCTTAAAAGAGCTCTTCTCAGTGTCCAGCAAAATTCTTATGGCAAAGTAAACAGATTATTCAAATTGTTTTATTCTGAAATAATTTGGGATTTTTCTCTTGTAAATTTATAACAAGGAATTTATTGTAGTCATTACGCTGTATAACCTAAGCGTGTGCTAATACTCTTAACAACTAACCTCCAGAGTCGATGAATACTTTCATTGATCTTTGTCGGAAGGCATTGTGGATGTTGTATCCACTTGCTAGTCCTCTGAAAACTCTGATCATTTCAGAACCCCGGTTGATAGATTTCAATAGTGTCATGCTAGAAAGAAATGTAAAATTATATTTTAAAGGCAATGAAAGAATAATTATGAAAAGGACTGTGTTGGGTTTACATGTATAATAAAAATTATGTTCAAAGATCTTATGCAGTTAAGTGCTATGAACGTGAAATGGTTGGACAACATAAATAAATAGAAATGAAGGGGATCATTGTCAGGGACATTTGATTTCGTAACAAGATCAACATTGGGTGCAGTGTAGGCTTGATTTGGCCCACCAGAGATACTGCATGTCACGTTTCTTATTTCTTCGCATGCAATGCAATGCAATGCAAGGTAATTCCAAAAAAAAAAAAAAAACTCCTCGTTATTCTTGTGAAGCAGACCACTTCTCGGTTCACGATGCGTCGAACCGCGTGGAGAATACCCAGCTAGATCTGAGAATCCCCGTTCCTTTTATTAACGCACCGTTGAATAACAATAGCGCCCACTGTAATATGCCTCGTTCTTCAAAAGCTGAGTTGTAAAATTACATACCTCGTGGGGTTTACTCCCGCCAGAGTAGGGATATTAGTTGCCAGTAGGTTTGCCATTTGATCAGTGGTATGCCTTTTTGAGAACTCGATGTCCTTAACTCTCCCTTCATTCAACAACGTTTGCATCCTTGACCTTCGAGGAATTGCCTTCATTGAGGCATCCTCTTGCCGCAAGTGGACAAAAGTTCTTGTGAGTGATGCATTATTTTCCACATTGTCACGCAACGATTGTAGTAGGGCTGCAGCCTGTGCCTCTACTTCAGCTTGATCTAGTGGAGCACTAGAATTGTTGTCGTCAGACATAGTCAATTTCTTCTAATTAGTAACTGGTTTCTGAACGTTTCGTAACTGAGTGCAGTGTGATGCGCAGTGTAGATGTGCGAAGTGAAGAGATACGATATGAGATCCACTCTGTGTCCACTGAATCGCTCCGAAATTTGGGTGTGTACTTTGATTGACATTAATTTGACAGGTATCTTTTGTGTATAAATGCACGCTGTAGATTTTGCCAAATTGGTTTTTTTTAACAGGAAGTCTTTTTTGGGATCGGCTTTTCTCAACACCTCAATTGGTCTTTCACACATCTCAAACTCCTTGCCGGGTGAGCGTTTTAAAACGGCATTCAGTCTACTAGCATAGACTTTTAACAAACTTTTAACCGCCTGTATTAAAACATGCCATGTTGGCCATTTCTCGAGGAACACAACCCACAAAGCGGAAAAAGGTGGAACAGGCGAAGGTGTGTCATTTATGCAAGGCGTGAAATAGTTTTGACGGCCCAAGGTTTTCGCTTTTTTATGCTAGATGTTTCATGAAAGAGTTGGTACTCTTTTCTTTTAATTCACGTCACAAAAAAGTGTAAACAAGCTCTCGAATGATGTCTTTGCTTGTTCTATTCGAGTACGCCATTTTGCTGGAAAGTTGTTAAAATGCCTTATTGAAATTTTCTCCAGTTGCGAGGAAAAGGTGTTGCTTGCGACTCCTAAACAAAGGACATGTAGGCTCCTCGTTTCAAATTTTTGATAAAATTCCCGGTCTTTTGAAAACAGCTTGCATTTTTAACTCGCGAAACGCAAGACGAGTTGTTTTCACTAAATTTACGTTCTTTTCAAAGGTTGTTTAACGGAAATTGTCCCATCTAAAAAAGCAGTGAATGTTGAGTTCGCCAGATAGCTATCTTGCTGAGAATAATAGATCGATTATTAATTACAAATACGCGCTACAGGTTTTCTCACTTTAAAGTGTTCTGCTCTGTTCTTGTGATCTTAGGCAAATTTTACTTGAGAAGAGAACGTGCTATTCAGCTGTCAAATTGGATGTAATAAACTATTTTAGTGATAGTTCAACACGCTACTGCTGCTCTTAAAAATTATCGGTGTGATGGACAACATCGTCGACTTCAACTTGCCAGTTCCCGACCAGTTACAATGTCCAGTTTGGTAAGGTTTGCAATCTAAACTCCTACAATAATCTAGGCCGACTAGAATGATTCGCTGTATCTAGATATCTCGGCATGTACCGAGAAGTGTAGTTTCAAATACTAGATAATGGCTGAACTTTTTGTGAATTTTCACAAAATATCTCATAAAAATGATTTCCTTGAGGTTAGGCCAGATTCACACTCCTTACTTTTCATGAGCTGAACTAAATTAGACTGAGTTTGGGCCGATCCAAATAGTGACAAAAGTACGACCATTGATTCAGACGTCAAAATCAGTTAAAGTTTCCCGTTGCAAATTGCGGATATTCCTAATTCAGTTCCAGGAAACTAATCAATATAGTCAGTGATTATATATACAGTTTTATTATAATTTTGGCACATGAAAAGTTCGGCGTCTGAATCGAAGCCGTTGATAAGCGGGAAGAAGGGCCATCGCTGAAATTAGAGACTACTCGCAGTTTAAAAAAGGAGTGGAGCAAAATACAAATCACAAGAGACAACTTTGCTGGTAAAAACTGGAGCTCATTTTCCTGGGAAGTTTTAGCGGTGTGTTTAGTTCACCAGTCACAGAAACAAATTACCCCCCACCCCAGGCCTCAGTGCTAAGATGTATTGTCATCCTTCACTGTTTGCAGTTACGAGCTGATGCTAACGTGCTACCTGGTCTCGAATTGCGGACATTCAATTTGTGGTTCGTGTCAAAAGAGACAAGAGGACCAGTCGGCAACCAGATGTCCAGTGTGCAATACCACACTGGTTTGTTACATTCCCAACATCGCTCTCAGAAATGCGGCAAGGGATTTAGCTTGTACCTGCAAACACTGTAAATGCCAAATCACTGCAGAGGCTATTTTCTCCCACGAAAAGGAATGTGGTGAAATTCCTCTGCAGTGCAATACATGCCCCGAGAAATTTCCAAGGAATCAATTCAGATTCCATGATTGTCCGAACGAGGTCACTGACTGCAAATGTGGAACCAGAGTCAAGAGGATTGAAATGCAGCAGCACAAAACGCACCGCTGTCCCTGCCTTCCCGCCTTCTGTCCATTAGCGTGTGGGTTAGAACTTGCAAGGTATTTTACATGTCTGATTGTTGGTGTTGTTGTTAGGCTTTATCCGATTCAGTGCATGTTAAAACTTTTTTATGTGTACTCAGTCTTGTAGAACTTAGCGGTCGCATTGGAAGAAATATGTTGAAAAAGAGCGCCTGCATGGTATTTACATCATACTTAGCTACTAACTAAGTTGGCATTCAAAGACTTAGCAGCATTTTTTTTTATCGCGTTAATTGGTGGCTTTACAATTTCTTTTATGTCTCAACATTTAGTCGGTGTTTTTTTCATTTGCTTTTAGGGACAAGGCGACTTGCTAATTCCTATCTGCTCGTTTTTAACCTTTGACCATAGCGCCTCTAGGAAAGGCGGGGTATCAAGCAGTTTTTTCATAGTTCTATTTATGATTATTTTTCTACATGAAATCAAAATGTTGAAGCGTTCTATTTATCGGCAGAAAAACTAATAACTTTCCCATTGGTTTCTCCGACAGAAAAGATATTCCATTTCACATGGTTAAGTGCCCAAAGCGTGTCGTCCAGTGTGCCGTTCCTGGTTGCCAAGTGATGATCCGGTTATCAGAAATTGTGGCTCGCAACAGAGAAAACACAACAAAACATTTGGATTTGTATGAAATTGACCGACAGAAAAAGGCGTGGTCTCTAAATGAAGTAAGAGTTTTCCTCCTCATGATAATAAAGCTAGTAATTTACGTAGGTCATCGAACAGTGTACAGTACGGCTTTATTGATTCGAAGACTCTAAAATGAGCACGGCTCCTGAATTAGTGAAAATATCAATTAGCCTGCTCCTTCCGTAAGGGCCCAGAAGCAGTTAAATCGCCAACATGTTCTGGCAAAATTTGAAAAATCGAAATTTTTACAAGGCCGTAGGGCCAAAATTCAAAAGTGACCAAAACGTGCTGGAAACGTTGCAATCGTGATCTACTAACCAAATGTAGGTAAATTAGCCTTAAGTTTTTATCATTAATTTTAATTATTTGGCTGGAATGCGCGGGTAATACGTTGGCTCTGTTATCTCCATTCTTCTTTTTGATAGGCCACGATCTCCACCGAAATACAATGTAAGGGTTCTGTCCTCCTCACTTCGGTAGTACCGCATGACTGGAAATGGCCCATCGCTTCCCCTCCGATGGATGCATTTGACAGAAAGTGGAGACTGGTTCTTACTAGAGGAAAGCTGTGGCTTCAGCATTTTAGAGGGGTCGACACTATTAGAATTTCTTTCGCGTAAGTGTAGTTCAAGGCTTCCTATACTTGTCAAGGTTGTAAATGTGTGCCATTTAGGCTGAAATGATATGTGTTACTTAATGTTAAAGTTGGCGGTCAAATATTTGAGCCGCTGACAACAACCTGAATATATCTTTTATTTGTTCTAGAGTTTTCATTGAAAATACAAGCAGCGCTGTTACGAAAGTGTTCGTCGGGCGCGGTAATATCAAGCTGAAGGAAAGAAGAGGCCACGGCTTCATATTACCAACAGATTTCAAAGAGGGAACGGAATTGCGGGTGAAATGCCGCGTATTAGAATTAGCCGCTTACCTGAAATAGAAGTTTTAGTTTAGTATAGTTTAGTTTAGTTTAGATAAGTTTAGTTTAGTTCAGTTTACCCATTTAAACCATAATAGTGATTGGATATATGCATACTTGTCAGGAGAATTAAGGACAGGATTTAAAAAAGGGGATTGCTTGATATTTAAACGACTTCTTCCCACTACTTCTATAAGGGCAACGATTTAGAATTTGATTTAGATTATAAGAACTCCAGCGCAAATACAAATAAATTTTAAGGTAAATTGTAGCTAAAAAACGGGGGATTCAAGAGCACATTTCAGAAGCTCAAATTGCGATTCTTTGATTGAATGAATTTGTGGCCAGATTTAAAAGGAAAAGTCTTGAAACAAACGAAAAAAAGGTGTTTAACCAGATTGCCGCCCTTAACACTTTTGATTACTTTCTTCTTATCCAAATCCGATGCTAGAGTATTGTCACAAGCATGCTGCGTGTTGCAAACTCTTACGCCATCACCCATTTGTTAAAGTGCACAAAAAAATTGGAAGGTATAATAAAGGTTTATGTTATGTCATTGTTTGCTTTATCATTGATTTCTTTAAATGGGCAGGGTCAGTAAGTGACAGTGAGGTTTGCAGGCTGAACACAATAGAAACTCAACACAGTTCAGGTGTTACAAATGTTGAATTTTAATGCAACGGAAAGGCCCTACTAAATTAAACTTGATTCAGATATTCAAGTCA
>OX419336.1:21252620-21287620 GCA_948470475.1 Galaxea fascicularis | reverse complement strand
CCTAGTTAATAAAACTAAATGTTATTCAGGCATTTTCAGGTCTTTTTTAATATTGCTGGGAAAAAAATATCTGTTCCTTTTTGCCAGCAAGACACACAAGATATTTCCCAGCCAGCTAGATAAAATTGGTTGGTTTCCCAGCCAGGTGCAAATTGAGCACCCTGTACAACAACAAAAAAGACAATTTCATATGTCGTAACCCAAAATGAGCGCGGAAAAAGACCTCAAATCAAGCCGTCAGTGGGGGGGGGGAGAGGAAACACAAATTTCTCACAACAATCCACACTCACACTGCTACCACAACCATCAGCAGAAAGAAATTTCATAACCAACTCCGGGAAATAACTGATATTTTGTCAGCCAGCACAATACCTCAGGGGAACAGATAAAGTGAGGAACAGATTCGTTTTGTGTCCCTGCAACCTGGCAACTCACTGTAAACTTTAAAACTGCATCAAAGTTTATTCATCCCTTTTAATATCCATTTGATTCTTAATTTCCTTATGGCACCAGACTGCCGGTTTGCAAGCAACATCATTCTTTACCCCCGCCTGTCTGAACAAAACAGTGTTTGCTCAAATCATTGTTGGTGATAACGGTCGAGTGTGCAGCTTGACTAAACCTTGTCCAGATAATTACCTTCGGCTAGTCATTTGGGTCCCGTTGTTCTAAACGGGATTAACGCTAACCTAGGATTACGAGTTAACCAAAATTTTAATATCCCCCGTCGAGAAGGTTTTTTAAATCAAAATGTACGCTTACAGTAAAGTTCAATTCCAGCCAAAAGTTAAGGATGAAAATCTTTTGGAAATGTTTTTATTGCAAAGAGACTAAAAGGTCACTCGAATCCGGACTTAGTCATGCTTTGGACAACTGGGCCTTGATGTTTAGATGGTAAAGATAAGTCATCAAAGACTTTCCTACTAAGGTTTTGTGATGGTGTCATATATGTTGCCCCACGACAGAATTTTTTATGTATACCTCATCCACTGCATCTGAGGTTTATTTATCGTATTTATTATCCATTGGGGTTGTTGTTTCCATAACTACGAATTAAATCAAAGCTGCAGCAGAAAATATGCCACCGTATCTTTGAAATCTATGCTAGGCCCGATACAGATCGACGCCGATCTTTTCTTGAGCCGAAGTTAATTCCAATTTGCATCAAATTGACAAAATTATTCCCGTTTATTCAGACGCCGAGCTTAAGTTGCCGGGCTTTCCACAGGTGTTCCTAACTCAGTCCCAGTTCCAGTTCTGAGTAAAACTGCATAAATACATTGTAGAAAACAATATATTCATTAGGTTCGACATAAAAAGGTTCGGCGTGTGCATGAATCACAGCCTTCCCTCGAAATTTCCTCCTCATCCAGGCGAAAGGATCGGCTGAGCAGTTGCATATTACATTTACGGCGTAGGAATTGGGCCTTAGCCTATTTTTTATAGCAGTCATAATTAGATGGTGTGCTCTTGTCATTTCCCTCGTGTCAGTTTGCTTGGTTGAAAACTTTTTATAATATTGTACATTACTTAATTTAAATGGTGGATCACCTGGAAACTAGTGAACAGCTAAGTGTGTTTTATTGTCCACGTTAAATAAAGTATGTATGTATGTATGTATGTATATATGTAAAGATCTTTCAGGTTTGAAGTTGTTTTTTAAGGCCGTGGTTAATTCAGACTAATTTTGGATCTGACTTCACCACCAAAAGCATAGAAGGTGCGTTATAAGCAACTACAACTGCAAGAAATCGATTCTAGATACCCTCTTGAAATTGTAAGCTTCGGTTTGACAGTATAGAGGGTTATATCGTCGTTTGTCGAATAGACAGCTTCCCTTGAAAGCAAGTATCAGCCGCTTAAGAGATTGCTCAGGAACCATTCCGTTGTTTTCTCTGCTTAAGCCATTATTAACTAAATTTCTAAATTTGTTAGAATTTCATTCATTCAGCTCATCTGCAAATTTATCCAGCTAGCTTGGGCCGGTAGTTGTTTAGATCAGAAACAAAGCCATGTTTAAAGACAGGTGTCACTTTAGACATGTTTCAGTCAGTGGGGAAAATACCAGTCAGTAGCGATTGATTAAATACACCCGTTAGAGAGGGCGTGGCAGCATCAGCGGAAATTTTTAGTTGCCTTGCTTTCATGGATAACTCTAAGAAGTTTGAAACTGGGAGCAGTCTCCAGACCGACACTAATACGGGAAAAAAACTTATTTTATTTTATTTATTTGCCACACACAATGAACTTACAATGATCGAAGCACAAAATTACAATGATTAACATGGAGAAAAAAAAAAGTAAACTAAAATATGATAAAGAGAAAAATGGCGCGGGAATCAAATAAAAAACATGGGGCTTGTAGGGCGTAGGTTCCCTCACTAGAAATAAAAGATGACTAATTATAAACTTGGACAACATGATAACTGAAGTACTAACAAGTCATATTTGTACACACTTACTATAATTAGTAATTACTGATAATAGATGTTTTACGTTTGTTCCTAATATCAGGAGAAAGAGAGGTTAAAAATTTAGGACCTTGATAGAAGATAGAGGATTACCGGATATTTGTTCTACATAAGTGTAGACGAAAGGAATCTGCATTCCTTGTATTGTAACTATGGATTTTACTGGCTTTTCTTTACTTTTTTGAGAAATAGTTGGCGAACTTTGGAGGGGGAATAAAGTTCTTAAAGGAGAACATGAACTGCTTTAGATGTAGCAAATGATTTGAACAAGTTAAGTTTCTTAAAAATAGGTGCTGCAGGAGCATTTTTATAGGTATTATACACTATCATTAACGCACGTTGAGACTATATAAAGGATTATACTAGGGGTGTTAGGGATAGTAAAAGATAACGGGAGAAACATTACAGGGATAAGGTATAACTATTCCCGCCCAAACAGGTCCTCAAATATTAACCTGAAGCAACTTTTTGGCGCACTCGCATTTGCTTAACGGTCAAATTCTTCTTATAGTAAGAAAATTTCAAGCTTTGAAGGCATTATCTTACGGTCCTCCATTACTAACGATACTGACGTCATTTGCTCGCGAGACGCCAGGTCATGAGTAACACTGTGTAAAGAAAATATTTTCAAGAACAGTTGATTTTCACCTAGCTAGCTGAAGCAGTGATAAATTAACCAAAAGCCTTGACGCAACTCGGTTCACGCAATGCATCCATTCTACGTTTGAAGTCGTTTTAGTATTAGCTATCAGCCTTAACGCAATAACATTTTATGATGGATTACCATTGTTAAGCGAATCATGATAGAGTCCGCACGCACTAGGTTAAAAAGATTTGTTTGGCTCTATAATGAAAATCTCGACAAATTTTGTGTCAACCAAATTTTGAGTTTGCTAATCGCGCACGCACATGCCATTTTAAAGCCTGCAATTTGTAAGAATCTGACAGTTTTGACGCTTAACAAAAATTTGTCCTGCTCTGATGACGCTTTAGAAGTTTGGTACGGCTTGAAAAAATTTAGGGCGGACGAAAAACGCCGTTCGCACATGCAGAACGCAACTGATGACAAACACATTTTTGCAAAATAAACAATACTTCGCCTACTCGTACGCGTCCTAACATTTTAAAGACAATTGTTATTTATGTTGTATATCAACACCTTCAGGAATGTGAAAAACGGGAAACGCCCGGGATAGCACTATTGCGGACAAAGGGCTTCTCAAATTGGGATGTCCACAATCCACCCCTCCCCTCCCCCAACCCCCGACTTATAAAAGGATCTGATCTTCAGCGTGTAATTCGTATCTTTGTTGGACGGAGTAAAATCTATAAAGTAACTCTTAGGCAGGGAAGGGTTAAACTACTCGGGTTTCTAAAAACAAATTGGACTGTTCACGTGCTTTAAAATTCACTACTTCAACCCTACCCCTCCCGTCCCCACCTGAGCACGCTCAGACAGTGGCAGGAAATAAAAATTTGACACTGGCCATTGCAAATTTGCTATTCAGTTGTGTGGCAGAGCTAACTTCGAAAGTAATTTAACGAAACTGGTTTCACGATATGAATTTACTTCAACTTTCGGCACTGGCAGACGGGGATGTGAGGGAATTAATAACTTGGTTGCAGATGCGTCGTTTGCTGGCAAATCCGCTTCGTTGTGGAAATTGCAACCAAGATATGGTTATTGCTGCTCGAAATGCAGACCACATTGACGGCTATCGGTGGTGAGTATTCTACTGTATTGTACTCTATTCTTTTAAAAGCCATAACAGTTAATTTCTGTTTAAGGTAATACAGGTATTAGGGAAAAACAAACCAAAAACTAACTAAAGCAGAAAAATACCGTGAAAAAAACCCCCGTCAAAACGAAGGAATGAATGAAGAATCCAGAATGTTGATCAAACCGTGAATTACTAAATGAGTCCAGTACGGGCCATGCGATCGAACAAAGAGATCAAAGATAACAGGTAAAGTAAATGACCCTAAAATTAAAGCCGTTTTTCCCTGTCCGAATTGCGAAAGTGGCAATGCAGAGACCGCGATCTGTGGACAACAGAGACTTCTTTGTTTCTACTAGACTGGAAACGCACACGTACTGCAACAGCGGGAGAACGTTCGTTGCTCGTTGTATCGTGTTTCGCTCTTCGAACTATAAGAACACTAAGTCATCATCTTAATAAAACTTTCTCTCTTTCTTTCTTTCTTTTGTTCCTATAATTAAATGGCATTTGGCGCACACTATCATGATACTCTGTACTTTTTAATCTAACTGAAGATGACACTTGAGATAGTTCTGCCGAAACATGTTTTTAAAAAACATTGTGTTATTTTTAAAAAAAGCAACGTGTTTGCTACTATCTAGACCTCTCGGCAATATTATCCATGACGTAGTACAAAAGTATTAACTAGAAGGGTACAGAGAATGAACAAAGAAAATTAAATTGAACTACAAAATGCCATTCTAAGATCCGCCTTTCGGACGACATGTCTTTGCAGGCGTTGTACAGGATGCAGGAAGAAGCGAAGCGTGAGGTGCAATTCCCTTTTCGCAGAATTCCCAAGGTTACCGATGGGGAAAGTCTTGGTTTGCTTGTACCTGTGGTCAAATGACGACAGGCAAGCCACGGCAGCACGTATGCTGGACATCAATCCCAGTGAGGTATCCAAGATATTTCAATTGCTGAGAGACGTGGTTTCCTGGGATCTTCAGCAGCGTCCTATCATTCCATTTGGCGCTCCTTTCGTGGCAAAAGTGGACGAAAGTAAATTCAACCACAAAGCTAAGGTGATAACAATAAATAAAAAGTACTTCTGTCAATAAGGTTGAAAACATAGAGAACCGCCTTGGCACGTGACAGTGAATGACATATTTTATCCTCTAATTTTGGGGACTGAACACTGTTAAAAACATAGTTCAGCTTGGCCGAGTTTCTTGTCAACTTTTGGATTAATTTTAACAAAATTGACGGCATTTTTTCCTTTGACGAATCCGTAGCAATGTGAACAGTCTATTATGCATGACACCAGCGGGCATCCACACACTCCACGTTAAGGTTGCTAGCCCGATGTGAAGTCCAGGAAAAAATAAATTTTTGGCATAATACATAGCCTATCTTTTCGCCTATGAAAACAATTTCATGGGTGATCATGAACCTTGTGATTGTCCGCTACTCCTTGTCGATTTTCTTAATGTACTATAGGGCGTGACACCAAAATGGCCAAAAATTGAAATGCACGTCAGAAGAGAATCCTTGAAATGTTAATCCTTGAAAGATAAATTATTTATGTTTTATGCATTTACAGGGAAACCGAGGAAGAAGGGCGAGAAGAGACAACTGGGTGTTTGGCGTGGTCTCTACCGCCTATTCTCCAGCGAGAGGATACTTTGAGGTTGTGGATCGTAGAGATAGAGCCACCCTGATGCCCATCTTGCAGAGGGTGTTGCTGCCGGGAACAGAAGTCCACAGCGATGACTGGGGAGCCTATTCCAATCTACCAGCCCATGCAGCCACTGTACAGACTCATCGAGTGGTAGTGCATGCTGCCAATTTTGTGGACCCTGTTACTGGCGTGCATACACAGGAAGTGGAATCAGCTTGGGCCAGATTAAAGTATAAAGTAAAAATGAGGAAGGGCGTCAGGAACTATGATTTACAATCTTTCCTCAATGAGCACATGTGGCGAGACTGGAGAGGGGAGACCGATGTTTTTGATAATATTATTCCTGTAATTTCGAGATATTTTGAAAATACCCCAGTTTAGCAGAAATTAATCAGACTTCAAATGTTAGTACTGTATGACGAAATTCTCATCTTTACTATCCAAGACATTTAAAAATATAAACAAGTAATCTGTACGAGAAGAAGAATGTTGTTTATTATTTTCAAATATCTCTTTTTGTTCCCGAGATATTCAAGTTTTTAAAAGATACTATTTGCATATTCAACACATTTTTCAATCTTGAATATCTCCAGAGCCAAAGCAGATACCTTTCATGAAGTTCTATACGATAAAACTTAGGGAAACTTTGGTCAAAATAGCACTTTGAACGGTATTTTTTGTAGCGTTCTTAGAAGATAGACAAATAGTTACAGTTATACTTGGAGACAAAATAAGTTGATTTAGTGGAGAAGATGGTCCGCTATTATTTCAAAGGTCATATTACCAATAATATTTACAACAGTGTTGGTGCATTAAGTGAATCTTAGCAGCACAGATTGTAGTGTGCAACACCGACATACCACTGACCTACAATAATCTGTGAGCTTTTAGTAATGAATGTTTCAATAAACTGCATATCTTTGAAGAGGCATTCTTTGTCCCTTTCTCGTGATTTTCAAAATGATCACCCAGAAAATTTAGTCGGATTTGTTGATACTACGTTCACGGGTAAAAAGTATCAGCTGAAAGTGATTGGATCATGCAGTGAGGGATGAGCAAATGCATAACTGTTTCAGTGAAAAACAGAATTGCCTTTAGTTGAACGCTAATAACTCTATTTTCCTCTCCTTTTCAAACGCGTTTGGGTTGAGCGATCAAAAAAGTTAACATACGTTCTCTCGATGAGGCCACGATTAACACACACGATGACGTAGATCATGAACGTTCTAAAGACGATCTTAGCGATGACGTAGATAATGTTAGCGATGACGTAGATCGTAATCCTTTGGATCGCTAACGTGATCGTATACTACGACGTTGGTGCGAGGCTACGACGATTCAGAGATCGTCAACGTTTGGATCGAGACGATCTGACGAGAATCGTTGAAAAAAGAGAAATCGAGCATGTTGTTAACAACGAGCGCGATGTTTCGAAAGATCGTGACATCGAGCTCATTGTACGATGTAATGCAGAGAACGAGGACGTTCTTTTCAACGTGCTCGATGCACTCGATTAATCGTAGAACGTGCTCGTCATTTTCAACGTGCTCGATGGACTCGATTAATCGTAAAACGTGCTCGTCCTTTTCAACGTCCTCGATGGACTCGATTAATCGTAGAACGTGCTCGTCCTTTTCAACGTGCTCGTTCTACTCGAATTCGTGTCCTGTTCCCAGATGGCAGCATTGATCCCATTGTGTAATTGCAAATCGTAAAATGTAGGGGGGTTTCCCAGAATCAATGAGTGACCCGGAGTATCCAACAAACAGTCCCTTCAGAATTGCGCACTAACTGTATCGGGAAAGCTTAATAAATCGTGCAGAAGTTAACAGCACAGTAAAATGTATCTCATCTTTCAGCGAATGAAAAACATGGCTTGATAAGACGGCAAGAGGATTTAATCAAGGAGCGTGATCTTAGACACCGATTTAAGTCTCTGAACATCTCATGGAGAAAGCTAAAAATTGAAGAATTCCCAGACATTGCTGCTATCCTGGAATACAAATTCGGTGAGGGGGGCAGGATAAAAAGAGGTGGAGGTGGTTTGGAATCTCATCCAAAGCTAACGAACGACATATTCAATATTCTACCGAGCAGCCAATAATGTGACAAACATGAAGGACGCACGCTTGGCTTTACTTTCCTTGCAACCTGAGAACTTTTCTATTAGTCTGCTAACATGCTATAATAATACCCATAACTTCAGGAAGGAAACACGAGAGGTAAAACGGCACCACGAGGGTAGAGGTAAATGCATGCGTATCTCTTCATAAGGCACCTGACACAGCTCCAATAAAGGACTTAGTCATCGATGTTCACTGGAGCTTGGCAAATGTCAATGCCATTCTTGGCAAAGTGGCGCAAAACCCTTCTGAGGTAGTTGTGGACTGCTACGATGCAAAGCAAGTAGTACGCCCGACCGATAGGCACAATCTCAAAACGTGGAGACCATGCGAGTACGAGGATCACACCTACGACCAGTCAAGACAACATGCAATTACTCCCATGAGTCACCTTTTTCTCAAGACCGTGGAAACCAGTCCTGAGTCTCGATTGAGTCATCAGATGTATTGTTGGGGTTGTCGCCAGAGAAGCGTGAAACTTAAATTCATCAAAAGAGAACTGGTAAGGCTGTGACTGTTCTCCGATTATCGCATTATCTGTCAACGAGTTCCTGTTCTTAATGACACTACCACACCTGGATTTGTATTTCCCAGATCCAAAGAGAGGAAAGCTCAAGCAGACTTTCATTTTTGTCGTTAATAATGGTGTCGAGATGCCCCGAAGTCCACTAGTACAGATGCTCCTTGTGCGCCTTCAAAGATACCTTGGAATAAAAAAAGTGACACAGGTATCATTTGCAGAATACCATAGCAAACGAAACCCTGTTGAACGCGTGCACGCATCCGAAGTGAGAGAACTTGCAAAGCACGGGCCGTTTGCGAGGGTAAAGGAAGAACCAAACACGGCAGAACACAAGCAGGCGATGGAAGAGATGGCAGGGCAAGTCCATGAGGTTTTTAGTCATGCGAAATTTGGGGAGGAGCCTATCCTGTGCGTGAGAGGGCAAATCGGAAGAGAAAACTTCATATTCGATGAGGAGGAGGAAATGCACAATTTCCTGGCGCTCACTGAACAACGAAAGCTGGAATGCCCACTAGTGTACAAGATGAGACAAAATGCCCTCAGCGCTGAATTAAGTAATGTTTGGGATGTAGACAATGCATTCGAGGCAGAATATGCAGAGGATTACCAGTTGTTGACCAACGACAGTGGGACAGATATCAAAACGGCCTGGAGGGACAAACACACTACCACTATTTTTGATGACTCATCGTTATACCCTACTCAAACTCTCCAGCCTGTTCCTGATTATGTCAGATGGTACTTGAGTGGTGGAAAGATGCACTATCTTCCCTACGAACAACGACGAGACCTTTCAGATGGTCCATGGAACAAAATTCCAGAATTATTTCTACCATCAAGGATATTAAAACTAGTCTTCCTTTTGCTTCCAAACCTTCCAACGTATGCCATGCAAAGTATCAGCGTTCTATGTTGGTGCCCAGTTGATGATGTTCCTTAGGAAAAAGACCGACGACATGGAGAGGGACTTCCTTGAGTGCGTGGAACAGCAGCTTTGGAGGCAACACACCGTGTACAAGGAAAAAAGAGAAACCCTTGAAGCAAGATGCAGAGAGAAAGGGATTGAGTGCAGTGGCGCCAAGCACCTTCTAGTCAAACGGCTGGCCTCGGCTGATCTCTCAACCCGGCCTTTACCTGTACTGGAGGAGTATTCTGGGGACATATCAACCATTACAACCGTTGCTAAGGAAATCCAAAAGCTTCCAGTTGGTCGTCTGAAGCCAATTCTTCACTTCCATGATATACCAACTGAAGGAAGTAAAGATCAACTTGTGTTGCGGGTCCTTGCAGTTCGAACAGGCACCACTTATCTCTTATTTGCAAGAGAACTTGAAGCCCTAGAGGATTTGATAAAGGTTTCCAAGATCATAGTAGGAGAAGAGATTAAAGCTCATGCAATCGTTGACAGAGTGCTTTATTGCCAGCACTCATTCCAAAGAAAAACAACGCCCTCGCTAAGCAAGACGCGACCTCGAGAACGTGCATCCGTCTTCAACCAAGTCAACGATATCGCAAGCTTAATGCCTGTTCCGGAGGGGATATCTCTTCTGAATCTGAATTCAATCTTTGACGAAATTCAACGCCTCATTACAGCAAAAAGGGAGGCTAACAACCACTAATACAGAGGCCATAAGAACACCTGGAACAAGGGTTGCTGTACTTTGGGGTAAGGAGGATGCCCTGTCAGGGTGGGAGCCAGGACGGTACACTGCAGTTGTACGGGCTTAAAACCACTGTCCGACAAAGATTACCGTAGAGTACAGTAGTGAAAAGGGAGAGCGGTATCAACTAAACGTGAAGGAGAGCATCGAGGAAGGAAAGTTAAAAGTCCTGAAAGTCACTTGTGATAGTGATCTTTATGACGAAGTCACAGAGATTGGAGCCAGGATACCAGTTCTCTGGACTAAGGGCTGTGTCCGAAAAAACTGGCTGGAAACCAGGTAGGAGGGTTTATCTTTGATTCCTTTTTTCCAGCCTTTAAAGCTTAAAGTTAGTCACAATACTGGCTGACACAATTTATACACACTACATATGCCCTCTTCGTTATAGGTTTTATACTTCTTTATATGTTATAGACGTATTAATGCCCTTTATGTTGCTCGACTCACTTATCACTTATTAATTACATTGCAACGGCAATAAAAGTGCGATATTGTAAGTAGTAAGGGGGGTCACTTGGATAAGACAAAAGAATAAATTAAAAGAACAATGGGGTGAGTAATGGAGGCAGGGTGGCCGAGTGGTTAGGGTGCTGGATTTCAATGCGTGTGACCCGGGTTCAAATCCCGCTCTGGCCACTAGCTGGTGTTGTTCTGGGTAAGTACCTGGTTCAACTCCTCGGTTATCCTTGTAAAATAACCAACCGGTTTGCCTCCCACCGGTTGGGATTCTTATCATGTTAAGTTTATTTGATAAATGCTCGGAGATATTAGCTGCATAAGCTACTCTAAAATCCGAGGGTAAATAAAGTATTATTATTATTCCCTAGGGACAGAGAACAATGGGGATATGGTAATTATCACGTGCACAGCACGAGGGCAGGAAGGAGGGTATGACGTCATCATCATAGGGGTCAAAGTCCAGGATTTCGCAATAGGGTTGACTAGTATCGAGGAATGAGATCATCACATAGGTATGTGAAAGAGATTACTCAACTCCATGGCTTGTCACGCATTGTCAGCTCTTTTTTCAAGAAACACTGGCGTGATGAGGTCTTGAAAAATAAAATTGATTCTAATCGAAAAAAACTAGCCGGAATAAATGTGTCTGGATATTGGAATTTCGCCATCAAGCGTTGCCTGGTTCACTAGCTATCTCTCCAACAGACGACAAGTAGTACACATAAATTCTGAGTTGTCTGATCCTCTACCCCTTGTATCCGACATGCCACAAGGAAGCATTCTTGGACCCATTTTGTTTAGTATTTATGTAAACGATCTACCACTCATCCCCTGATCCTGTCTTACCGAAAGTTATGTCGACAACACAAAACTTTACATTTCTTTCCCAGTCCATGACTGGGCTAAGGCTGTTTCTGACTTGAATGCTGACCTTCTACATATCCGAAACTGGCGCTTTGAAAATCGTCTTCTTTTGAACCCTGATAAAACTAAGCTTATTGTTTATGGAAGTCGACAAAGGTTACAAAATCTCCCGGTTATTCGTCTCTCCATCTTAGGAAAAGAATTAACACCGTTAAAGACCTGGGTGTGACTTTTGACTCGAGCCTTACTTTTCAAGAGCATATAGTTAAAACAGTTTCTTCCTGCTTCTCAAGTTTAGCTCAAATTAATCGTATTAAGCATGTGTTTGACAGATCGACTTTAATTACAATAATTAATACTTTAGTGTTTAGTAACTTGTTTTATTGTTCCTCCGTTTGGTCCAGTGCAGCGGCCACCAACCTACTAAGGCTCCAAGCGGTCCAGAACTTTGCAGCCAGGATTATCTGTGGTTCTAGAAAAGTTGACCACGTTACTCTGCTCCTGAAAGAACTGCACTGGCTGCCTATTAAATCTCAACTGTATCCCGCGACGCCGTGCTTGCTTTTAAATGTATGACTGGCTCCGCTCCTACTTATCTCTCTTCGAAGTTTTTAACACGTGGCGAAGTAAGTGGTGGCACCACCAGAAACTCCCAACTTTTGCATATAGCCTTATATAAATCTAAATCTGGACAAAGGACATTCTTTTATCCTACAGTAAGTCTCTGGAACAGTTTAGATAATTCCCTTAAACTCTGTGACTCTTCTCATAATTTTAAGTGTAAACTTAGAGCCAAATTATTTGCTGCTTTCCTATCCCTTCGGTCTTAGTTTTATCTCACGTCTATTTTATTGTATTTTTGTAATTTTTAGATAATTGTCACTGAAAAGCCCTCTTTAGGGAGTGTCAATAAAGTTTGTATTGTATTGTATTCAAAGAGATCAGATGAAAATGTAAACAAGAATATTTAGCGTGAATCAACGAATTATACTAAGTTTGTAATTCGATTGTGTAGAGTGTATTCTTATCCGAATGATGAAATCAAACAAGAATATTTTGCGTGCTTGATCAAAACGAAGTTGTAAAGTCTACATAAAAGATGAATTTGTCAAACTTATCACATGGCGCGCTCCGCTCTCATTGTGAAATCGGAAGTAAACACAGTTTTCGATTCGAGTTTTACCTTGGCTTATTGTAGAAAAACCAAAAACTTGAATCAAAGCGACAATGGAGAACTATCTTCGATTACGATGGAAAGATTGAAAGCTAATGACAGTTTCAGTTTAGTTCAGTTTATTTATAAAATGTTTAATATTACAGAAATTACAGAGACACACAGCGAAATGTGAATATAAATGAATAGACAGCGGCGCAGAGGGACCTCGACTACAAGAATAGTTCATTAGATGTATTGTTACATGCAAATTTCAGTCAAACAATTCACCTGCAAAACATGTTATTGTGATCACTGAGGCACGAATACAAACATCTTTTCTCAAAGTTGACCAAAATTATTTTTACCGTAACAGTTTTTTTATGAAGTTGTATTCGGTTCTTAGGGGTATCTCGCTTCCTTGAGGTCTTAAAAGCACCCTTTGGGCCGACCTTTAAAGTGGTTTGATTCAACTCTCAGTTATAGGTATTAAAACAAGAGTCAGTTCAAGTTGTTTGAAACAATCATTTGAAGCGCACGACTAATGATGATGAATTACACAGACTTGACAATTAAACACACAATACAGAGACTTAAAATCCAGTGAATTTGAAATGAATAAAAGTCAACCGCATTTCTTTCAAGGCTAGAGTTATAACAAAAAGTGCTTGTGCTTTGTAAAGCCCGTTACTTTAATACACGTGGAGCGGCCACTTCCGGTCGCAGCCTCGCTCCAGGTTTTGTTTAAATTTCCCATGAGCGCACGTGCAAGTGGGGACACGAGGTCAAGCAAAATAAAACATGTCTGCGTTGTGTTTAAAAATTACGTTTATTTGGTCTATCCAAAATTGGTCCTTTCGAGCCAGATACAAGAAACCAGCTGCCTGAGGATGAGCCTCAAAAGTATGTGGCACTTGCTGGATGAATGTGTGATATCCCCGCTTCAAAACAGTCCCGAAGTAAGTTCTGAAGACTCGATAAGTCAAGTTTCAAGTCAGAATGATTCCGTTAGGTCAAAGTCCTCGTCCTCGTCTAAGAGAAAGCGAGAACCTAGAGTGAAAGCTGCCGTCGCCAACCTACAGGCAAAACAGTTAGCCGAACAAGTGAAACGAGAAAATGAAGTCCGTGAAGAGGAATTCCATGAAGAAATGGCTCAACGCGACTTAGAGTTAAAACTTGAATATCGGAAACGGGAGCTGGAGCTGCTACGAAAGAAAAGAGAGAGCGAAAAGGCAGTCATTTCAGCCCAGAATAAAGCCGAATTAGCCCAACTCGAACACGAAATAATAGGGCAAGAAGTTACCGAAAGAAATGCCGAAAAGAATCAAGACAACAAGGTCAGTGAAACAGTAACATCTATGAAACATTGTTTAGTTCCAAGTCCTAATGTGAATACTGGTGCTGAAAGTATGGATGAATTTTCAAACCCATGTATTGAAGTGAACCCTGGAATGACTTTGGGATATGTTTCCCAATAACACAAAACGTCAGATCATACATCTCTGCAATATGACAAACAAGTCTCGCAGGCAGATACCCCAGTTAATGCAAAAGCTAAGTGTTTACCGCCAAAGGTCCTAGAGTTTTATGCACCTAACAGCTGTTGGTGCACATCAACTGCAGTTAAGACACCCCTTATTAAAGACAGTGAATCCAATATGCAAACTTACAGTTCTACCCTAAAGCCAACTCAGCCATACCCGTTCAGCCAAGGAAGTGAATATGTATCTCCGCCTATAATCACCCCTGTTGGGTTAGTGTCAGATCTTCAAACAAATACAGCATCCTCATGTCATTACGTGTACTCGCCCCAACAATCGATTGCATACAGTAGTGGATACGCAAGTCCAGTTACGTCAGTTTCTTGGTCAACAAAACCTGAAATTGAGTGTTCAGGAAAACTGAGTAGTCAAACTCATCAAGTCATTCCTTCATTGTTGAGACCTACATGTGTTACTGCATCACCTGCTGTTAATAGTCTCCAAGCCTGTTCCCCTGATCATCCAAAGTTTGCACTTATGTCCAGGTTTGCACGCAGCTGCGAAATTTGCGATTTTTCGTGTCCAAGCGAAAATTGCGACAAATCACAAGGTTGACGATTTTACGCGTTAGTTGCGTTTTTTCGCAGTTCTTCGCTATGTTAATGATTTGGTCTAAAGCCAGTTGTGAAGAACGTGCGATGTTTGCGAAAATTGCGAAAATTGCGAAAAATCGCAAGGTTGACGATTTTTCGCGTTACTTGCGATTTTTCAGAGTTCTTTGTCATGTTAATGATTCGGTCTGAAGCCAGTTGTGAAGAACCTGCGATGTTTGCGAAAATTGCGAAAAATCGCAACGTTGACGATTTCTCGCGTTACTTGCGATTTTTCGGAGTTCTTTGTCATGTTAATGATTCGGTCTGAAGCCAGTTGTGAAGAACCTCCGATTTTTCGAAAATTGCGAAAAATCGCAACGTTGACGATTTTTCGCGTTACTTGCGATTTTTCGGAGTTCTTTGGCATGTTAATGATTGGTCTAAAGCCAGTTGTGAAGAACCTGCGATTTTTGCGAAAATTGGGAACATTTGTTATTTAACGAATGAATCAAAACAAGAACACCAACATGTAATATACCTCGTTCTTTAATCCACAAATCGCAAACAAGCCACTTAAAAACTGGTCGTATTGTGGTGAAAAGAACCTAACGTACAATAATTTTTCAGCGTTTGTCATAATGCCGCTATAACAAATAAATCTGATGACAAGTTCGTACGGGGAATTCGCCGGGTTGGTTGCTTCACAAATCGCAAACAAGCCACTTAAAAACTGGTCGTATTGTGGTGAAAAGAACCTAACGTATAATAATTTTTCAGCGTTTGTCGTAATGCCGCTATAACAAATAAATCTGATGACATGTTGGTACGGGGAATTCGCCGTGTTGGTTGCTTCATATATCCTTTGAACGAAAATCTTGTCTGTAGGAAAAGTATTTTACCGCTTGCATCAGTTAAATTGTCCTGAAGAGGTCCAAAGCTAAAATTTTTTCAACGCTTGGCAAGGCCGCAAGTAACAAAACACTTCCAAGGGACTCTAGATACCCCATTGTTTTATATGCATATTCGTAGTGATCGATGATGAACAAGATATGCCAAACATAGCGGAAAAGGAATGGTTCAGATTGTATAGGTTCTAAAGGGCATTTGTTGCAGCTATTTTCCGTACCTTACGACAGCCAATGTATTAAACACAAAGGTAACAAATTTACCTAATAGATACACCCGGTTCGTTCTATAAGCGACAGGGTACAACGATCTGTTGCCAAGAACAATACACCAGCATTGTAAGTAACCCCTTCTCATTAAAAAAGTTATGTACGGACAATTTAAATTTCCTTATGTGATTATCAATATTTTTGTCTCCAAGCATTAAAAAATTAAAACACCTTGGCATAACTTTGAATTTAGTCTTGCAAGTTTGAACTAAGTGGAAAAATGGTAATAAACAGAAATTCTTATCTCTTACGAATCTACCATTGTCAGTTGAAAAACTTAATATATACTACATCCGAAACAAAGAAACTGTCTCTGAGGAAAACAGACAGTGTTACCAAATACCCTGACCAAACACAATGGTGCATTGATGCATGAGGGAATTATAATTAGAGCCAATTACATGTAACCAGCACTAAATGCAGAATGAGCACATGCACCAAGCAAATGTTAATGGTATATCACAACTAGGAAAGCAAACCAAAATGAAAGCCTATTTACCTTTGATGTTCAACCGAGGAGAACTCTGATAAAGCTTTCTTGTACAAGCCATTTTCAATAAGTTGAAAATGTTTGGATCAATATTTTCCTTTGTTTGTAAGGAAAGCAAAACCACAGCAAAGTAAATTTCAGTGTGTTGAGGACATTCCAGAAGAGGAAACTCCTCAATTCGTTAAAAAACTCCAAAAACTGGGGATATCATTACAAGCATACACAAATGGTTTCAACGATAATAGTCACCCTAATGTTCTTGGGGACAAAAGAAAATATGAAAGCTCTGGAGAAAATGGAAAAAAAAGAAAATTGGAAAACTCACCCTTGCCTTCAACAAATTAATATTTTTACTATTTTGTACCAAGAGCACAACACCTATATGTACTTTCTTTTTATTAAAAAAAGGAGAATTCAAATATCTCAGGTTTTATTTACAACCAATTTCTTTTTATTACAAAATACTTAGGAAAAATGTCACCCCATCATCGTCAACAGTATCAGGTACACATCAAATATAATAGTTTGTCGTGTGCTTATAGAAAATAGAATGAGCATCCCTTTGGGAATTTTGAACATCAATAAACCTGTTTTCAAAGTTTTGCTATACTTAAGTTCTTCTACAATTAATAGATTCACATTTTTCACGATGAATTGCAATATTACGAGCATCTCATAAAGCAGGGTGTTTTCCATTGTGCTTTCAAGTGTGTAATAAACGTGTTTGACATCAAATGTAAAATTCATTTTGTGTATTTTACAACCATTGTGGGTTTCCATTCAAGTATTTCAGTACCAGCAGCAACAACGTATAAGGTGCTTTTGAAGTGAATATTTCAATAGACATTATTGTTACTCCATGGTAAATGAATAAATTGGCCAGCGATTATCAAGCCAAAACTTGCCTTCCCGATACGCGTGCCCTACCCCAACCATTACTAAAATGCAAAACTAACTGTACCTCCCGCTTCACACAATAACATGAGCTTACAAACAAACTTCCGAGTTACCGCTTTTCAAAAACAAATTAAATGTCATAATGAGGGTTGGTGCAATCGCTGACCCCTAGTCCATGGACCACTTAAACGGACTACCCATGAATTACTCTAAATTAGCCACCTTGAAATATGAAACGAATATAAATTTAGTGTACTAGAACCCGCACAAAGGTTAGATAGATCGATAAACACGGAACACTTGCAATGTGAGGGTTTTAACGATCCCCAACAAAAGATCCAATCGATCAAAACAATTGCAATTTAATCCACCAACTTTTCCTACCTTTACATCTGGACCTAACTGTCACAAAATATTACATTTGAGCGAGTTTTCCTTTGGTGCCCTCCATGATAAGGCATCGCATAACACTTCGCGCCGATTTCACCGCCATCCTCCAGCCATCCCCTGCCATCCCCACTATCTTGCATTTCTTCGTATTTCTTTGGTCAGCGGTTGGCTCAAGCAACAACAACAACTATGGAATATGCAGCAAAATATGTCCCCCAATAATTTTGTGTCAAAGGTCCAGATGTTAAGGTAGAAAACTTTGAGACTTAAGGTCAATTGTTTTCATCAATAGCATCTTTGGTTCGGGTTTATTAAGTCTCTTACATTGCAACTGTTCATGTTTCCCTCAAATTTCACGGTGGCTCATTTAGAGTAAATCCATGGGTAGCCCATTCAGGAGTCCATGGACTAGGGGTCAGCCAAATGTTCCAACCCTACAAATAATTTCCTCATGTCAAACGAAGCACGCAGCACGCAGCACGAACTATGTGATTTTGCAGCGCTGTGCAGTCAGTTCTTTATTCTTTCGGCCAGTGGTAATTAAAGCAAGTGCTTAGCTGCCGCACCCGTCTTTTATACTTGCCCGCCATTTTGTTTGCTTTCGTTTCCACGTGTAAAATATAAGAACTGAAATCAGTTCATGTTATTAATTGTGATCGTGATTCATTGGATCCTTTACTTCGTATTATACAACCTAAACGGTAAGAACTGTTTCAAGGACATGCTGATGAACATTTCTTTGGAGAATATCCCTCGGTGATTTGGATTTAGGTATATCGCATGTTAAACCTTTCATTAAGTTTCGCTAAAATGTCATCTCAGAACACAGAACTCAGGACTTGGAACTCAGAACACAGGACTCTGGAATTGTTCGTACGTGGTTATCGACATGTTTTGCGTTCATTCTTGTGGGATTTTGAATAAACTTCGTTTGGAACTTTGAACGTTTACGGGAGGCAGCCACAAACTAAATCTACGTGAGTGCTACGACGACTTGAACGAGAACAAGGGACCATTTGGTACCAGTCCCCTACCAAAGTAAACGCCTTGCTGAAATTGAATGCTATGGTTACATTGGAAATGCCAATGACAATCTTTTAGCTTCTCTAAATAACATAAAATGAATGTCAACGCTACTTAACTCGAAGGTAACCCACCAACACATGGATTTGTGAGTAACTAATATTTATGTATTTATTATTGCATTTTATTGTCCCTTTTTGCTATATATTCTTGTTTTAATATGTGACCTCTCACGCGAAAACGTTCCGAACGGTTAGCCGTTTCTAAACGGATAGCCGTTCACCAGCCGTTCATCAGCCGTTCGAACGGATTGGGCTGCCGTTCGCACGGCTCGAGCTATCCGTTCTAAAAAATTCATCAGCCGTTCGAACGGTTCGAGCTATCCGTTCTAAAAAATTCATCAGCCATTCGAACGGCTCGAGCTATCCGTTCTAAAAAATCCATCAGCCGTTCGAGCGGCTCGAGCTATCCGTTCTAAAAAATTCATCAGCCGTTCGAACAGCTCGAGCTATCCGTCCAAGAAAGAAACAATATTAAGTTACATGTATTTTGGCCGCCGTTCCAACTTCAAAACAATTTTCCACGCTTCATTAAATGACGCATGTCGTCATGTTTACATTACACATACGGTCGTCACGTTTCTGTTCTTAGTTTACCTTCGCTTAAATAACACTCAGTTAATTGTTTACGGAAAAACGTTTGATTCACAAATCACAGGCTCCTTTTAAATCGAAAGCCTTACGGTCCTTACGTGTTTGTGACAGCTTTAGAAGCCACGTGCTTCTTCCTTGTGAGAGATTTTCAATGCAGTACTAGTTTATTTGAGGATTCCATGTTTATTTTCTCATTACAAATGAACCATTGAATTATTTGGTAAGAAAGTTTATTCAGTCGTTTGATCAATAATAATATAAATGTTGCCAGCCGTATGAACTCATCGGTTAATTTTCTCCAGTTCTTCAGCCGTTGTTGGCGTTTGTTGTTGGCAAACCCATCCGTTCATAGAATTTGCAAAGGCGATTAGTCGTACCACCTCTGCCGTTCAAAAAATTAATTTTACCGTTTAATCCGTTCGACCTCATCCGTTCGAAAATTTTCATAGGCCGTTTATCCGTTCGACCTCATCCGTCGAAAATTTTCATTAGCCGTTTATCCATTCGACCTCATCCGTTTGAAAATTTTCGTTAGCCGTTCATCCGTTCGACCTCATCTGTTCGAAAATTTCAATTAGCCGTTCATCCGTTCACGGTATCCGTTTCGAACGGCTTGCCTAGCCGTTCGTCACCCTTTCGCTTGCCGTTCCGTTCAGCTTTCGAACGGCTACCGTTCGGAACGTTTTCACGTGAGAGGTCACATATGACAATAGCAAAAAGGGGTGTATATCCAAGCCTGCAAAAATTGTTGTCCATGAACAAGTAATTTGCCAGACGATGGTCAAGTTTTGACAGGACAAGAGAAAAGACTTGTAAGAAATTCCCGGTCAGAGTGTCTAACCAAGCTAAGCTTTTACCAGTCAAAACCTAAAAGTTACTGGACATTTGTCTGTGACCAACTGTTATTTGCAGGCTTGATATTGGTTATCAAGTGTTACATTTGTTATTAACAACACAATTAATGCATATCGACAAATTTTACAATTTTTCGTAACTTTTGTTTTTTTCGCAATTTTCGTAATATTCGTAGATTTCGTTGCTGCCCCCTCAACCTCTCCTTTTGCTGCTTGACAGTGACTCGACGAATTTTCCAATTTTTGCAATTATAGTAATTTTCGTAATTTCTGTCGATTTCGTCGCTGCCCTCTCAATCTCCCCTTTTGCTGCTTGACAGTGACTTGATGAATTTTCCAATTTTTCGTATTTTTGGTAATTTTCGCAATTTTCGTAATTTCTGTCGATTTCGTCGCTGCCCTCTCAATCTCCCCTTTTGCTGCTTGACAATGACTTGACGAATTTTCCAATTTTTCGTATTTTTTGTTATTTTCGCGATTTTCGTAATTTTCGTAGATTTGGTCGCTGTTCCCTCAACCTCCTCTTTTGCTGCTTGACACTGACTGGACAAATTTTCCAATTTTTCGTAATTTTTGTCATTTTCGCGATTTTCGTAGATTTCATCGCTTCCCTCTCCACCTCCTCTTTTGCTACGTGACACTGACTCGACGAATTTCCTAATTTTTCGTAATTGTTATTTTCGCAATTCTCGTAATTTTCGTAGATTTCGTTGCTGCCCTCTCCACCTCCTCTTTTGCTGCTTGACAGTGACTCGACGAATTTTCTAATTTTTCGTCATTTTTGTTATTTTCGCAATTTTCGTATTTTTCGTAGATTTCGTCGCTTCCCTCTCGGCCTCCTCTTTTGCTACGTGACACTGACTCAACAAATTTTCTAATTTTTCGTAATTATTGTAATTTTCGCAATTTTCGTAGATTTCGTTGCTGCCCTCTCCACCTCCTCTTTTGCTGCTTGACAGTGACTCGACGAATTTTCTAATTTTTCGTAATTTTTGTTATTTTCGCAATTTTCGTAGATTTCTTCGCTGCCTTCTCAACCCCCTCTTTCGTTGTTTGACACTGACTCACACGAATTTTCCAATTTTTTGTAATTTTGGTTATTTTCGCCATTTTTGTAATTTTCGTAGATTTAGTCGCTGCCATCTCAACCTCCTCTTTCACTGTTTTATACTGACTCACACGAAGTTTCCAATTTTCCTTATTTTTTTTAATTTTCGTAGCTGCGTGCAAACCTGGACATATCTCAAAGTTTGAAAGTCCATTGAACCACCCTTGCTCAAGTAGTTCACCATTGTGGTGCCCAAGCCCAAGAAGTACATCGACTTCCCACTCAAGTAAAGTTAAGTCAAACCCTCTGCAACGACCAGTTCAAGTAGACCCTGTGGGAGAACCTGTAGATGCATTCATTGACAGGCTGGTAGATGGTCAGGAGACTGTCTTTATGGCAAATCTCAATAGCTCACAGACAGACTCTGGTATAGCTCTGCTTCGAGCACAGGAGCAGCAACGCTTGCCACCCCTTGAGCTTTTCAAGTTTACAGGCAAGCCGATTGAGTGGCCCAAGTTTATAGAGCGATTTCGTGACCAGATCCATAATAAGATGACACTGACTGACTCGGATCGAATGTCCTATCTCTTTCAAAATCTCAGCGGTGAAGCAAAGAAAGCAGTGGAAAGTTTGGGTGTGACTAGCTATAGTTATCCAACAGCCCTCAAAATACTAAAACGACAATTTGGGAACCTCAGCAGTGTGGCATCAGCCTACTTAAAGAACATGCTTGATAACTCTGTTGTGACTATCTCTTTCAAAATCTCAGCGGTGAAGCAAAGAAAGCAGTGGAAAGTTTGGGTGTGACTAGCTATAGTTATCCAACAGCCCTCAAAATACTAAAACGACAATTTGGGAACCCCAGCAGTGTGGCATCAGCCTACTTGAAGAACATGCTTGATAACTCTGTTGTGACTTCACATGATAGACAGGCCTTGCATGATTATTATTATCAAGTGAAAGCTTGTACCACCTGGTGTGTCAAGATGGGTCAGTCTGCTATACTTTTAACACCAGAGTATCTAAGCAGGGCCACAATGCGGTTACCCATTAACCTGAGAGTGAGATGGTACGAACATATTGATGGTCATACTGAGAGAGCTACCTCAATAGGGTTCGAAAGGCGGCTTTGCAAAAGAGTTGACACCCTATTCAATCCGCTTGAGGATTTCATATGTGAAGAGTGGAAGAAGAAGCAGTCGTATACGAGACCAAAGTCAAATCTGAAGCTTCATTCTCTCGCTACAACTACCAAACCTCCAAAGGCAGTTCAAATCCAGCCCTACAACAAGGAGGGTGGGAACTCAGCCCATCCTAATGAAGAGAAGTGCGTTGTTTGTTCAGACAGTCACCGTGTTGCCTTCTGTCCTGCTTTTAAGTCCAAAGCCTTGAAGGAGAGGAAACAAATTGTATAGGAACATAGACTTTGCTTTAATTGCCTGAAAGCAAACCATCAATCGAAAGAATGTCCGAGTACCAACCGTTGTCACAGAGAGCATAGCAACCGACCTCATCACACTCTCCTGCATGAAGATCATCAAAGCGACTCACATAGTCATATTTCAGCTCACTGCGAAAGCACTGATGTATGGTCACCAATCTTTCAAAAGGAGAATGCTCAGCCGCAGGTACCCAGTACGAGCTCTCCTCAAGTTCCATCTGAAGTCCCGAGAAGCATCAATCAAGTGAGTGTTGAGCCTCGGAGAAAGGTCCTCCTGCAAGTCCTGCCGGTTCAAATACATGGTCCTCATCGTGTAGTTGACACATAAGCTGCCCTTGATGCTGGGAGCGACTCCACCTTAATCAAAAGGGACTTAGCAGACCACCTGCGGCTTGGTGGTGAGACACACCAGATTAGTCTAAACACAGTTGGATCTGATGCCAAGATCCAGAATGTAAGCCGTCATCTAAAGTCCATCCTCAACCGATTTCTGTACAGGGAGCATGGGTGATTGACAGACTCAATGTCCCATCCGTCAAGGTGTCAAAGGAAAGGGTGACTGAACAATGGAACCATTTGTTGAACATTGCCCTTCCTGAACTCGATTGTAGCGATGTAAAGGTTCTCGTTGGATCTGACATGGCTCACTTACTGATTCACCTGGACATTCGGCAAGGGCAATGGGATGAACCCATTGCCGTAAAAACACCCTTGGGGTGGACCCTGTTTGGAAATGTGGACAATGAACACTGTGACACAATCAATGCCAATTTCCTTGTAACTGATCAACAAGCTCGACTGCAGAACCAAATTGAGCGGTTTTGGGAGATAGACTCCTATGCTACCAAGCAAGCCCCCTCTGACTCTGGCGTGTCAGCTGAAGACAGACGAGCGTTGTTGATATTAGAAAGCAGCACAGTGAAGGAGGAAGGCCACTATAAAACAGCACTATTGTGGAAGGAGGAGCCAAGTTTGCCCAGCAATCGTGCTATGGCCGTTTCGCATCTCCATTCTACTGAAAGGAAGCTTAAGAAGAATCCAGAGCTGGCAAGAAAGTACCGGGACGTGATTAACAGTTATATCAGTAAAGGACATGCTAAGAAATTGACACCTGAGGAGTCAAGGAAAACGACCTCAAGAACATGGTACCTCCCACACCATGCGGTACTAAACCCCAACAAACCAGGGAAGGTTCGTGTGGTTTTTGATGCAGCGTCAAAGTATGACAAAGTTTCCCTGAATGACAACCTGCTCACTGGTCCCGACTTGCTCAATAATTTGGTAGGAATCCTGTTGCGATTTAGAAGTGGAAAGATTGGGATTATGGCGGATGTGGAACAGATGTTCCATCGGGTTGGAGTTTGTGAAGAAGACAGGGACTCGCTGCGTTTTCTGTGGAGAGATTTAGATGAAGCTAGACCGCCAGATGAGTACCAAATGACAGTGAATGTTTTTGGTGCGGTCGACTCACCCTGTTGTGCCAACTATGCATTACAAAGAACTGCCATGAGGAAGCAGTCCGTGCAGTCTTGCGCAACTTTCACATGGACGATCTTCTCTCCTCGAAACCAAATTCCGATGGAGCTGCTGACTTGGCCAAGCAGCTAATTAACCTTCTAGCAACAGGAGGCTTCAGACTCACAAAGTGGATGTCGAACAGCCGAGAGGTCCTGGCAGCGATCCCCTCCTCTGAAGTGGCATGTGATACTGTTGATCTTGATCGTAATGAGTTGCCACAAGAAAGAGCCCTTGGTGTCAAGTGGTACACGGAACAAGATTTCTTATGTCTGCAACCGGTGAAGAGTGGCTTCCCTGACACCAAGAGGGGAATATTGAGTGCCAAAAGTAGCGTGTTTGACCCCCTCGGTTTGGCTGCGCCATATGTGATTAAAGCAAAGCTGCTCATACAGGAGCTGTGGAGACGTCAAACTGAT
Organism: Galaxea fascicularis; assembly: GCA_948470475.1. NCBI lineage: Eukaryota > Metazoa > Cnidaria > Anthozoa > Scleractinia > Euphylliidae > Galaxea > Galaxea fascicularis. The sequence goes on along the minus strand of OX419336.1, from coordinate 21,263,006 downwards.
TGGGACGAAGAGCTACCTGATGAAATTCTTCGGAGCTGGCAAAGCTGGAAAGATGGTTTGAAGTCATCTCTGGTTACTGCGGTTCTCAGATGGTATGGATTCCACCGTGACGAATGCCAAGATGTGCAACTACATGTGTTTTGTGATGCCTCAGAGATGGCTTATGGAGCCGTAGCCTATTTCCGAACAATCAGTCATGGACGTGTAAATGTGAGTTTCATCATGAGTAAGACAAGGCTAGCCCCAATCAAGACCTTGACTATACCACGCCTGGAACTGCAAGCTGCAGTGATAGCAGTCAGGCTGAAGTCGAAGATATTGACAGAAATCGACTTCGAAGTTAACAATACGTACCTCTGGAGTGACTCAGAGATTGTGCTCCACTATATTAGGAACAATCACAGAAGATTCAGCGTTTATGTGTCGCACAGAGTTGCTGAAATTGCCTCTACCTCCGATGGTAAGGAGTGGCACCATGTGCCAGGCTTAATGAATGTTGCCGATGACTGGACTATTTTGGTCCTATGAATGTTAAGAAAGGAAGAAGCACTGAGAAAAAATGGGGATGCATCTTTACCTGTCTAACCACCCGTGCGGTCCATTTAGAGCTAGCAGGAGAATTAAGTACTGATTCGTTTATCATGGCCTTGAGGAGATTCCGAAGCCGTAAAGGCAATCCTAGGACATTGCGTTCCGATAACGGAACCAATTTTGTGGGAGCTAAGAGAGAACTAGAGGAAGCACTGAAGTCATTAAATCAAGAAAGCGTCGCAAGTGAGCTAGCAAGGGATTGCATGGTATTTTAACCCACCATCGTCCCCTCATATGGGAGGAATCTTGAGTCTCTGGTGAAGCAAGTTGAGAGAGCCAAGAAGACTGTCATTAATGACCAGGTTATGCCAGAGGAGACACTCCATACAGTTCTTGTTGAGACTGAGGCTGTACTAAATAGCCGCCCACTAACTTCAGTCAGTGACGACTTGAATGACTATGAAGCATTAACACCAAACCACTTTCTGATTGGAAGAGCATCTCCTAACAGCCCTCCAGGTCAATTTGAGGAGTGAGAAGTTAACAGCCGCAAGCAGTGGAGAACGGCGCAAGCGCTCGCTGATATGCTGTGGCGTCGGTGGCAGAAGGAGTATTTACCTAGGCTGACTACCCGTTCTAAATGGAATAAAGAACAGCGAAATTTACAAGAAGGGGATCTCATCCTCCTGAAGAATGATGATGCTCCTCGCTCGCATTGGCCTCTAGGACGGATTCTCAAGACTTTCTCAGGGAGTGATGGCAGAGTGCGTATGGCAGAAGTGAAGACTCTAAATGGAATCTTAATGCACCCAGCTGCTAAGCTGTGCTTGTTGGAAGCGTCTGCTTGATTAAATGAACAGTAGAGCTCTGAGGACAGTAAACCTTTCAGACATCGCTTAAAGATTGCTTATTGTTGTTGTTATGTTGAACCTAGGAACTGTTTTCTAGGAGTTCGTTCTTTGTAACTCACTCGGCGGGGAGGGTGGAGCAGCCACTTCCGGTCGCAGCCTCGCTCCAGGTTTTGGTTTAAATTTCCTATGAGCACACGCGCGAGTGGGGGCACAAGGTCAAGCAAAATAAAACATGTCTGCGTTGTGTTTAAAAAGTACGTTTATTTCGTCTATCCAGGACGCATTGTTTGATTTAATATGGTTCCCACTGTATATTGCTCCTCAGTCTTGCCACTAATAGAAGCAAACCTTCGCCGGCAATGTACCCACACAAGGTCGAAAAAAGTCGCCCTTGCCTTTTTACCAAGGTCGAGAAAAGTCGCCCTCGTGTTTTAACAAGGTCGAAAAAAGTCACCCTGATGTTTTATCATGGTTGAGAAAAGTCGCCCTTGTGTTTTAACAAGGTCGACAAAAGTGGCCCTGATGTTTTATCATGGTTGAGAAAAGTCGCCCTCGCATTATAACAAGGTCGAAAAAAGTCGCCCTCATGTTTTAACATGGACGAGGAAAGTCACCCTCCTGTTTTAACAAGGTCGAAAAATCTTATAATCAAATTTTCACTTTTCTCTTAAAAGAAGAAAAGCAAGGGATCTGTCCTAGGGCTGACTCACTATAAAATAAAAACGAGGGAACTAGTCATTTACAGTTATCGCGTCAACATGGATAGGGTTTACTTCCTCTTGGTTCGCACTTGTGCTCGACATTGTTTTTCACGATACACATGGCATCCCTTACCTTGTGAAAGTTGGTCAGTTCTTTTGAATGAACTAGATCCCATGAACTCGGGTCGCTTATTGAGTGCTTACTTTTACATGGATCAGTGTAACGCCAAGTTCACTGAACAATATGAATTCCATCGAAAGTTGAAGGGTGCCTATCCTACACATTATCCTTCTGTCTGGTGGTTGTCGTGGCAGATTATAGAAAGCCTGTGGACGAACATTTTCTAATCATTTGGTTTTCAACTATGGGCAGTGCTGCAAGTCGTCTGTGTGAAAGTTCAACGCCTACTGTTTTGTTCCATTCTTTCGTGGCTCGCACAGCAAACGCTCGTCCCCCTTCGGTACTTCTCCATGTACGAGATGTAGATGAGCAAAGAATTTCCTTGCCAGCTGTGAGGGTATCTCGCAATCCGCCACAAACGCTTCTTCACCGTTGTCTTCATCGACAAAATTTAACTGCTGCTGGCGTCCTTGTCCTCTTGCTCCACCTCTACAAACGCGCACGAAATGACCAGGCATCCCACACTTTCCACATCTTTTACTCGTGAAATTCACCTGTTCCTGCTGTGTGTCCCCGGCAGTTTTCATGAGCTGATTCGCGAACACAGTCGCTTCGAACGTTTTGGCCACTTCGACAACTTCCCGTAGCGTAGCTTTGTGCAGTGTTTGTGTCTGTGTCCTTTTCCGATTAGTTTCACTCTTAAGTGTATCAGACGTTAAGCCAGCGATAAATTGGTCCCTCATGAGCTCGTCAGCGAAACCTTCATATTCACACTGTGCTACTTGATTCCATACACGTGTCTCCCAGGAGGCGATCCATTCGTTTTCGTTTTGCAAAAGGCGAAGAAACTTTTGTCGTTCCCCTGAAACTCCGATGCTAGTGCCGTAATATTCTCTTAGTGTGACGACAACACAATGGGGTTTCTTCTGATCGGCTTCATCTAAGCGCAAACTGTATTTATAAACCGTTCTCGCCGCTGGAGATAATGATGCCCGGAGACATGCCATAGCTTTTTCAGGTTTGGTCCATTTTTGTGCGTCAGTTTCTTTCGATGGATCAAACCAATTTTGCATAATGCAGTAATCTGTCAAATCTTCGATGTACGTTTCCAAGTCCTGCTTGTCATCTCCTGTTTGCTTGAACTCTATAATGTTTGCTTGAACTATATAATGCAATTAAAGTGCATATGATTAAATACCAAGGTGCAAGTGAATGTGCAAATGATTATCACATAGTATAACAAATGGAAGGGAATATCTACACTTCAATATTCCAAACCGTTAGCTTGATAACCAGCTGTCTTTCGATTCAAACGAAGAGCCAACTGACCGTGACCGTGATGGAGAAATGTCACTGAACGCTACACCGGAACAAGAACCAGCCGCTACGTAATATAAGTGAGTAAATCACAAACTCTTGATGATAGATCATTTGTCTAATCCACTTCATTTCCTACTTCGTTCTAAAGCATTTATACATATGAGGAGCTCCGAAACAGAAAAAAATAGCGCTACGTGTCTAATATGCACAAGCATTTACTAAATTGCATTAAGGCCATAAGACCATTTTATATTTTGATTTTCTTTATTTTTCTTCTCTTAAATACATTTCCCACTTTAGCAATCGTCTTCTATTTTTTCCAATCGTATGCAAATTATTCGAATGGTTTCCCTAATCTTTGCCTCTGAATTGTTGAACTCCTCTGGGAGAAAGTTGTCAAATCTTCATTCACTGTGTTCTGTTGAAATTGCGGTACATCTGATTATTCAACGCCTTCAATTTACAAATGTCTCATCGTCAATGTCAGAGGTCTTAACAAATCAGTTAAGCAGCGTGCACTCTTTAGATGGCTGCATAATCAGAACAAAGACCTTATTTTCCTTCAAGAAACATACAGTTCAAAAGAAACAGCAAATATGTGGGAAGCGGAATGGGGAGGTGGGGTGTTGTTCAATCATGGAACCACACACAGCAAAGGTGTTATGATTCTTTTAAATCCCAAGCTCGATTACAAAATTGAGAAAATTTCCCAAGACAAAAATGGCAGGTTTATTATAGCCAAATTAATAACTGAAGACACACATTTGGAAATTCAATTATTCCCTTCTTGAAGATAATCAATACGTTTCGTAGCTACGTGAAAATCTCCCTCAACTTAAAAGCAAATATCAGACCGTTGAAGATCTAGGTCTGCGTTGAGACCTTATTAAAATTGAAATCAGAGGCTTCACAGTTAAATATTCCAAAAATAAAGCTCGAGAAAGACGTGACGAAGAGAAGTTCCTTCAAAATAGAATTAATGACCTACTCGCGAAAGCGGAAAAAAACAGAAACAATAAAACAATCATTTATGAGCTGGACTCAACCAAAGCAAATCTAAACAAGATAATGGCTTACAAAACGCACGGAACGATTCTTAGAAGCCGAGCCAAATGGCACGATCAAGGCGAACGCAACAGTAAATACTTTTATGGCCTCGAAAAAAGAAACTACTCAAGAAAAGTTGTCCCTAAGTCAAAGCTAAGTGATGGCTCGTACACAACAAATCAATCTCACATCTTAGAAGAGCAAAAACTATTCTATGAAAACCTTTATAAATCGCAAGTATCTTCCGCACAAAGTGCCTGCGACAATGACGTCCCCACCTTGAATGAGGATGAGCAAAATTTAAGCGAAGGACTTATCACAGAAATAGAAGCGTTAAATGCCCAAATAAAACTCCCGGCACTGATGGACTGACTGTATAATTTTTAAGATATTTCTGGCCCGAACTGAAAACCTCAATTGTTGACAGTTTCAATTATTATTTCCCTCATCCCAAAAAACAATAAGGATAAAACAATTTTAGAAAATCTTAGACCTATTTCACTGCTAAATTTAGATTATAAAATTCTCACCAAAGTTTTAGCCAAACGCCTTGAAAAAGTTCCTCCCAAATTAATAAACGCTGATCAAACAGGTTATGTAAAGGGGCGTTATATCGGCAAAAACATCAGACTAATACAAGACTTAATGTTCTACACCTACAATGAAAACCTCCCAGGAGTAGCTATCTTCCTTGACTTTCGCAAAGCTTTCGACACCATTGAATGGCACTACTTAAAAAAGGTCCTTACCCACTTAAATTTTGGTCCTAATTTCTAACAATGGTTTAAAACTCTTCATGCCGACATTACCAGCTGTGTTTTAAATAACGGGCATGCTTCATGCTTTTTTCCCATAAACCGTGGTGTGAGACAAGGCTGCCCACTATCGGGTTTACTGTTTGTCATTGGCCTTGAACTTCTTGCTAGATCCATCAAACTTGATAACCTTATTAAAGGAATCACAATCAGAGAAAAGGAAATCAAAATATCTATGTATGCAGACGACATGACTGTTTTTGTATGTGACCTAGATTCAATAACACATTTACTAAACATGCTAGAAAAATTCGCTTCTATTTCCGGTTTACATATCAACACGTCTAAAACTGAAGCTTTATGGCTAGGCCTTTGGAAAGACAGACAAGACACTCCCTTCAATTTCAGTTATCCACAAGATCCTGTTTGCGCACTAGGCGTTTTCTTCTCATACAACATGCCCGAAGCGGACAAATTAAACTTCGACGACAAGTTACGTAATATGGAAAAAGTTTTGAGTGCCTGGAAACGCAGAAAACTTACTCTAATCGGAAGGATTAACATCGTGAAAACTTTAGTGCTGTCGAAACTGATTTTTAACGCTTCTTATCTCTACGTACAACCTCATGTCATTGACGAAGCCAACAAATTAATTTTTAATTTTATTTGGGAAGGCAAGCCTCCAAAAATTAAAAAAAGCACAATCATAGGTGAAAAAGTCAATGGTGGTCTTAAGATGATCGACTTTGGCATAATGGAAATTGCCCTTAAAATCTCATGGATTCAAAGGATACAACAAAATTCTGACGCAGGGTGGAAAGCTATACCAGAAGGCTTGCTCAGAGACCTGGGGGGTCTTACCTTTATATCCCACTGCCGTTATGACATAAATTTAATTCGGTTACACAACTTACCTCCTTTTTATCGCTCAGTTCTGAAATACTGGCAGGATTACAGATCAGATTTCAGCAATGATAATACACAGATTCAGAACGAAATTATTTGGAACAATAGTAGCATATTAATAAACAAGAAGACAATTTTTTTCAAACAGTGGTACCAAAATGGAGTCATACGCCTGCAACACCTGCTTGACGTTGATGGCACCTTTCTTTCCCTCCAAAAATTTCAGCTACATATTCCCTTTACCACATATTATGGGCTGATAAATTCTATTCCTGCTAGTTGGAGATGAAAACTTAAATCCACAGATTCCCCCAACCATAATCAGATCAGTTCGTCAGATTCCTCGAATATGAACATCACTACTCGTTCTGCTTATGCGGCCATCCTTGATCATTTCTTTCAACCACCCACATCTGAAACTAAAATTTTAGGTTATGGCTTTACTAAAGAAAGATTGACAAATGTTTATATGTTGCCTTTTCTCATAACGCAGGAGGTTAAATTGCAAATGTTTCAGCTCAAAATCGTACACAACATACTCCCAACAAGACGTTCCTTGTTTCGAGCAAGGCTGTCCGACTCCAAGAGTTGCTGGGTATGTCAGACTGAACCTGAAACCCTTCCACATATGCCCTTCCAATGTAATATAGCCTCTGCGGTTTGGATCGCTTTTCAACAATGGTGGTGTGAAAGGACCTTCCAAACTTTCGAACTAAATGAATGTAATGTAATATATGGTTGGTAAAATGATACTCATTCTAAAGACGTCTTAAATTCCGTCACATTCGTCACCAAATACTTAATTTTTTGCTGTTTTTAAGACAACACTGCTGTAACTTTTGACAGATTCCCCCCTTCCTAAAGTAATAAAATTGATACCCTTAGGCAAATTGCTCTTAAAAATAAACAGCTAGAAGAGTTTAGCAAGAAGTGGAAGAATTTCATGCAATGTGTTTTTTTTTCTTTTCACTTTCAGCTAAATTTATATTTCTTTCATCCTTTCTTTTTTGTGTTTAATCGTTAAATCGTAAGTTTAATTAGTAAATTCTATTGTGACACACTTTTGTATCTTACTTTTACACTTTAGTAGTATACTGCTTTGTTGTATGTATAGCGGTGATTACTGTAACTTCGCTATGTGTTAATAAAGCTTTGAGAATTAAAAAAAAAACGTCAAAAGAAGAAGATAATGTCACAGACGAGCTAGGCAGCGATGAGAGCATCTATACCGTGCGGGCAACCAAAGATACAAAGAATTATGCTGCGGAAATCTATGTGTCAGCCAGAAAAACAGAAGCTGCAATTTTCTTAAAATGCCAGATTGACACAGGAGCCTCCTGCAGCACTATGACACTTCAAGATTTCAAGAAAATTACTGATGAAAACCCTCGGCCCACCAATACTAAGCTCAAGCTGTATGACCACTCAGTGATACACCCATTGGCAGCACCAAAGTTTATTGCACAGCTAATAGTGTTAGGAAAAAAGTCCACTTCGAGATTATTGAACATGCGCCCACGTCACTACTATTAGGAAGAGCCTCTGAAGCCTTGAGCCTGCTTCACTTCAATGAGCAATGCCTTCTGCATGTTAACCCTTGTTATGACCAGCCACTTGATGAAGAGCAAATTCTGCATGAGTAATGTCTTCTCTGGTCTTGGAAAACTACCTGGTACTTATCACATCGAGATCGTCCCAAACGCCAAACCAGTGCAAGAAAACCCACGACGTATACCGATTCCAGTTAAGGATGAGCTCAAGAAGAAAATCGAAGAGCTTGAGACCATGGGTGTTATTGCTAAGGTCACAAAGCCAACTCCGTGGATCAGCAACATGGTGGTCATGAGAAAACCCAACAAACTGAGGTTATGCCTTGATCCTATGCATCTAAACAAAGGTGTTAATAGAAATCATTACCCTACTCCCGCCATAGAGGACATTGCTCCCAAGCTTACTAAGGCCAAGGTCGTCTCTGTTGTTGATGCCAAAGATGGCTTCCTGCAAGTAGTCTTAGATGAGACCTCCAGTTTCTTAACCACATTCTGGACCCCACTTGGAAAGTGTAGGTGGCGCCGCATGCCCTTTGGAATCAAGTCTGCTCCTGAAGAGTTCCAAAGATGGCTTGATGAATGCCTTGAGGGTCTGGAAAATATTGCAGTGATTCATGATGACGTGATAGTGTTTGGTTCTGGTGAATCCATAGAAGAGGCGACCGCATCACATGATCATACCTTCAAAGCACTCCTCAACAGATGCCGAGAACGAGGCCTAAAGCTCAACAAGAAGAAACCGCGCTTCAAGCTCAGCAAAGTAGCTTACATAGGCCACATCTTGGGAGCAGACGGTCTACAAGCTGACCCTGAGAAGATCAAAGCAGTGTGTGATATGCCTCGCCCAACAGACATACAAGGAGACCAGCGCCTTATTGAAGTAGCCACTTACCTCTCCAAGTTCCTCCCTCAACTCAGCACTGTCTGTGAACCCCTTCGTCGCCTAACAGACAGCAATTCTGTTTTTGATTGGTTACCTCAGCATGAAGATGCCTTCGTTAGGATTAAGGAGCTGATCACTGAAGCACCTGTCCTTCATTACTTGGACATTAACAAAGAAGTCACAATTGAATGCGACAACTCTGATGTTGGCCTAGGTGCTGTTCTCACTCAAGATGGATACCCAGTGGCTTATGCATCACGAGCACTCACTCAGACCGAGCGCAACTACACCCAAATAGAAAACGAATGTTTGGCAATCGTCTTTGCCGCTGAACGTTTCGAACATTACATCCTGGGGAAAGACACCGTTGAAGTCCTTTCAGACCACAAGCCACTGATGGCCATCTTTGCAAAGCCAATCCTAACCAGTCCCAAGCGCCTGCAGAGGATGAGACTCAGACCACAGAAGTACGTCCTGAAAGTGACATACAAGCCTGGTCCCCAAATGTTCATCAATGACACGCTTTCTCGAGCAGCACTACCAATACGTCATGCTAAAGAAGATTCTCCAGATTATGTAATCTTTCAAATCAGCCAAGCGGGAAGCCAGGAAGTCGAAGAAACAGATCAAGAAGAAGCAGTCTTTGTCACACACCAGTGCCTCGAAGACGTACGCCAAGAGACAAGCAGAGATGCATCACTTCAAACTCTGATGATGTTGATTATGAAAGGATGGGCAGAAAACAAACATGAAACCCCCCTTTGTGTAAGTAAATACTGGCCCTACAGGGAACCAAAATGAACAGCTCGATCCCACCACTTTCACCTAGGCATCCAGTACACTATCAGCACTGCGAGAGACATCATGTATTGGCCAAGGATGACTGCTGACTTAACAGAAGCGCTACAAAGGTGTGAAACCTGCCAGCAGAGCAAACCTGCTCTCCCAAAGGAACCCTGATGACTTATCCAATTCCACGTCTTCCATGGGAGATTGTCGCTAGTGATTGCTTCGAGTGCAATGGTCAACATTACCTAGTTGTCGTCGACCTATACTCCGACTACATTGAGATCAAAGAACTGAAGACGTTCTCTACCACCAAGCTCATTGATCAGCTGAAGCAAATATTTGCTGTACATGGAATTCCATTCACCTTTATCTCGGATAATGGCCCTAACTATGCATCCGAGGAATTCAGATTGTTTGCCAAAACCTGGGACTTTCAGCATCTCACGTCCAGTCCACATCATCCCAAAGCCAATGGAAAGGCTGAAAGAGCAGTAAAGATTATGAAGTCTGTTATCATGAAAGCCAACAAACAAGGAGAAGATATGTGGAAAGCCATCCTAGAGTGGAGAAACTCACCCACACCTTCCCAAGGCAGTTCCCCAGCCCAACGTCTCATGTCACGCAGAACAAGATCCTTCTTGCCCTGCAAGGAATCTCTGTATAAACCTGAAGTCCAGTCCACAGTTGCAGCTCAAGTGGTGAAGAAACGTAAACTCTCTGCTCATGGGACAACCAGTACGAGTTAAAGAGCACCCCCAACAACCTCGCAATGATTGGAAAACTGGTGTTATTCTAAAGAGTGTCGCTCCTCGTAGTTACATAGTAGAGGTGAACGGTCGCAAATATTGCCGAAACCGCATTCACTTGCGAGATGCACTTCAGTCAAAACAAGTCCATTCATCCGTATCAGAATCAGACCAGCTACCCATGTC
>OX419336.1:21237620-21245120 GCA_948470475.1 Galaxea fascicularis | reverse complement strand
CAATCCACTTTATTCAGATATTGAAATAAATTATAATGCGCTTGTATCTTTACCAGAGAATTAAGTACCCCAACAACTTCTTTCCATAGAAACAGAAGAGAAAGTTATTGATGATACCCTTAACTGCGCTCCAGATCGTGGCTCTATTTATGAAGAAGACAATGTTTATAATGCAAATGTTGATACTTCAAGCTTTCTTCCAGTAAATAATACCCAACAACAGGAACAACATTCAATAAATCAGCTTGTTTTCCAAGGTCATATTGACTGGCCAAGTTCAAGCGACAATCCTTTAAATAAATTTACCACCCCATTTTTGGCTACACTGGCATTTCCAACATTACTTCCAGATAGTAAAGGGGATCCAACAAACCCATCCCTGTTAAAAAATGTTACTCTTAAGGAAAAGATCAAACACCTTATTAAATTTGCAGAGAAAAAGATAATAAATGGTGTTATTGTTTTGCAAATCATCCAAGATTTTCTTACTGGGCTTTAAATATGATTCAACGTAAACAAATTCTTCAACAAACTGGAATATTCTTTAAGCAAAATCCGGGAGAAAAACATTTAACATTGCAAGAGTTAAGAGATATGATTAGGAACAATCAAAGCAACCTTTTGATGACAAAATTGTCACGCTACATCACCAATATAACTGGTTCGGATGCTTATTGGTTTAAGGCAAAAGAAGATTTAAAAGCAATTATTCAACACGTGGGTCCTCGAACTTTCTTTTTCACATTTTCCTCAGTAGATATGCACTGGCCACAATTACATGACCTTTTTCAAAATACCTGTAATAGAAATGAAATGACAATGCTTCTGATGTAAGACGCCAGAATGTCATTGATAACCCTCACATAGTTGATTGGTTCTATACTGAACGGTTAAAAAGCTTTATTAAACATTGGTTATATAACACACTTGATGCCAAATGGCATTGGCATAGATTTGAATATCAGTCTAGAGGCAGTATTCATTGTCACGGTGTTGCAAGATTAAACAACGATCCAGGTTTATGCAAATTGAGTGACACTGCTCTCAAAGGATACCTGGCAGATGTTTCTGAAGATGAAAGTACACCTGACAGTTTAACTGTAATTAATGGGAAAATAGCTGGTGAAAACATCTGTCAGTATTATGATTGGATTCTCTCTACTTGTAACCCAGATCTTCCAGATGAAGGCAATTGGATAAAACCAATTATTCATCCTTGTCAAAAAAAAATATAATGATATTAAAGAATCTGACAGTGACTACATTGATTTATTAAACATGGTTCCAAGGCACACTCGATGCAGTACCAGCTATTGTTTGAGGAAAAAAGGAAATGAAAAAGAACCCAAATGTAGGTTTAATTTTCCATTTGAACATCATTACAATTTGAACTTATTCATTCCAAGGATAACACACCAAAATATAAAATGCAAGTTGTAACTAAAAGGAATGACTCTAGAGTTAACAATCACCAACGACTTCAGCTTCAAGGCTGGCGGGCAAACTGTGATATTCAACTTGTTGTAGATTATCAGGCCTGTGTAGAGTATCTGGCAAAGTATGCGGCAAAGAGTGAAACACGATCTCACCTGCTTAGGAACACATTCAGTGCTATTGTTCAGAACTGTCAGTCAACTGCCGATGCCACAACAATGATCAACTGTCATGAAAACACTAGGTCAGAGAGATTTTTCTGCACAGGAAACAATGCATCATTTGCTTTCTCTTAATTTTGTCAGCTCATTCTTCATAGTCCTCCCTATTAACTTAAATGGCTCCCGTAGACTTAAACTGTCTGATGCACCCAATGAAGTAGTAACAACAGATAGCTTACTTGATACATGTGCTGAACGAGACAAATATCAAGCACATTTAAAATGCAACTTGACAAATATGAACTTTCTCGAGTTTGCAACAAAGTACAAACTTGTTTCTGGCAAATTAGTTACTCAGCCTAAAAACCTAATTCCAAGGGATTTTCCTACTTATTCTTCAAGTTTAAAAAGCCCCAATTTTGGCTTGTATTGTAAATATCAATTATTGAGGTATACCCATGGAAAACAACACCACAAGATGCATGGGGAAATAAACAGGAAAATGATGAATTATTCATTAGTGAGTGGAAAACATTCTTGCAATCAGACTATGCCCAAAACTATGTTCCTGATTGGCATGACAAACTTGAAGACTTACAGGGGTATTCTGATTCTGATTTACACACTGAAGAGTCCACTGAATCGGAGCAACGTAAAGAATGGATGATCTTAGCAGACTTTTCGATTTCAAACAATTCAAGTGATCCTGAAGCTTCCTCGCTACATAATTGGCAGACAACTTCTTACCCATATACTTCACAGCAAAAAACTGAAATGCCAACCTGGATAATTTCTAAAAGGCAGACATATATTTGTCAAACTTTAAATAACCCTCACAACAACATAAGCATCAACACTTTCAGTGGGATGCAGGCACTTGCATACAATTTAGTTAAAGAAAACTTCGAAAGCCCAAGTCAACAACCGCCCTTACTTTTAATAATAAATGGATTTGCAGGAACTGCAAAAGTTACCTTATAAGTGCTTTAAGATCTCTGCTACAGCAATCGTGCACTGTGACTGCCACCACTGGAAAAGCATCATTCAATATTAATGGCAAAACAATTCATTCAGTATTAAATTTACCTGTTGGTCCAAGAGGTAACAAAGATCTTAAAGGACATTCTCTCTTGAGGTTGCAAGACCAATTGCATGATGTGAAATATATCTTTATCGATGAGTATTCTATGCTTGGCCAGACATTGCTTGGTTGGATTGACAAACGATGCAGGCAAGCAACTGGACAACATGATGAAATTTTTAGGGGAAATCTATTATTTTGGTAGGTGATCCAGCACAGTTACCACCTGTTGCAGACAAACCTTTATACCATACAAAGCCATCAGGACCTATTGGTGAACAAGGCCACATTGCATATTTGATGTTTGATAAAGTAGTAAAATTAACTGCCAATCAAAGGGTGCAGGGCTCCAGTACTATGCAGCTTGCCTTTAAACATTTATTGATGCGTCTTTGCACTGGTGATTCTACAGAACAGGACTGGCAACTTCTTTTATCTTGTCAACCAATACTGGTGGCAAATTTAGATAAATTTAATAATGCTATAAAATTATTTTATGGCAATGATGATGTTGCTGCATACAATCACCAAGAACTGCTGAAGCTTTCTCAACCAATGGCTTGCATTCAAGCTCGCCATTCATCTTCCACTGCTAAATCATTACCTTCTGATGAAATGTCTGGATTAGTACCTATCTTATTTCTTGCCAGAAATGCTTCAGTAATGCGTACAATGAATTTATAGCCAGAGGTTGGACTATGTAATGGAGCTACTGGAAAGGTTGTAGACATAATATTTGCAGAAAATCACTCACCACCAGATTTACCAATAGCAGTTATGGTTAAATTTGACCATTACACGGGACCATCATTTACTGAATGTTTATCGAAATGTGTACCAGTGTGCCCTATCACAGTTAGATCTCATTCACTTGATACTTTTCATGAAAGACAGCAATTACCTTTAAAGCTTTCTTGGGCTATAACAATACACAAAAGCCAGGGACTTACTCTAGAAAAAGCTTGGATCGATATTGGTCCACGAGAACGAACAGCAGGCATGACATATGTTGCAATCAGTAGGGTGAAAACACTAGATTCTTGTGTTATTGAGCCAATGTCATTTGAACACTTAAAGACTATTAAGAATGCATCAAACTTTCAGTTCAGGCTACAAGAAGAAGAGCGGCTTTCTATGATGGCAAACAATACCACCTTAAATTTCATTCACTAAATTCAACTACAAATCAAAGTCATCATTCAATATACATTAATACTATTAATTGCCAACGAGTCACCCTCGCCAGGACGCGAGGGTGACGAGGCGGCAGCATTATAAAGCCGTGTGTGCGAGTTGATTTTGGTACAGGGAGACGAAATCTCGAATGAAAAAAGTTAGTGTAAGGTAAGAGTGACGTCATCGGTTATTGTTTTCGAGTTAGCCAATGGCATCGCGGTATTTTTTATCTAAACCAATCACATCAGGAGGATCATGATCGGTGACAAGATGACCACATTGACCTCATTGACAACATGCTGGTCGCTTGTGCTGCAGGAAAAGTTGAGTGGAAATATTGATATTATTCACTCGTAAATGTTGTCTTCTTGCGTGTACTTTAATTTAGTGTTTTTGGGAGCCAGAGTGTCACAAATCTAACACCTAGCAGGCTGAAAAATCGCCCAGCGAGGCAGTTATCTAAATCAGCTCGAAAACGGCTAGCTTACCAAAACTCGACAAAACAGTCAATTGCCTTGACAGGATCGGCCAGCGTGCCATTTAAGAACCAAAAAAACAAAACCACTTCAACATAATCACTATAAACTCAATCAGCGAGCGTATAAAGCCTCTTCTTTTATCGAGTTAGTGTGCTCAAAATTACAAATTTGACAGTCACGGCGAGCGTGCCAAAACAGCAATCTTGCAGTCAATTGTTTACAAAATCGGCCAGCGTGCTATAACTAAGGAAAAAAAACACTTGAACACATAATCAGGGTCACGAGTCACGCGACGTGTTGCTGTTAGTTTGTGCTCATGCATTAGTGTTCACAAAAACGACGTGTCTAGGGGTAACCCGAAAACACTGACCCCCAGTCCATGGACCCCCACTACGGACCGGTCCACGGACTACCCTTACGGACCCCTCTACGGACCACTCCCAAAATGAAATAAAAAACAAAAATACAAAGATTTCACTTACTGCTTCTCCAATAGAGCACTCGTGTTGGCGAAATTTCAAGCGTTATGCCGGGAAAATGAAACAAACCTTGGCTCCGTTCAGTCTCGGGTGCAAGTTAAATCATTGCACATTGCCATTTCCTTTGCTGTGGCTATAAGTATAAACGAAAGACCGGGAATTCTCCGTGAAGCCTCGAAATTTGTGCTGCTTTTAGAGCATTTCCTTTGCCATTTTGTTCGGCCCATTCTCCCGTGGGTTAGTGAACTCGTTCCAGGCTTCACAATTAGCTTAGCAGCTACGGCGACTCAACAACACAACTTTTCCATCCCGATTAAGCCACAAGCAGAAGGTAAGAACTTTCCTTCTTTGTGTCATTGGCATCTCTTCTCCCCGAAAAAACATTAGACATTATAATATATAGAAATGCGCCCGAGACTGAGCTTAGGTTTGTTACATTTTCCCGACATATGCTTGAAATTTCGCCGACACAAGCGATCTTTTAGAGAAGCAGTAAGTGAAATCTTTGTTTTTTTTGTTTTTTATTCCATTTTGGGAGTGGTCTGTAGAGTGGTCCGTGGACCAGTCCGTAGGTAGTCTGCAGTCCGTGGTGGGGGTCCATGGACCGGGGGTCAGTGTTTTCAGGTTACCCCGTGTCCAGATACCCGGCAGCCGGGAAGTGTTTTCAAAAAACTAGACACCCGGCAGTCAGAAGTTTCGAGCAATTTCCTTGAAATAGCTCGTTTAATTCCCGTAAGAACATAAGTTATTTGTTTAGAAATCTCAAGCGATTATAAATATTACCTTGGGTTAAAAGTAGAAGCGACTGTTGAGCTTGGGCATAGATAGTCTCCTTCACAGCCGCTCGGGCCGGAGTCACGCAACGCTCCCCGTCCCGTGAAATCTCATTGTTCACTTAGAAAATATTCAAGTTCTGATACACTACAGCATGTGAGATTTGCATCTAATCTCTCAAAAGTTTGCATTTGTAATCTGTTACAAGTTTAGTTCTTAACGATTAAAAAAACACGGAATAGGATATCGGAGTGGAATTTGCATTTGCAATCTACATTGTACGTTACAAGTTGATTTTAAATACATTAAAAAAAACAAAGAAGACCATATTAGATGTGCAATTGTAATCTAGTGTACGTTACAAGTTTTGCCCTTAAAAACATTTAAAAACAAAAGCATGTGGGATTTGCGTTCTAAGAACATGTTAAAACACGAACATGTCACATTTGAATTCATGCTCATTTCTAATAACAATGTTGGTTTAATGCAAGGGACTCATATTTCACCTCTAATCTACCCTACAAGTTTAATTCTTATAGACATTTTAAAAAACAAAGAAAAACATGTGTGTTTTGCATTGCTTTTTTAAACAACGATTCAGTTTAAAAAAATCGACTGTACTCTGGTTACTTATTAATTTTCTCTGAGCACACAACTGTGCCAGTGTTTACTCGTTGGCACTCTACCGGCAGGTATTCCTAGTAAACAAGATTAACATTGTAATTCATGCTGCCTCGTTCAAAGTAATCCTAAAACTGAGTATACTGGGCAGGTTATCAGATGTAACTCACTCAAATTTCACTCCTTTTTCTCATGATACACTTAAACAAACAACTTTTTGTATGTAAATACATTGTAAAAATTTAATAAGTTTACTATAACCATAATTATGTAAAGATAACTTCCTGAAAAGCATACTATATCAATTGCTAAAACCAAGTATTAATAAGTACATCTGCTATATAAAATTTTGTCATTTTTCTTTTCTTTTTTTTTTCCAGTGCTGTCACATTCACAGATCCATGGCATCAAAGCGAAAAGGTTTGTACTCTAATTGTTATTTTCCTACTTCACAAGAATATGTAACTAATCTTCCAATTTAATTTACTTCAGTTGTCCTTTTTTGTGTGTTAATGTTTGCAGATACTCCACCTGGTTTTGTGCACTCAGTGTCATCAACGAAAAAAAGGAAAAACTGGTAGACATTACTACACGTTTACCTTCCAAACATCTCCAGATACGTTTGCTAAAGCCATTGGCTTTGACCAGACGTCCCACCAGCAAGCCATTCACTTCGAGAAAACAAAGTCACCTTCGAAAATATTGAGTGCCAGGGAAGGTGATGGCCAAATCTTCATAGACCAGTACACCTAACTCATCAAAGCTAGTTCAAGTGATGTCAACTTTGATCCATGCAAAGAGCAATCTTCTGCAGGCACTTCATCATCAGCCATCCTCCCCGACTCATCTGCTACAGATATTACATTACACCAGAGAGTGAACGTCAAAGCCACATTAACCATGGGTTCTTTGGAGCCAAAAGAAGTTGAGAAAAGAAATGGTTCCAAAGGAAGGGTAAAAGAAGACTGCGTTCTGGAAGACAAAACAGGGCAATGCAATCATCCACCTTTGGGATGACACTGCTACAACGTTGACCACAGGACAAAGCTATCAAATAAAAATTCTCAGTGTAAAAACCTTTAATGGGAAGATGCACCTTGGAACAACAACAGAAACCACGTCCACTCCAATTGATCCCCTAATGAAAGAACTAAAAGGAAAAGAGTTGTTACCCAACATTAAAAAGACAATAGCAGTAGAGGAATTTAAATTCACAGATAAAGTTAACATCTTCATGGTTTGTCAGATTCCAAACTGCAAAAAGAAAATGCCATATGCTGTTGATTGCAAAGTCA
>OX419336.1:21222620-21225120 GCA_948470475.1 Galaxea fascicularis | reverse complement strand
AACCATCGTACTGCGAAGTGCCAAATATTCCCAAGGAATGGACGTAGCTGCTTCAAATCCCGATCAGCCAAAGCGTGAATAACTCGCTTCCCAGTACATCAGTAGCTGGTGTACAAATCTCATCGCAACAGCCTGAAAATCCCTCGTTTACCAGCTCAAATCTGTCTCTCTTGCTGCTGCATCATGCGTATATAAACCAACGGCTGGGATACCAGATTTGAAAATCGAAGCTTAGCGACCGTGTCCGCTCGACAAAAAAATTTTCAGCCCAAGCAACAACCTTAGGCCACAACACTTAACCTTCACTGTCAGAAAAACGTTTCCCTCTTCCATTCTTTTTTACTTATTTTTTTCATTAACAAAACTACTTACTTCCATCAAAAATCGCTTTTCTAAAAACGATCAAGAAAATTTTACTGAGCAGCTAAAACAATGAAAAGCATGAAACTCTGAGGACTTTTTCTTCCGTCCACATGGTGAGGTCAAATGTTCCAATATGACTGGTGCAGGAAAGGGAGAATCCAAGCCAATAACATTGGCTCAGAGTCAAGTGGTAGTTTTAAGAATGCTGATACTTTGCATCACTCAGACACCCTTGAAGTTACATGTATCACAACGCATGACCAAAAGACAGGCATCAGCATTACAAATAGTATGCATGTAATAAGTTAATTATATTACTATTGTGAAGTATATATATGAAATAATTCATATTTGTACTGCGGTTGTAGATGCAAGTGAAGAGTGATCATCGCAGTAAATTTTCCAATTTAAGCAACTGGAAAGAAGAAGCCTGAAAAAATCAGGCCTTCTACGGGATTCGAATCCCGTTGAAGCCCTGATTTTTTCAGGCTTCTTCTTTCCAGTTGCTTAAATTGGAAAATTTACTGCGATGATCACTCTTCACTTGCATATATTACTATTATTAATATCTCTTTTTAGTGGGAAAGGACATAAAAAGGTTTTCTTATTTACAGTGTATCAGAGATGGGAAATTTATATGGATCTGTAATGGGTTGCATGTGGTACACATGCTTTCACGTTAGTGTTGATTACTGTTGAACTACTTTATCTGTATCTAGCATATGCTGCCAGTTGACGGCAGTACCTTTTCATTGAGATCATCTCAAGAAGTTAGTTGAAAAGTTTTGTTTCAAGAGTCTGTTAAAAATCTTATGAAACCTCTTTTCTTTTTTCGAATTTCGGAATGAAATTTTCTCCTCACATGATAAATTATTCTAATATTATTCAGCAAAATGGCGGGCAGTCACGTGTTGTTTGCCTCCGTATGCCTGAGTCAGAATGAATTCTCGTCTCACTACAGGTTTACCTCATTTGTAACTAAATCAGCAGTCATTTTGGGCAGGCTGGCTCCGGAAAAGGAAAGCAGTTTCTGTGATATCGAAGAACTTAACTATCCTCACTGCTGGTGGCTGAGAAATGAAATGGTCGAAATTTGCATATTGTTGGATGGTATGGTAATGAGTCCAGTATTGTTTTATTCAACAAAAACAATGGTCCTCACCACCTCAAACAATGGCAAGTGGAAGTGAAAACTATCAAAATGCCGAATTTTGTATTACGTGAATACCGTGCCGACCAGACAGCTCTTGCTTCTCTCTGGTGATGTGGAAACCAATCCTGGATGTCAAGGCGTAATTGACAGGCAGACTATCTACAGGACTTTGCAAGAACTTCTAACCAGGGATCAAACTTGAGTGTTGCACACATTAATATTCGTAGCCTTAGAAATAAGGTCAATGAGGTTAAAGTGTTACTGCATGTATGTTGGTTTGACATTCTTGCAATTACGGAAACGCACTTGGATCGAAAAATTTCCGACAGTCAGCTCGAAATTGACAACTATAAGATTATCTGAAGGGACAGAGACGCTAATACCATTGGCGGTGGATGTTTGTTCTACATCGCCAGCCACATAATTTTATGCTCAACTCGGCTAAGATGCCGAGAATCATCCGATATCGAGGCGATATGGCTTAAGATCATGGTAAATTCGGCCGTTTTTATCATAGGACCAGTTTATAGACCACCTTCTTCAGATTCTTTATTTTTTGAACGATTTCAGGATCTACTGGAGAAACTTTGGATCAATCCCCACAATGTGGTTATTGTTGGCGATTTAAACTGTAATTGTACTCGTTCAACTGACCGTTCAATTACTTTAATTTCTGGCCAAAAATTACAGAATTTGCTTCTTCAATTTGACTACATGGTTATCAACGACAAGCCTACCAGGGTAACTAAAGATACTTCAACTTTGATTGACCTGGTAATAAGTAGCAATCGTAATCTGATCAAAAATACCAGAACAGTCGAGCTTGGAATATCAGATCACATGCTTGTAAATGCGTCCGTCCAAACAAAGATCAAGCGGCCCCCTCCTAAAATAATTAAAGCCGTTCTTATAAAAAGTTTGACCAGGCCAAATTTTCTAAGGACATTGTGGAGGCCTCTTGGTCCGTATGTGAAGTATTCGACG
>OX419336.1:21182620-21207620 GCA_948470475.1 Galaxea fascicularis | reverse complement strand
CCTACGAGTGCTTCCATATCGCCAGAATTTCTAGCCGAAGTGATGCAGGCCATCCAAACGCCGATCTCAGGTATCATGCAACAGTCGTTATCTGCCGTGGTCGGCGCTCATTCAGTCTCTCAAGGCCTTCCCGCCATTTCCGCCCAAGGTTCTTCCCTCGCTACTTGTGCGGTTCACTTGGATGCACATGGCAGTCATCAACCCTGGTCTTCTTTGGCTGCTGCTGGGTTTTTGCCATCGACTTCTACATCCAGTTCTCCTCCAGTACCAGTGGCTACGCCAACTAATGTATCGACAGGTATGTTGTTGTCTCTTGTCGTTCCTTGTTTAGTTCCGGTTTTTCCGCGGCCCCCTTGTCCTCCATAGCACATTGTTCTTCAGTGGTTCACAGCCTACCATTAACTCTGCTTTTGCTTCTCAAACAATTGTATGTCCTATGTCGGTTCCCTCGCTGACAGCCTTTCGTTGTTGGCCCCGGCTACTCACCAGTACCTTTCAAGGTTGTTTCTCAAATCACGGTGGGAAACTTCGTTAATCTGGAAGATTTACTAGCAGAAAACATTACCATGCCCGAGCAAGAGCCGCAACTTTGGTTCAATGGCCAGTTAGTGTTATCGCACACCACTAAAAAACGGAAGCGCCTGATAACGGACATCGCTTTGTGGATGGAAGCCTTTTCCATTTATCTCATTCTCTGTTCATCTTTCCCGCATCAATGGAGAGATCTGACAAGCTACAAGCTTCTAATTCTTCAGACATATAGTCAATTTAGCGGGTTTTGTTGGCTGGACTACGACCGGGCCTTCCGGGAGCACGCAGTTGCAGAAAAAGTCACCAACTGGTCCAAGATGCATGTTCAGCTCTTCAACTACCATACGGCTGGTGCCCAAGTTCGCACTCGCCCAGCCTCATCCAGGCTCATCCAGGCTGAGGCCTCTGGTAATGCTTTCTAGCAAAGTCATTTGCCATTCTTGGAATGCTGGTCACTGCAGTTAACCCACAGTGTCGGTTTCGCCATGCTTGTAGTAGGTGCTGGGGCACTCATCGTGCTACTTCTTGTACTTCTTCGCAGTCGTCTCGCACTCGCTAGCCAGATCCTGTTGAGCCAAAGCGTCGCAAGCGCCATTAACTGTCTTACTCTCATTGTTACCCAATCAAATACTGAGCTGAATTAATTAATGTTGTCATGCTTTAGTTGGGTTAGCTTAGTGGATGCTATTTGTGCCTCTACCCTTATTTTGAACATAATATCATTTGTCTTAGTTGTAGCCTACTTTCCTACTAAAATTTGTGATTGTTACTATTTTTCATCCTAGGCTCCTCTTTGACATTGCCAGCTGTTAGGGATGTTTCTCCACTAAACGTTGAGTTATTTGAAGCCGAATTGATTCTCTATCCTGATCAGCAAACGCAAACTTTGTCCTTCAGGGTATCACGGAAGGCTTTAGACTGGGTTGCGATAAACCTGTAACTTTGAAATCAGCTAGAAGAAATAAATTGTCTGCTTACCAACATTCTGGAGTGATTGACATGTATTTAGCTAATGAGGTCAGCCTAGGCCGTGTTGCGGGCCCCTTTGATGTCCCCCCAGTGCAAGACCTTCACGTAAGCAGTTTTGGGGTGATTCCTAAGAAAGAGCAGCCGGGTAAATGGCGCCTTATCGTGGACCTATCCTCGCCTCTAGGCCACAGTGTCAACGATGGAATTGATCCAGAATCCTGGCATCTCCAGTACATCAAGATGGATGATATTATTAAGATGGTTTCTAAAGTTGGGCCGGGGACCCTCATGGCTAAATTTGACATTGAGTCTGCATACCGGAATATTGCCATTCATCCTTCAGACCACCATCTATTGGGCCTGAAGTGGCGCAATGCTTATTACATTGATCTCGCTTTACCATTTGAGCTTCGTTCAGCTCCAGCTATTTTCAACTCAGTAGCAGAATTGGTCGAGTGGATTTTGGTCCATAACTACGGCATTATTTAGATGATTTCATCTTGGCTGCCCCAGCAAACTCAGTGGTCTGTGCCTCCAACCTTCAAGTAGCCGTAGCAGTGGTTGCTAGGTTGGGTCTCCCTTTGCATCCTCAGAAGTGCGTGGGTCCAGCATCATGCATAGTGGTCTTGGGGATCGAATTGGATACAGCAGCTCAGATTGCACGCCTTCCTGCTGATAAGTTTTCTGCTTTGCAAGAGGCACTCTCCCACTGGTCAACCTGCAAATGTTGTACTAAAAAATATCTTCAATGTTTGATCGGTTGGTTGCATCATGCCTGCATGGTGGTGTGGCCAGGTCGCACCTTTCTTTGTCAGATGATCAATTTATTGTCTTGTTTCCGCAATGATTCTCATCCAATACGTCTTAACGTGGAATTTAGAAAGGACTTGGCTTGGTGGGTAGAATTTGTTGCTCAGTGGAATGGAATATCCTTTTTCCTTTTTCCCTCTCTTGAGCCCTTGCCTGACTTTTCCGTCAGTTCTGATGCATCTGGTGCTATTAGTTATGGTGCTTTTTTGGACAACGAATGGTTCAATGGTCAGTGGTCTACCCCTCAATTTCCACTGTCCATTGCTTACAAGGAACTTTCTCCAGTTGTTTTAGCAGCCCATGTTTGGGGTCCTGGTTGGTCCTGCAGGCGTATCTTGTTTCACATTGATAACGAAGCTGTTGTTCACATTCTTAACTCACGGACATCTCCAGACCCCAATATTATGCATTTGTTGCGTAGCTTACTCAAAGCTGCAGCCTGCTTCAGTTTTACATTTGCTGCCATTCATGTTCCAGGAAGAAATAACGGCATAGCTGACGCCTTGTCTCGCTTCAATTTTCAGGCCTTTTTTACTCAAGCGCCACAGGCCAAGAAGATACCAATCTTCATCCCTCCTCAGCTCTTAGCCCAGCTTTCTATAGTCATTTAGAAGCTCGCTGCCATTCGTTCATGTACCAAGGTCTTGCTTCCTCAACTCGCCGCACCTATTCTTGTGCACAGGAAAAGTTTGTAAATTGTGACCTTTCACGGGAAAACGTACACTAACGACTTTCCGTTTTCGAACGGAATTCCGTTTACAAGCCGTTTGGAAGCCGTTCGCAAACAATTTGCATACGTTCGAACGACTTGGGTCATCCGTTCAAAAAAATTTGCATCCGTTCGAACGGCTTGACCACCCGTTCGGTAGAAACGTCCAACCGTTCGAACGACTTGGATACCCGTTTGGTAAAAACACTCATCCGTTCGAACGACTTGGTCACCCGTTTGCTGAGAACACTCATCCGTTCGAACGACTTAGTCACCCGTTTGGTGAAAACATCCATCCCTTCGAACGACTTGGTCACCCGTTCGATAAAACCGTTCAACCGTTTTTCATCGAGTATTCACGGCCGTAATTGACCGCGGCCGCATCACATCACGATTAATTTACGACAACAAGATATTTTGTACCACGCTGTTTTGATGTTCCCTGAAACGCCCCTCCGTTAAACTGACGAAACTGCTTGTTAGATGTTTGAAAGCTGCTTCAAAGTCATTTTACGTTAACTTAGCGTTCGAACGAACTTGCATTTGTGTCATTCTGAAAGCTCATCCGCAGTCACGCTGTTACTCCAACCTCGTTCCCAGGGTCCTCTCTCGAAGTAGAGAGAGGACCCTGGGAACGAGGTTGGCTGTTACTCCACGCTGATTGGATGATGGTAAAGAATGCATCCAATCAGCGTGGAGCAAACAGTGTGACTGTTGCTGTTGGCACACGAAACCCCAGCCGCGGATGTTGGTCGCTTTGAAGCTGTATTTCTGGAAAATTGTTTGTTTTTAAAAATGGATCTTTGATTGAATGCCACGAGAAGAAGCATCAACCTTTCAATTTATCTGGTGTTTGATTTGGAAGCCGGGCGATTCAAATTTCTGGGTGAAAATCTGCTTGGCGCTGGGCTTACTTGAATCATTGAATACCCTTTTGAGATTTTCATGAGCCGTTTGAACGTTTAGCTTACCCGTTCGAAATTTTTTATGAGTCGTTCAAACGTCAGGCACCCGTTGGAAATTTTTTCACGAGCCATTAGAACGTTTTGGTCACCCGTTCGAAATTTTTCACGAGCCGTTCGAACGGTTTAGTTACCCGTTCGAAATTTTTCACAAGCCGTTCGAACGTTTTGGTCACCCGTTCGAACGGTTTAGTTACCCGTTCGAAATTTTTCACGAGCCGTTCGAACGATTTGGTTGCCCATTCGAAATACTCGATTACCCGTTCGAACGTTCAGTGGAACCCATTTCAAACGGCTTGGTGACCCGTTTGTGACCTGTTCGCTAACCGTTCGTTTTACCCGTTTAACGGAAAGCCGTTAGTGTACGTTTTCCCGTGAAAGGTCACAATTTCTCCATTATGACTGGACACCTCAGCCCCTATGGTTCTCCATGCCCAGCTTCGGAATGGACCCTCTGCCTTTTTGCCACATTCCTGGCCGATTCCCTGCGACACTCCTATTAAAGTGTACCTATCTGCAGTGCAGTCTCTTCATGTCGATCAAGGATTCCCCGACCCCCTGGAGAACTGCCTTCAGCTTCAAAGAGTTGTTAGAGGAATCAAGCGTTCTCAGGGTGCCCTACCGTCCAGGCCATGCCTACCAGTTTCCAGTAACATTCCTCACATAATTTACTCTGCCATTAATCTCAAGTCTTTTGACGATGTTATGTTTTGGGCCGCCTGTCTTTTGGCTTATTTTGGTTTTTTGCGGTCTGCTGGGTTCACTGTCCCTAGCTTATCAGCCTTCAACCCGAGTGTCCATCTGTCCGTATCCGATGTTTCTGTGGATGTTCCTCTCAATCCATCTTGCCTTCAAGTTTTTATCAAAGCTTCTAAAACTGACCCCTTTCAAAAAGGGTGTAACATTTTGATTGGATTGGGTTCGTCGCCTTTATGTGCTGTCCAAGCTGTGGTCTCCTACTTGGCACGTCGTGGTCACCATCCTGGCCCCTTGTTTCTTTTAGAAAATGGTCTTCCGCTAACTCGCTTACTGGTCACAGACAGGTTAAGAGCCATTCTCCTTTCTGCTGGTCTTTCTGGTGATTTTTCCAGCCACAGTTTTCGAATTGGGGCTGCCACCTCTGCAGCAAAGGCCGGTGTTCCAGATCACCTTATTCAAGTCCTGGGTCGGTGGAGAAGTGATGCTTATAAACAATATATTAGAACCCCACCTGATGTTATAATTCGCGCAGCCAAATCATTGGTGGAATAGTTTGGTGAGTGCCATTTAGTTTAGTTACGCCGGTGTATTTTTGCCTCTTTCTTCAGTTAGCATATTTGCTTGTTGCTTGGTAGCCTGTTTTTTTAGATTATTTTTGTTGTTGTTGTGGTTGGTTTTTCTGCCTGCTTTCTTGTTCAACAGGGTGCGTTAATTGTTTGGCTGTTGCCCGTCGCTCTCCTGCTGGTTCGTATTTGCCTTGCTTAAAGGGGGTGCCTCCCTGCAGTTACGTACTTGGAGATTCATTGTTTGGAGGGTCGGCCCCCATGGCTGCCTCCTCCCATCGGGTCCTCCTTTCTCCAAGCACTTAAATCTTTCTTGGAATTCCTTTATCTTTGGAGGTGACCCGTGGGAGGTTGCCATGGTTACCCCCCTTTATTTGCATTTTGCTCACATTTGCTCATTAGCTGCTTTGCTCTCAATTGACACCTTCCCTCCATTTTGAATATTGCTTATCGACAAATTAAAGATATTTAGAGGAGAAATTAGGAACCTACTTGGAGCCGTCTTCATTGACGAGAGTCATTGCATCACAAAATGATAAGTTTCCAATTAAAACTCCGAAACAATCAAACTTAATTTGGTGATTGTTTTGATTTCACTTGATCCTTCGTGCTAAGAAATTCTGACTTACAATGTGAATCTAATGTTTACATATTTTCAAGTACCAGTGAGAAAGAGAAGAGTATAGTTATTCCCAAAACGTTATTTCCAGCAATAAATTTCATTTGCACTGGTGCCTATTTTATATTTTTTACCAATAAAACTACACGGTGTTAGAAGAAGTTGTGTCAGCCAGTGTATCGTGAATTTGATTTGCTCCACCCCCTTGTATGTTCGGGACAATACTCCTTGAAACCTTCCCCCCCCCTCCCCACCCATGGGCTAGGGAGGTCAGATTTTCCCTGGCCAGGAGGAAGGAAGGAAGGTTGGTAACAACAAGAATTAAACCAGGCATAAATACTGGTAGCTGGTCTTGGTAGGTCTAGTCAGCGTTGACACTTGATATTTTTTAGGGTGAAAGGTCATGGTTCAGGGAACGCTTTTAGGGCTGATTATAGAAGATTCAGAGAGTTGAGGTCACTCATGAGAGAGGAAGTGCCTTTTATTACTCTGACTGCGACAGCAACTGCAGGCATTACAAAAGATTTGTGTAAGCAGGGATGGATTGAAGTTTTAAACAGTCCCAACAGACCAAATATACGTCATGCTGTGGTTGAAGTAAACATTGATGACTTGAACTTGCCTTTTTGCTGGTTAATAGAAACGCTTGAGAAAAACAATGTTTCAACCCCTAAAGTCATTATCTTCTGCTGTAGAAAGCAACACATGAAAGAGCTCTATGAACTGTTTTCTCAATGTTTGGGTGAAGGTGCTTATTACAGGCCAACTGGTAATGAGCCCAGGAATGATAGAAGTCGGTTGTTTGTGATGTACCACAAGAAGACTAACAATCTTGTAAAAGAAACAGTGGAGAAGGAGTTCTCAAGGCAGATGGAGTTGTGAGAGTTCTAATCTATTCGATTGCTTTTGGTATGGGCATTAACATCAAAGACGCCTACTTAGACTTACACCTTGGACCATCTGGGGATTTGGATGACTACCTACAGGAGACAGGGCGCATTGGAAGGGATTCCTCCCAAATAAGTCATGCAGTGCTACTGAAGTACAAAGGTTGTACTGCAAGCAGGAACATCACTAAGGAGATGAAGAGCTATGTAAAAAACACCACTTTCTGCCGAAGAAAAATACTGTTAAAACACTTCAATATGAGTGTGCCAGAAACTGTTTTGTATGCCTGCTGTGATGTGTGCACAAAGATTTGTAAATGCCAGCGTGACTGTGAATGTGCCAACAAATGCTCCCAGCAAGATTGTTCGTCAGCAATGGAGAGACAAAAAAAAATTTAAGTAGCAGTATTTCTTCTGTCACAAAGGACAAAGTGCATAATGTTTCAAAGCATGATGCCATTAAGCTGAGGCTAGCCCTCTTTGACTACAGGGCAGAACTTGGCACTCGAACTAAAGAGTGTAGTCTTCTTACAGGACTTGACATTACAACTGGTTTTAGCAGAAGTCTAATTGAGGACACTGTGAACAGTGTTGCCTATATAAAGGATAAGGAGTATCTTGAGGAGAACTTTGCTTTTTTCTCAGATCATGTTCAGAAAACATGGGAGATTTTCAACTCAGTTCTTCTGGCTTCTGACAGGAGACACAAGCAGCATTTGTGAACCACAGGCTGCTAATTCAAGTGACTCTGATGTTGGAAGTGAGTTTTCCTGGTCCTCTGACAATAGTGTAGGACAACAAATAATTTTGTTATACAATTGTAAGCTCTGATGGGGAATCATCAAGTTCAGAATCCTCCTAAAAATATATTAAATATATATCAACAACTGCAGACGCAAGGCTGAACCATCTCATGATCCTTGCAGGGCTCGTATGGATCCTGGAATTTCATTGTGGCATTTTCCAGGAGAGGAAAATCCTGGAAAAAGGCTACTGGTTCTGGAAAGTTCTGGAAATCTGTTAAACTGGGCACAGTTGTTCAAATGCTGGATCAATCACTATTCAGCAAATAGCGTGGTTTGTTCTGTTAACACTTATCCAATGGATAGCGATTTATCCAGCCTTCGAACAACTGGGGCCTGAAGTAAAAAATTATGAAATGTATGGCTGACAGTAAGGAGAATTAACATTGAAATCTCAGGAGTGAAAGGGTTAATGTGAATTTTAGAGTCATAGAAAATCAATCTAAGTCCTGAAAAAGTACCTAAAATGTGTTTTTCTGGAAAGGGTATTGACCTGGGACATTTGCCGCAAATGATCTGCCCGAAAAGCTGTATTTGGTTTCGCATGCGACTACTCCAACATCTGAATGAAATGAAATAGTTTGTGGAGTCTATGTAATAGGTAAATTTCACACTACACAGACAGGTTGTATGTCAATTTGAATAAACCTGTTCAATAAGGAGAGTACAGTGTTCAAGTAACATATTTGATCCATGATTTTCGTCAGTTAAAAATTGCTGGAAACTGCTCTTAGGAGGCTGGAAATGCTATTCCAGGGACAACAGATTCGAAAATCTTCCAGGGAACATGTCCCCAGACACCCGTAGAAGAGGCTGTGATGCACATGATGTGTCCCCTTTAGTAAATTTGATTCTGCCACATCACTGTATAGACATGACAACAAGTATCTGTTTTCCAAAGGAGAGAAAAAAGACATTATCTTATTGTTGGGATCCCTGGAATCAATAAGATCATAAGTATCAGAAGTGCTTAATGATTTGTTTCAAAGTTTGGATGCTTAAAAGTATCTTTTTAAAACTAAGGTCACAACAGAAAAATTGTGCTACATTATTTTGTAAAAGAGTGTGTATAATGTTAATTATGGATTCAATTTCTCTCTTTCACTTTGGAACAACTGTAGCTATAAGTATCAAACCTGACATTTCAATAGCCTTCAAATAATGGTCTCTCTTGCTTACTGCTCCTGAGGGAGGTACATGATGATAGATATAGTATGGGGTGCAGCATTTCGTTCCATAGTAGACACAAAAACATCAACCCTATTCCTATCCAATCTTACTATAGACTTAATTCTAATACCAGCAAACCATCATCAGATCTTGAGTATGAAACTGTTTTAGAACAAATGATTTCTATCCCCTGTACAGCAGTAAATTCCTTGAACCCCTTCAAGGGAACACACTACTAAATTTAACTAACTCATGCATTTACTTTGATTTAGAATACCATTTACCCATTATAGTAGTCCTTTTTACTAAATTTCTTGATGGATTTACTGATCCAGGACTTAAGCTTTCCCATGCCTAGTTCATCAAGCAGATTGCGCTTTATTGACAGAAAGGCTGAATGAAATCTTCCTTGCACAAACATGTAGACATTGGCCTGTTGTAGCTGCTATACTATAGCTAAAATGTCATCCTCAGGTTACTGTCTAGTGTGTCTGCCAGATAGTCTTCTGACTGCTGTGTTGCTGTCATAATTGAGGAGGATTTCATCTGCTGATGCAGTACTTCTGCTGATTCTTGTGATGGTCTTGTCAGTTATTTCACCCTTGGAGGTATGACCATCAGTTTTAAATGACTTGTTGTCATGCTCTAAGTCAAGATCCATTGAGTGGTTTGTGTCTTTCTTTCCCTTGTGATTAACAGTGCGATTCCATGTGAGAGAATAGGCCATCCTTGGACTCAACAAACAATTGACCTGTGCAAGGAGCTCTACAGTTGCATACACGTACTTGGGACAATTTGAAATTTTATAGAAAAGATAGAAGAACTTGTAAAAGTTGATAACTCTTGCCCCATCACCAAGATGTATGGCATCATTGTGATTCCTTCTCAGAAGTGGCAAAACCAGCACATTATGAGTGTAGTTGTACACATAGTCCTCCTTGGCTGTGGATGTGGTGGGCAAGAGTTGTGGTTGGCCAACATGCCCGTGTTGTCTCTCTTCATGCTGTTTTAGGAAGGAAGGACGAATGTACTTTTTACCGCAATATCTACAACACAGCTCATTACTGGTTGGTGCATCTGTACTAAGTTGAGGAATTTCATTCATGACATGTTTCTCAACAAAACTTGTCACTGTCATGAGTACATAAGCCTTCTTTGCTGCAGGGTCAGTTGCAGGACCATCAAACAATTTGACTGATGGTTCTGCATCTAAGGAAGCCATGCCAAAGTGATCCAAGGCTCCAGCAATTAAATATGCATCAAGACACTTTCACTTTGTTGGGATCCTTGGTGACATTTCTGGCATCAATTAGATTTCTTGCTTGGTATAATGTCCCTGTATCCCTGGCTGAGGAGGTACTGTACAAATGATGCCATATAACCTGTTTAAATGAAGGAAAGAGAGGAAAAAAAGAGAAAGAAAGAACCAACAAGAGGAAAGGAGGGACAGAGGAATGGGGGATGCAAGCAAGCAGGAAACAAACAAAAAACAAACATTGCACATTGAATATATTGCCTTCACAGGTACTGTAATAGATCCTGGCAATAATGTATGTCTGTCTTTTTCCTTTTTCAGTGTCAGTGCCGGTCCACAGTGTACATTGAGATGTCTGGTATAACCTGCCAGCCTGTCATTGTATGCTTGTTAACATAGCAAGCAAATTATAAGGAAAGGGACTAAAATCGTTTATGTAGAGATTATAATCTCCGAGGTTTTCAGTATTTTTTCTTAATACCTATGCAGAGGCACACTAGCAGTAGATTTTGTATTGTGTACTCACCAGACAATGACTCTAACTTTTAAGTTAAAGATTCAATTTGTAAAAAAAATTCCTAAATTTTGTTACAAGGATGCTGGCCATAGGACAGTTAACCAAACGCATATTTCTTACCTTCATCCATTCACACTGAGCATGACAATCTTCAAATTTGGAAATTAGACCTGATAGCCTAGCAGATGGTGTTCGCCCATCTTGCATTGCAGACTGCACAGATTGATGTTGTTCGTAGGTCAAGTAAACTCCACCATTCAGCACCTACACAGCACTTCAAGTGGGATCATCTTCATCAGAATGGCCTGGGACATAGTTGTGCACCTACTGCAATAAGTCAATCGTCTTCTTCGTACTGTTCATTTTTTCTCAAAACGCCAAGATGAACCTTGAATTACTTGAACAGCAAAATGTCATTCAAAACTGCCAATGTTTTTTTTTGGCCACAACTTGTTCAGTTTAATGATGCTTCACTGTACACCTGAAGGCAAGCACAGGTCAGGGCTTAAAGGTTTTGTTTTAAATGTTTTTCATGGGGATTGTAATATTTACTGGTGCGCTGAAGTTATAAATTAAAGAACCATCATAAATTTACTTTGTTTGTTCTGTTCTTGACATCTGCCATGTGTTTATGTTCCTTAAACCTACTGAGAGCTGGAACATATTTTGTCCACTGCTGGCAGAATAATAGTGTCAGCTGCCCAGCCAAGGTTTCTTGCCCTTGGACAGTGGGAAGGAAGGTTGTGAATGTTGCCTATGGGTTTGTCATTTGGAAGATGATTGGGAGAGATTCTGTTTTCATAGCACACATATTGAAACATATGATGGTCCTTGTTTTGGTGCTTTTTCATCATATGTCTCGGTTTCACCATAATGTCTACATTGTCTCCAGTGAATGAATAACCAAGGTGCATACCCTCCCTGTGATGTTTTAACCTCTCCATTTCCACTTTGATCTCTTCAGAGCCATCTTCCAATGTAGATATGCCTGACAAGATCTCCCTCTCCTTGGCAACTCCTTCCTCTACTTCTCTTTTCCACTGCAGCAATTTTATGTCAAAGTCTCTGCCAAAATCTTCAAACATTTTGTTACTTGAGTTGTAGCCCATGCACATGTAAATTGGCACCAAGCGCTTGAAGCCCACCTTCTTTAAGCCACCTTTTTTCAGGATAATGCTCTTGATGCGTCTGGTGGCACACATTCCTTCATTGAATACAATCAGCTGGGAAGCCGCATCACACATTGGGGGTATGAGGGTATCACCCTTCTTAACAACATTTCTGGAATGAAAAGGATTATGCACAGAAAACTCTATGAAATGAAGAAAGACAGTAGCTCGCTCTTTCAGTTCAGAATAAACATTGTTCCAACTAAAATGCAACAAATCCTCCTTTGAGGTCTTTCTCAGTATTGAAGGGTTTGAAGTGGCACAAAGGCCTTTTAACGCATCTGTTATTGATTGACCTAGAGCTTTAGTTACTTTATCTTTCAGAGCATCGACCTTCAATGCAGAAGAGACCACTGACTTTGCATTTCCCTTTACCATCTGTCTCACAACTTGTTGATAGCAAGAAGGAAGGGTGAGTGTCTTGGGTAGGGAGTTAGGATAACTGATGATCTAATCATTAAAAACAGAAAATAAAATTAAGAAATAGTCAGCACCCCCTTTAACAATTGTTAAATATAGTCCAAGACATTTTATGACAATTTTTCTTTTTGGAGTCTATTATAGTCCCACCTACTTTTCTTTAATTGTGGACAAATATTTTTATATGCCTGAAAAAACTTTCAACATTTAGGGTGGCTCTGAACCCTATGAACAGATTTTTTTTAAAACTTTGAATTATTAACCCCTAAAGCTGTAATTAAGGGTGTTTTTAGCGGGTCACACTGTTGCTATAGTAACCTATTGTGTCACAAAAAATTAATAATAACAAGGTGTCACCAATTACTGGGCAGAATTTTGATCCCATGATTATAGCATTAAGTGATCCTCAATATCTAACTGCTGGAAACTGTTTTGAGACACCTTATAAGTCTAAATCAAATGCAAATGTATGCTCCATTGGTGAACATATTTTAAACACATGTCTATGTTACCTGTAAACTTGTATCTGGCTGCCTAATTCTCTACTTGCGCATAACCATAATCCTTTGTGCCTTGGGGGGTCACAGATGTAAACAAGAAATGGCGTTGTGAACTGTCAAGGACGAGACGAATTTAATACTCCCTAAAACCTTCAAGGAGGTTTCAAACTTGACTGAACCAAAAGTAAAACAAATATGTAACATCTTATCTATTGATTTCGAAAAGTCATTCGGGAAAAAAGCTCTGGTCAACATTGTATGCAGTGCTTTGGAAATTTCAACATCTGGACCTTCTATCGGTAAAGACTCGCAACGCTCTTCATGTTCCTACACCAATGTACCTTCGCTTGTAGACCTTGAGAAGTTGAAAGACTGGCAGAAAAGTCTAGATGGCATCCCCCTGGTGATGGAGGAATCCGCAGTGAAAGAGTTTTTAATCGGAGCTGGCTACAATCAGCAAGCAGTTAGTAAATATAAAACACTTCATGCATTGGAGCACAAGGAAGGAATTCACTCTATTTAGTAAGTCTATAATTTTTCTGGTATTTTATTTATAAAAGTCTACATATTAATTTATGATTTCTCTTATTTTAGAATTCATCTGCTACCAAATCACAAAGACGTTTGGGCTGTCAGAGGGAGTTGTAATCCTTCGTTCTCGACCAACAATGAGGAAAGCAAAGTCATGTACTTGGTGCTCAAGACTTCCACCAACAAGCCAGTATATTCTTACTGTACATGCACTGTTGGGAATGCTACAATATTTTGACAATGATGTTTTAGTCTACCTATAGAACTGCTTAGTTCTGTTTATTAGTTTGAGAGGAGATTGCAGCCATGTTGGAGCATTGCTGTTTGTACTAAGTGATATTGTTGCTGAGGGAAAGCAGGAATTGCCATGTTCTTGGTCGGGCCCTAAAGGCAACTCTTTTTTTTAAAAATAATAACTGGAAAATACACAGTAGACATTATAAAGATCCATATGTTTTCATGTTTCCAGGTGCAAAAGTTGAATCAGTACTGGTAGAGGATGTAAACTTCTACAAAGCTAAGTTCGGCAAGGAGCCTCCTCGTAAGAAAGTGAAGCCTTCTCCAGCAGTGACTGAAAAACATTATGGTATTGATAATCTAACCAAACTGAGCATTGAGCAACATAAGATAAACTAAAAGAGAAATATTTATCTTGCAAATCAAGGAAATTCATTACCACCAATATATCACATACTAGGAACTAAGACTGACAATCATCCTTCTGTAGCAGCCACTCATGAGTTACCTCATACTATGGAAGCAGATGACAAACATTGTTTACAGTCATGAAATTGAAGTGGAAACTGAAGAGGAAAATACAGAAAGCATTATAAGTCCCATCAAGAACCATTCAGTGTCTTTGCATGACATTCTCTCAAAAGCTGAATCAATAATGGCCAGAATTTGTGTTGATGAGGAGAAGGCTAGAGAGATTGAGGAGAGTACTCGAGATCAGTCACAAAGCTCCATGTGGTTTGCTCATCGTGCTCCTAGAATTACTGCCTCTAAATGCAAGCGTGCTCTAATGAAAGAAACTACAAGCCCTTCATAAGCTATAGGAGAAATCCTATACAACAGCAGCTACCAGTCAGAGCATATGAGAGATGGCATTAAATCTGAATCAGAAATAATCAAACAATACTCCAGACAGACCGGCAATACTGTGCAACAGTGTGGATTTTTTGTTTCCAAGTCATACCCATATTTGGGTGCTTCTCCAGATGGTCTTATACGCAGGGATGGATCAATTGAAGTTACGAAAATTCACCCAAGAAAGAAAGAAACACTGGAAAGTGCTTTCCTCAGGCTTCACATTATTAAAAGAACTTATGGCTGTTCGTCTGTAAATGAAAATCATCAATATTATTGCCACATGCAACAACAGCTGTTTTGTGCTGAAAGAAAGTGGGTTGACTTTGTTGCTTCTGATGGTTATACTTTATTTGTAAAGCGTGTTTTACTTGATCATGATTTTTGGGCCAGAAATTTGCCAAGACTTGAAAGGTTTTACTACAATGTAATTTTGTTAGAGCTGGCATATCCAAGAGTGAAAGATGGACTTGAGAGAATAGGTAAGTGTGGTATTGATTTTTCAACTCTCTCTGCCTTGAGAAAGCAATAATGCATTATTTATTTTCATGTATGGGTGGGGGGGGGGGGGGAATTTGTTTATCCTGTTAATATTGTTGATTCACCACTCGATACAATGCAGGTCATGGTACCTTCATATTGAATTTTTCAGAATTGCTAAATAAAGTCCTAAGTTAATACCAATGACTCCCAATTATGATGCTAAAACTGTGGATAACATCAAATCGATTATTCATATCATAGCTCATAGTGACTATTTGACACAATATGATTAAACACTGTTAGAGTGCTTTTATACAGTTGAGGGCTTTAAACTCCAATACCACTTAATTAACTGTTTTCCTTTAATTGACGTTGGACTTTTTTACTTAACCTTACACACGTTAATGAAAACCACTAAAAATACCTTTACTTCAAAATTGGTGGTTGGAAATTAAGTAAGTAGGCACAAACAATGAAAATCTGCTCAGCTAAGTGTACCATACTCAATCTCACTTCACGATCAAGAATACAATATGTCTTAATTCTCTGAATAGCCCTTTCTACACGAATCCTAGCTTCTGCTATTTTTTCAGACCTTTTTCCCTCCCCTTCCGTTAACTGTGATCTCCCCTGCCCTTTAAAATTAGGAATGGTAACCTTTACCCCACGATCTCCCAAAACACCACTAATATCAAACCCCCTGTCTGCCATGACCTCATCCCCCTCCTCCAATGTTACAATAAAATCTACACTATTCACTGTTATATACTTATCACAAGTCCTCCCACCCCAGCCCCGAGAAACATAAACAATGGCAGCACATGCATTGATGGCTACTGAAAACTTAAATGTAGTGTCGCTCTTGTAATTTGAATAGATCTCCTTGTTAGCTTTCAGTGATGATGGCTTCTGAGTAAATATTTCTGCGCAGTCAACAATAACTTTAAGATCAGGAAAGTTTGAAAATTGCTCTGCCTTGCCAAGATCATCACAGTAGTCTGGCATTTGGCACAGTTCCTTGAGATGAAAGTACAAAAGATTTAACCAAGTTGTAAAGATCCTGCTCACAGTTGTTTCACACAGATTATTTCTGAGGGCTAAGTCTGCCAAGGTAAGTCCACAATGCAGACGAGTTAGGACCATAAAAAATTCTTCATCTAGAGTGAGTTTGGCCTTTGCACCTCTTTTTCCAGAAGAGGGTGATTTTGATTCCATTTTAGAACCTCGCCATATTCTCTAAAGTCAGACATCTAGTTCTAAGTTCACTGTTTTCTTCCTCCAGAGAGGCCACTTTTTGATACAAAGCAGACATTTCATCTGCAATTGACTTGTCCCCCGTTAAGGACTGGGGATCTACTTGACCTCTACAGTAGTCGTGAGCATTCAGGCTATGATCAGAGGGTAAACAAATCCCCCAAATCTGGTGATCTTCTACTGTTGGTTCTGGTTGTTTTTCCACTGACTTCACTTTCCTAAAACAATAAAAACACTTTTTTATGCCTGTTGAACTTAATTGGAAGTGTATAAAGTTAAGATAAACTACAGTTATAAATGAATTGAAAATGAAGACAGTGAAGTTGCAAGAGATGTCTAACTAAGTATAACATGTAAAACTGTCACACAGTTAGTAAATAATTTGAATAATCAGATCGGCATTTCACTGTTACTCACTTGGGCTAGCTTCCTTCGCTTTGGCTTGGATTTGGGGATAGTTATTTCTGCAGTATCGCTCTTCAAACTCTTTCTACTCCTTCGTGGAGTATTGGAAACACTATGGCTGTGACTAAATATTGATGGAACATATCCTTCGGCTTCTGGATCGTCTGACTTAGTACCACCAACGAACTGCTCAGAACAAAGAAGTGTTGAGAGATGTGACCGTCTCAGATGCCGAAGGAAAGGTGACCCGCCATTTTGCTGGCTTCTGTGGGTTGCAAGAAGCGGTCATTGAATGACTTTCTGGGCTTTTGTGAACACTTGCCTGAAGCTGTCGTTTCGTTGCAAGTTCTCCCCATTTTTCACACAAGACAGCTTTCACAGAATTGGCGCTTTCCTTAACGTACCAAGAAAAGCGGCTCAAATTCGTGAATAGGTATTGTTATAGTTGATCGTTTTTGACTGTGTATGGTCAAAAACGATATAGGCTAAAACAAAGACTTTAAACACGAGAGAAATTCAAAATTTCTGATTACTATTCACGCGGGACCAAATTATGAGCAATTTGCACCCTGGGGGAGGGACAGAGTTATAATTGGGATAACGAAACCAACAACGCTGGGGTGAGGGGTGAGAGAAAGTTTTGTTTGTGAATCATACTTCAACCGAGTTGATCAGATATCAACGCCGAAACGTAATAAAATCACTGCTTCAACAATCCCACTAGTTTAGTACTCATGGCCTTTAATGTGCTTCGTTCTGTGCAAGCAAAAGTTTTGCTTGTGACGCAAATCTGGCCTAGTTAATTGTATATCAGCAAAGCACTTTAATAATCAACTTCTTCAACAGTTGCACTGGCCAAGTTCCTCACGCTTTTAACGTGATTCATTCTCAGCGGGATTCATTCAAATCTCGCACCATAGAAATAATTGTTACGCAAATAAATTCTGTTCTTTATTCGTTTCTCAAACGCGGGTGAAGCTAAAATGAAACTAGCGAAGCAGCCATGATTTCTTAGGCGTTTCATTCCCAATTGTGCGTTTAAACTCTAGAGACATTTTAACGAAATAAAACGTCCTTTTTTTTTCTTTCAAAACATTGCGGTCAGTAAATTGAGATGAAAAGAGTGAACAATCGATTCAAAGTCATGCCTCCCTTGTAAGTGTCTGATCGCATTGTCGGTTTAAAATTCAAAGCAAAGCAAACAATAGACGGATGAAGTCTCACCTTCATGGTCACTTAAGGTATCAGCCAACCCAAAATTGACCGTTTTTCATAATGTTGGATTTCTATATGTTTCGATAGATCTTGGGAGTAACTTTCATTTGAAAAAAATTCCACATAAAAATATTTTTCGTACGGGAAGTTATTAAGCGAAAACAATTTTGCTTGACACTAATCCCATTACGGTCAAAATTTAGGCGAGATGTGCATGCATTTTGAATTCCAAGTCGGCAGTCCCTGGAATAATTTGGCTGAAATTTGGTCAAATTGTTATCAGATAGCTCAACTACAAAACCGTGTCACCGAATTTCACTTTGTCTTTTCATTTCAAAGTTATAGCCTATTTTCCACTGGCGGTGGCAATAATTTCTCATCCCTGAATATAATTGCTTGTAAAAATAAAACGAGCGCGCTTTCGAGAAATCTGAGACACGGTTTTTGAGGCAAACGTGTGAAGAAAGGAAAGCTGTGTTAATCGTTTTCTTCCCTTTGTTTTTGGTGAGCGTGCAACTTAAATGAATGAAAACACTTAGTTTTATAAGAATCTCCTTTTTGAAGCACATTAACGTTTTTTACCTTTTAAAGGGAATTAGCTGTACGCATGACTACTCAGCTTTCAGAAAATATACGGTTTATGAGGGTTTGTGTTCAAACAAAGAGCGCTAGAACGATCCGCGCACAGACGACCCAGTTGGGTTGGCTGATACCTTAACACAAAATGATCATGAATACAGTGAACGGCTCGTGTTCCTTGAAAAACTGAAATTGTAAAGTGCAGTCTCAGCAAAGATCAGAAATTTTAAAAACATTAAACACTGAAAACCTCCAAAGACACTCGTGTGTGCTTTCAGCAGAATGCCACATTCACTGAAAATAAGGTTTATGGTACTTCTTCAATTACAATAGGTAAAATACAATAGAACAATAGACTGCAAAATTTCCACTGAAAGTTAAAGCACGTTCAGGTGTTCAAGTTAAAGTAAGTGTGTTCTTTGTGTTTCATTTCGATAACTCCAAAGGCACAAACATTGGTTCAACCCGTGTTAATGTTCTGTCAACAGCTTTTGTAAGACACAATTACGCTCACTCATGTGAAAGTAAGCGTACGCGTCATGATTCACGTTTTGATGAATCCACCTTTAATAAATACCCCGCGTTCATACGACTTTTTGGCTGAATAAAGACGGTCTGTTAAAAGAAGCAACAACACGAACGATGTAGTAAGGGCGGATTTGATAACCCAAAGCACAAGTAACATTTATAATGACAAAAATATATTTAAGAAAACACATGTAATGCTTCGATGACTAATAAGTTCTTCTTCACCTGATGCCGTAAGTTAATTCTTCACCTGGGTACCCTAGTGAATATAGATTCTCCCAGGAACAATCTACCTCTCCTTCACCCCCTAATAACACCCATTTTGCACGCCGGAAATTTGATGAGTCCTGAAATCCTCAGCATGGTCTTGGCAAAATTCAGAACGCATCACTTAAAACAATAGGGCTATTGTTTAAATCCAGAAGCATATAACCTCGAAGCGATTAGGTCTGTCGCAAAGCTAGGGTTTATTAGCACGAGCGATTAGCCAATCAGAATTCATTACCTAATATGGATACTCGAGACGATCGCGTGAGCTCAGGGAAAAGCAGCATCGCAATGTCAACAATGCGCTGTAAAAGAAAGTTGCAGTTTGTTGAGGTTAAGTTTGATAGAAATAGGACCCTTATTCCATGTAAACACCCTAAAGTGACTGCCAACGAACATCCTAAAGGCAAATCCGCCAAATTAGGGAAAGAACAGCAAAGGGAATGTGAAATTGAAGGCGCTGTAAATTTACCTAACGATCCGAGCGCAAATGCTCAAGGAAATTTGTCATTCCAGCAGCGAGGATACCGTTTTATCGCTCCGTGACCAGCCCAGCTGTATGCAGAAAATTGCCTCAAGACGGCTAATAACCCTGTAAATGGTATTCAATCGGAGACCTCAAATGTATCGGGAAAGGAAACGCCAACTAAGTCGACTTTCAAAACATCCAGTATGCCAATCCATTCCCATGTCTCCGACGATTGGGTTCAGTGAGTTATAAAGGTTATCCCTCCCAAAGTTCCAGGATTTCAGTTCACATTGTGGAAGGCTAGCCGCAGTGAAGTGTGTATGGTGCCAAAAACTGACTTGTCCGGGTACAATTCTGACTTCATGTTAGCGAATGGTTGTGCTCCAGTGTGTTTTCATGTTTCCTCGGATGGGAACTACGCCATGAAAGTGCTCTTTTGTGATGCATTTAAAGGCACCCTTAAGGATGAAGATGCTGTTACTTCTCTCCTTGATGTTATGAACGGCTAATAAATTTGTCCTGGCCTGAAATCGCCACCAGAGGTGGACTCGGCTTTGAAAAGGACATGGGGTTCTCCCTTCCAAAGAGTCGACAGCCATAAATGTTTACTGTTACACCCACCTGGCAACAAAAAGCTAGTACCTGGATCTGCTCTCTTTGATGTATGCACAAATTGCAAAAAGCTTTCCAGGAAACTGAATGATATCGTGAAGAAACGTTGAAGTAACGGAAGAAATCGTGTGCTGAAGTCTTCTACATGTAATTGGAAGTTTTTAAGCCCGAAAAAGTCCGAAGAAGAGACTTCGTAACTTGACCGCAGATTCTCGACGACTTACAAACGAGGTGGAAAGACTATATAAGGAAAAAACTCGATGTTTCTCTCTCTCCGCAGTTGTCTGATGAGATGAGGCATATTACTTCAAAAATAACGAGTATAACGAATTTTTGGAGAATATTTTCCAGGAAGCAGACAAGAAAATGAAGGGAAAGGGAAAACTCATGAAAAAAATGTGGCAGCAGGATGTGGACGAAAGAAAAGCCTTTTGGAAAGATCAATGTCGAAACGGTAGGTTTTAAAACTAAGGTAGATTTTTAAAATTTACCTCCATCAAAATTACTGTATTTTGCTTTTGGGAATGTCTAGCTGTGTCCTGGCACTTACATGGTTATGATTGTTAAACATCTACACGTGCCACTTGAATTTAATGATGAACCCAAATATAATGAATCACATACCGGCTGGGTCGTCGCCCGGTTAACAAGGGCCCCAGGACAGCCAATGTACGGTACATACACGGGTTCTTCTGTTACGCAAAATGTACCAACACGTCCTACTGTATCAGTCAACAAATGCGGTCGACAGCGCTGTGCTACGTGCACAGTGATTCACACGTCAAAGTTCTTCAGAAGTTCCTTAACTAATCGTCGATACACAGTTATAAGTGATCGTGACCTCTCTTGCACCACCACGAATGTTATATATCTTATTAGCTGTGTGAAATGTGACCATCAGTACATTGGAGAAACTAAACGAAAAGTTAGTGAGCGGCTCTCCGGTCATCGTTCATCTATCAAGAAACATGCGAATACATTCATTGCACGGCACTTTAATTTGCCTGGACATTCAGTAGACCTGATTATACAACCAATTGAGCATATCACGCAGAAACCTGGTGAGACTGAGAAAGACGTTACTATCAGACGCTTAGATCGAGAACGGTTTTGGATGTTAGAGCTCGCCACTATATATCCTTACGGACTTAATGATCGATTACAACACGTAGGGAACATTTCCAATTCAAACGTTCGCTCGAACACCAATGTGTTTAATCTTTTTAATCGCCATAGACGTCGTAAACGAAGCCATGGACGACGACGGAACTCTAGACGTAACGGAGAGATCACCCTGGAACTACTTCAAACTTTGTACAACAATGGTCGTGGTGGTCTACATCGACTACTTACAACTCTACATAGCACTCGTTTACCCAATTTACATAAATTGTATAATGAATGCCAAGAACTTAGAACTGCCCATCGGGATCAACGTTTCAGAAGTATTGTTCTTGACGTTTGCAGTAAAAGGCTATTTCTCCCGGTACGCACCGGTTGTACCTCCAACACTAAACCAAAAAGGCGTTTTATCAAGATCTATTTCCACAACAAAGGGATTGATAA
Organism: Galaxea fascicularis; assembly: GCA_948470475.1. Taxonomy (NCBI): domain Eukaryota; kingdom Metazoa; phylum Cnidaria; class Anthozoa; order Scleractinia; family Euphylliidae; genus Galaxea; species Galaxea fascicularis. Next base: position 21,186,039 of record OX419336.1, on the reverse strand, counting down.
AGTAAATTTAACAAACATTTTTCATAACAAATTAGTTAAATCTAAAGTACCCATATATTTTCAGGAACAAGATCCACCACTAATAAGTTATCAATACACTCAAAACATTTCTAGGAGTGTATTTAATTACAATCAAACGCTGTACAACATCGATGTTAATAATTATAATACTTCATCCTCCTCATGTGATTGTGCGTCTTCTCCCTTTCGTTATGAACCTCATGGCCACGTTATAACTGGTGATCTACGTCTTGTTAAAAACAGAAACCTTAGACGCCTCCTATCGAAAGGTCCAAAATACAGAGAGCAGAATACAGTCGATTGGAAGCTTAACGAGAAGATTTTAACGAAGGCAGTAGATGATTACAGCAAGAAATGGAGTAAAATTGAAGGTTATCGCGTGTCGGCTCTAGAAGAATGGTCAGAGACAGTAAGAACCAAAATAACAACTTACAACGTCGCCGATTTCGTGTAAAACCAAAAATCCTAGAAGATAGACACGTTAGGGCATATTTAAGTGAGCTACATGAAAAGTACGTTTTAGTTCCGCTGATAAAGCTGGAAATAATATAATTTTTGTTTGTAAGTATTACTACATACAAACCCTGATGAAAGAACTCGGAATCGAAACGAGTAGTACTATTAATTCTACATATGAAGCTCAGGACATCACAGCTGATGAGGTTATCCGGAACCACGCTACAGCCCTGGACGACCTATTCGACATCACATTGCATCAGAAAGAAAAAAGTTTGCCTCAAATGTACTGGATACCCAAGCTCCACAAAACACCATATAAAGCACGCTTTATAGCTGGTTCAAGGACATGTACCACCACTAAGCTCTCAAAATTAATAACAACTTGCCTTAAACTAGTTAAAAGCCATTGTATTGCTTACTGTAAAACTATTCGGGACAGAACAGGTGTTAACAGCATGTGGATTATCAACAACTCATTGGATGTACTTCGCACGCTGGAGGAAAAACAACTTTCGCTAAATAAGGTAAGTACTTGGGATTTTTCAACGCTGTACACAAGTTTGCCACATGCCAAACTCAAACTTCAACTGCATGATCTACTGGAAAGAGTTTTTACCACCAGAGGAAAGAGCTTCATTGCCACCAATAACTATCACACCTTCTGGACGAATGATAAGAAGTCTACGAAATACACTTACTTTTCTTGCAGAGAACTTTGCCTTGCCGTTGACTTTCTTATCGACAATATCTACGTCCGCTTCGGAAACTCAGTTTTTCGGCAAGTTATTGGTATACCAATGGGCACTAACAGTGCGCCTCTATTGGCTGACCTGTTTCTCCACACTTTCGAGTACGATTTCATGCTTAAAACTATGAAAGAAGACATGCCAAAAGCTGTTGAATTTAGCAATACCTTTCGTTACATCGACGATCTATTTAGCGTCAACAACGACAACTTCGGAAATTCCATTTGTGAAATTTATCCGTCGGAGCTGGAACTCAAGGACACTACCCTCAATTCAACAGAGGTGTGTTATTTGGACACAAGAATCAGTCATGGAGACAGCAGCGCGCCTTTTCACATCGGCGTATACGACAAAAGAGAAGACTTCGACTTCCGGATTGTTAATTTTCCTTTCATGGACAGTAACATCCCTGCCCGTCCGGCGTATGGTGTTTACCTATCTCAATTGGTGAGATATGCTAGGATTTGTACATCCAAGTTGGACTTTTTGCGCAGACTCCGTAGCCTATCCTCCCGTCTTCAAAAACAAGGCTTCAAATCTACGCTACTCGTCAAATCGACTAATAAATTCTTCAAACGTCATTGTGCAACAATGATAAAATATAACGTTACATCACGAGACTTAAGAACGGCACTTCGTGATTAAAAAGCATCGTAGCTCATCGATGTATCCTTTGCTTACTTGTAATTAATGTTTTATCTTCTTAGTTGGTGATGCAAGTTGCCAAATACACACTGCTTCTGAATCCACTCACTGGATTTCGATGTGCGCTCGCGCTCTTTTTCTTGTGTGACTGATGCGCGTGCATTTCGCTCATTCAGTTGGCACGTGTCCTTAGTTTGCAATTTAACGGTGTAGCGTAATTTAACGGTTTACAGATCACATTTGTATTACGTTGTTTTCCTTATTAACATTTCTTGTCGGTAACTGTGCTCACATCGTGGGTGGCTCCACCTAAAATGTTCTACAATTGGTATAGGATTTGATGGAGCCGAAAGCAATTGTGGAATTGCACGCATTTTAGGCATCCTACTGATGAACAGTTACGGCAAATAGATATCTATAGGAGCCGCAAGTGAGATCGTGGTCTGTCCTCTTTGAATTATCATGTTCTGTTCTTAATCTGTATTATTTTACATATTTACTTTAAAATCAGAAATGGTTACATCCGTTTGTGTGACAAGTGTTATAAAGCATTTAATGCTTTCCTGAATTTCTAAGTCAATCTTGCTTTGCTCAGAGTTTAAGATAAGTTATTGTTGTTCTATTTCTGATCGCTTGAACTAATGCTTGAATGTTTCGGTCACACAATTAAAAATTAAAACACGAGTTGTTTTACGAATAAAAATTTAAATTGTTGTACACGAAAAAAATAGTTTTTATATGTAGCATCCTGTGAATCACTTTTTAAGCTTTTCCTCACTCTAAGCGATTCTATTTTTCCTCATTACAATTAAGCAAAGGGAAGAACTGGGAACAGATGGTCTGCAATAACATACAGGATTGCACTTGCAGCGTTCACTCGCAGCCCAGCAGCATATGAAGCACTAAAAAGCTGTTAAATTTTGAACCTGCCATCAGTGTCTTCATTAAAGCAGTTTACTTCTGCAAACAACCAAGCTGCTGGTTTAAACCTCCCACATCTGCATGATGCTAAAGTAACATATGCTGCCTACAAAGTGGAATGCAAAGACCAGGGTTTACCTGAGCCAAACAACACAGGTGTACTTGTATTTGATGAAGTGAAGGTGGTAATGAAAGTCCACTGGAATAGTGCAAACAATGGGTAAGATAATTGCATGGTAATAATTATAATAATAATAATAATAATAATAATAATAATAATAATATAATAATGTTTATAGTGGAAGTGCACTTAGCTATGCAAGCTAGTTCACAGCCACTCCTAGCCTGTGTGGCAGGCGCTAGAAAGGGGAAGGGAGAGGGGGAAATTGGGAGCGCGCGAAACGTGCGGAGCGAGTTAGAGGGAAAGAGGAAGCGCCTGCAGCCAGCCCATTGTTTATTTCGTCTTTCTCGTTCGCCGGCGAACGAAAAATCGCCATTGGTTCGTTTTTAATTATGCGTCAATCACTGTCTGATATGACTTTCTGATTGGTCGAGATGTTTTGGAAGCCATTTGAGAATGAAAATCAAGATGGCAGATGCACTTGAAAGAGACAGGGAAGCCAAGTT
>OX419336.1:21155120-21175120 GCA_948470475.1 Galaxea fascicularis | reverse complement strand
TTGTCGAGAGCATTTTCATCACACCAGTTTTCAAAAACTCTCAACCAGTTAATTGTGCTTTTACGGATGTTCAAGTTTTTGGCAGCATCTTTCAATGCCGCAACATCAGAATCTGTAACATCTTCAAACCTGGAAGCCATTTTTGGCTGCAGAGGAACGGTTGCCATGGCAATTTTGTAATTTCACATGTGAAATTATAAATTAATGCTGAAATTTCATGCCAAAATTAAGGAGTAATTTGTCACCCATGATATTACAGCAGGAATTAGTGCTCTAAAACGGCTTAGACATTTTGCAAGTCGAGATGCATATATTTTATGCTATTTTTGCATTTGTTAATGTATTACCATTTAGAGATTAATATTTGAATGCATTTCCATATAACTCTGTTTAACAGAAAAAATATCCACACCACTGACTATATTATATCTGTTCAAATCTAAATTTGAAGAAAGCACAGTCTGACCATTACAAATGTATGTTTAAGATAATCTTGCAATTTACCTTCAATCTAACCCTTACTAAAAGCATGATGAGCTAAGGATGAATTTTTCACATAGGAATTATTCTTTTCATTCATATTAACAGTACCAGACATTAGATTGCTCCCATCAAGTTCCGGAAAATCAGTGTTTGAAATTTCTGTATCAACATAAGACTTTGTTGTTAAGTGGTTATTGTTTGCTGGAGCTTGATTACAAACTATTTGATTTGTGAATGTTTTCGTGTCATGTACTGTTTGATTAGTAGTTGTTAAAACGATTTCAGAATCGTTACCTCCCACATTTTTAATGATTAAATTATTTTCTAATGTTTGGTCTGTAAGAGCAAAATTAATTAAATTTCCATTGTTTGGTCTGAATAAAAATCCTTTCAAGAAGATTTTCCCGTTGTTATCATACAATACTACTTTTATTGTTATTATTTGTCCCTCGATTAGAGCTTTGATAAAATCTATCAAGATCAACTTTAGAAATTTGACTCACTTGACCATCAATCTTAAGACGACCTCTTGTTATATCATTGGTTTGTCATATTTAATGTTCCCGTTTTATTATTATCAACACTATTTTACTACAATGTCTGAAGATTTTCGATTATTACCCCCATCATAATTTTTAAGATTTGGAATATAATGGTATATTTGAGAAATCCTGATCTCTGGGTTTGATATCAACATTATCATTATAATTGTCTACAATACTTATTTGATGACAGAAAGAGCATTATTTGAATTATAAGTTGGAATTTTTCCGCTTCCAATGTTTTGTGAGGGTGAACTAAGAAGAGTTTTATCTACTTTGCTTGCTAACCCTATTTCAAGTTGGTGTTTTGTTATAGCATCATTACTTTCTGTTCCATCATCAACATTTGTAAATATTTTTTTCTGTATCTCATAATCACCATCATCTGTAACCTTGAATCCGATACCATCTCTTCCATCTCTACCGTCTCTTCCAGCAAAACCACGGCTGCTGGATTCATGAAAATAGCCATTTGGTAGTTATCCGTTTGAATAACTCATTATGTAATATCTTTATATAATTGTTTCATCAAAGTTTTTTCTTATTAATTTTCTTGGTTTGTCAATATATAGGAAACTAAATGGTTCTTGTGTTGCTTTTTTGAAGTCAGCTTTGGAAACACTATTTTCATGACAGATTAAAAATTGTTCATTTGTACTACGAAATTCGAAAATACAACAATGACTTGCATTCATTCCTATTGTTTTATCAGTATTGAACCAAGATTGTGATAAATATATGCAGCTACAGTTTTTGTTTCTGCTGTTTGTGAAATAATCTCTTATCATCTGGCATATCTTTCAAAGCCATTATTTTATCATTGCTGGCTTCAATTATGTGATAACCAACTTCTTTGCCAATTGGTTCCAATGTTTTTAACAAACTCTGATATTTTGATTGTTGGAGATTCCTAGCAAACAGATGAATTTTATCATAATAAAGCAACCTATAAATCATATCCAGCAATAAATTAGTCTTTCCACTTCCCAAAGGGGCAGCAATCAGCATCCAAAAGCATCTATCAGGCATGAATTTGTATTTTTGTTTTAAATTTGTTATTTTGTATCTTTGACATCATAATTTGGTATACATATTCTGTTATACAATATACTTATATTATTTGTGACCTCTCACGCGAAAACGTTCCTAACGATTAGCCGTTTTTGCACGGATAGCCGTTCGGAATCCGTTCTTTAGCCGTTCAAATGGGCTGAGATACCATTCGAACGGCTCGAGCCATCCGTTCAAAAAATATTGTCATCCGTTAGAACGGGGGTGTAACGAAAACTCAGACCCCGAAAACTCAGACCTCAGACCTCAGACCCCGAAAACTCAGACCTCGAAAACTCAGACCTCGAAAACTCAGACCCCGAAAACAATAATACTAAGGGGAAAACTCGACTCATGATCAATTATTTACATGACCATGATGACGCGCGTACTTTACCGTGGTCACGCAATCAACTCACGACAAAATATAAGATGGCTAAAACAAAGAGAGATCTTTCGTGTTTATCGACGGTTGTCGATCAAACGTTAACAGGAAAAAATTACAGACTTAAATTACTTAAATAATAAAAGAGTTGCGAAAATTTTTATTTAAATGTAAACTCAGTTTGTATTAGAAAGTACTAGACAGAACGGATTTCCCTCAGACATCGAAAACTCAGACCCCGAAAACTCAGACCTCGAAAACTCAGACCCCGAAAACTCAGACCCCTCGAAATTTATAATTAGAAATAAATGACGCGTACTTAGCATGGCCACGCAATAAATAACAATAGCCAGTACGTTCTTTAATCACTTTTTACAGTCCAAAAAAAGTAAAGTCTATTCAGAACAGATTTCCCGTGTTAGTACCTGTTGAATCGACACAGTCACAAGATCATCTTGGACATGTTTTGAAAGTGAAAAAAACCTTTGGTTCACACCACGCGAAAAGGTGTGACGCACGATCGTCGCCGGGAGAAATAATACTACACAAAAGAAAACAAGAACAACCATTGCTGCAAATACATGAAGCGCGATAAATGTAATAAGCAGAGTGCATTGTCAGTTCTAGACTATTTTTTTCGGAAACCGCAAAACAAGCTGATGTGCGTGATTCCGGCAGATTGCTATAAGCCGACTTGTTTGCTGTTCGTCGATACAATCTGCCGAGGAAAAAAATAACTCCAATGGTAGATACTGATACTTAACCTTCGTATTAATTCCTGGTTGCTTTATAAGTTTATGCCATTTCATCCAATTAATTGCGAGGTGCGTTGCGTGATAAAAATAAAGCGTGACGCTACAGAAGCAGATAATCGCAACCGGATATGACCTTACATTGCCTTATTTTGCAACCGAGCATATTACTGAAAATTTGTTGTGTTAAATATCTCCTGAACTGAAATATACGCAGATCAGAAAATACCTGCATAACAGTGAAGGAGACGTAAGGTTTTTTGCAAGGAAAGTGTGCCCAATGGAAAAAAACACTTCGACTTTCTATTTGTTAATCATTAAATTTTTGGTGACGTCTTTTCGCGCCAAATTTTCATTTTTCATGCGGTCAAGTACGCCGGTCGAATGCTTGAAGCAAGTAATTCAGAATCGTGCTTAGTCCGGTTTAAAGATGGCTTTTAAGTTGCCTTTTATTACCAAGAGGGCAGTTGTAAATAAGGTAACCGATTTACCTCAGTTTCGGTATGAAGATCTGGAGGAGAATGGGACCATTGGACGCGGTTCCTTCGGAGTTGTTGTGAAAGCTACGCATTTCGAGCAAGGTTACGTCTCGAATACAGTGGTCGTGAAGAAGTTATTGGAGGAAAGTATGGAAGAGGAGAAGGAGTTCATCAAAGAAGCTCGAATGCTTTATAATCTTCGCCATGAAAATGTTGTGGCTTTCAAAGCATTTTGCCAAAAGCCTTGTGCCATTATGTTGGAATACGTCTGTTTTGATTTTTCGCCGTTCGGCGATGACATTGATAAGAAGGTTCATAGCCTTCGAGAATTTGTGGCGTTCGTGGACAATCAAGATCCATTAGAAGGGTTTAATGACAGCGGTTTCTTCACCAAGATTGCCAAAGATGTTGCCAGTGGCTTGTGTTACCTCCACAGTAAAGACGTTGTACATAGGGACCTAAAAACTGCTAATGTTTTGGTGAGTAATCAACATTACTCCAGCCTGGTAAGCGAAGATGATTTTTCCAAAGCATTACAGGAAAATCCAATTGTGTGCAAAGTCGCCGACTTTGGCGAAAGCAGGTCACGACTAGTGCAGACAGCACTCGTGGTTCATTCCCGCACTGGACGATTGAACCGAGGCACACCGGTCTTTCAAGCACCGGAATCATTTCTCTCGCAACCAGAATCTGGTGTAACATTTTCTATAAGCGACATGAAGAAGGTAGATATTTGGGCTTACGGAATGGTGTTATTTAATCTCATTAATCCCGATTTGAGGCACCCATTCCAGACGGAACTTGAATCGTCAGCTCCCCGAACCCCAATGGAGAAACTTAAACGACACCTTACTCAAAAGAAGAAACCGCGTTTTTCGGGAAAATACAAACACCTGCAAGCAACAGATTGGCTCTACTTAGAAGGTGTGTACCATGAATGCACAGCGTGGGAGCCACAGAGGAGGCCTACCGCTGGCGCAGTTGTCTCCAAACTGGAGGAATTGGAAAAAGAATCACTATGTGATGACATTCCACTGAGAGTCAGCCAAGCATCCTCTCTTGAAGAATTTGATCAAGATTTAGCCGCGAAAATTGCAGCGGATGCCTCAAAAATCCAGCAGCACAATCAACACAGTGCTCCTGCAAATGATGGTACAAATGCCTGTGCGTTCCTTTGTGAAAAGATCGCCCACGATATCCATATGTCGGAAGGAAAGAAAAGTGGAAGCATCCAGCCTATAATCACTAAACTTCCTTCTCTGGTGGAGAACATAATCAATACGCTTCCAATGGAAATCAACGAAGTGCGCACAAGGGATCTCTGTCATCTGGACGAAGCATACAGAATCCTCCGTCAAATTGGCTCAGTCTCTTGCGATTACGAGTTCATTGAAAAGATTCTACACGGTAATCACATTTTTTCTCCAGAATCAAGGGAATGTCTACGGAAGGTCGTCATTGATATGAGTAAAGAACAGTTGTGTACCGCACTCTTTTGCTGTGAGCCGTACGTTTTCCTTGTTGGAGTTGTGGGCGGAAAGCTGTTTTTGATTGATACCCATCCTGTGAACCAGGATCTTGGCGGCAATGGACATGGTGGTCTGGTGAAGGTGTATCGTAACTGCTCTCCGAAAGCATGTGAAGCCCTTTGCGCATGGATATGGAAACGGTTAAAAACAGGCGGTGGGTTGACGAAGAAGGCCGGGCACTCCTTTCTATTTATGTCTCCTGAAACAAGGTAAACATTTACTTCTCTAATTCTACATCTTCTGTATTTTAAATATAATATAGCAAAAAGAGGGTGTGTCTATAACAGACTACAAAAAAGGTATATTTTAGCAGTATGTTGATATTGCTTTGTGTAGTTACATTTTGAACAACATGATTTATTAAATAACCTCTCCTCTCCAGCATTGATTGTAAGAAAATAACAAAGCACGCTGCCCTTACCCTAAACGAGAAGTAAGGGAGTTAAGACAAAAACACGTTTTCAAACAAACAATCTTTCTTTATCAATAATAACAATAATAATAATAATAATAATAATAATAATAATATAATAATAATAATAATATTTATATTGCATTCTATCACCTTTCCTTACTATAACCTGTTTTACTTATGGACCAATCCGTTTTTCAGTCTCAGAACAGAGTCGCGCGAGGATGCCCCCCCTAGAGCAAGTCTTGAACGCATGAAAACCGTGGAAATGAACGTAAGTGTTTTATTCTTCAACATTTATTATTGGCATTTTTAATTACCTCAGTAAACAGCATTTTCATGGGGCATGTTAACTTTATTCCATACTTTCTGGACATGTCAGTGTTCTTTTTCATCTCTAGAGGTAAACGCTTACTGTCAACTGTCGTTATAGCGTACACCTGCTATTACGGACACTTGCTTTTACGGACAATAGTCAGATCCCCGTCAAAAGAGGTTTGACTGGAAATGACTCTCGCTATTACAAACACTAAACGAGGTCCTGAGGGTGTACGCTATAACGAGAGTTGACTGTACTAAGGTTTCGACTTCAAGTACTTTGCTTAGGAAGCAATGACCAGTTTAATAATAACGCACACTAATTTATTAACACAGAACACGGATAAAGAACAAGAAAGAGGTTCCCACAACGGTTGCCAAGCAAGAAATGTAACTAACTCGAGTGTTCGTCACCGTGGTAAGGCTCTTTTTCATTTCTGAGGTACAGAGAAGAAATACCGCATAATATGTATTCTTGAACTGCTCGTTTTATTGCATTAACAGTTAACAGTTGGTTGCTTAACTTATGCATACCTAATAATTTTCGAACCTGATACTAAAAACAGACTGCCAAATTTTGTATTACAGGTAACGCCAACGATGATCCGACTACTGTGGAAGGAGATCCGAGTTACGACAAAAATCCTGCGCGGAGTAAAGACAGAAATGAGGTAACTGTTGCTCCCAATGTTCCGTGAAATGTCAGTCTACATGCCTTATGATTTATATAAATGATTTTTTTGAACATCAAATTTTCGTTACAGTTTCAAGACAGCACTGTGAAAGCAAGTCAGAAGATTGTAGTTTCAGATTCCTACGAGGAGAGGTTTGTGCATTGCCTCATTGCTAATACCGAGACTAACATATACTCAGCAGCGCATTAGATTGTACTGATTGTTTTCTTTTTCATGGCTTCCTTGAAAGGCAAGTCATCGGCAACAAACGTTCGATTGGTAGTAACGACGAATTCAAGGATTATGCTGCTGAGAAGAGACGCAAAACCAACAATCAGACGCCTGTTTTGTCACATGTTTCTGAGCCAAGTGCACCTGAATTACCGAGCGTTGTTAATGCACAACAGAAGCCGACAGTCATCCTTTTGGATTCAGACAAGGACAGGTTAGTTTAAAGCACTATTGCTAATAGTTTAGTTACATAAAAAGTCAGCAGTGCATTAGCATGTACTGATGCGTGTATTTGTTCATGTATTGTTCGTTAGATCAGTCATTTCCAATAAACGTTCGACGGGTGGTGGCGAAATTAAAGATGATCCAGGCTCCAAGAAAGCCAGATGTTCTAGTGGGACTGGTGTGTTGCCACAAGTTTCCGAGCCTAACGCAGATAAATCAGCAAACAAAGACACTGGCGGATCAGGTACATTATACCGGGACTATATGAATTGTTGGACAACGCTGTAATACATTTACGGTATGATATTCCCGATATAAAGAAGTACTTGATGCTTGACGGTAGCAAGCGACCACGTGCACAGAGGAATTTATTGCTTTATTTAGCACTTATTGATATTTTGTGGCGCAGAGACTCGCATTATACCGACTCCAAATCGTGTTGAAATAAGGCGGATAAACATGACTTGAATTTAACAAAGTTAAAAGTAAGCAATATGTATTCAATGCTAATAGAAAATATTCTCGGCAACTCAATTTTTTGCAGACCTTGAAATGAAGCCAGTTGGAGGGAGTCCATCCAACAGTTTCTTTAAAAGTGTGATCCAAGAACGGAACCCTACGGAAGTAAGATTCTTGTTTAATTCTTTTTGCAGAAAATCAACTTGATAATATCCCGTTGTGTGTGTGTATGCATATGGCAACCTTTCCAATGAAAAAAAAAATTTTTCGTTTCTCAGCATGTGTACGAAAGAGAGGTATTTCATAAGTTTGATATATGTTATGAAACTGGTATGTATACTCTCATGGAAGGGCAGATGGAACCAAAACATGTATGTCAACTTATTTTTATCGCTTAGGAAAGTTTTAGCAGCGGTCACCTGCAAGACACAAACTTTGTTGAACAAGTGTATGTTTCTTCATCAGAAGAAAAGGAACAAGATAGCGGGGTATTGCATAAATTTGATATGTTATGTTATATACAGTAAAAACCCGCGAGTAAGAACCCCTAATTTTCCAGGTTAGCCTAAACTGGTTCTTAAATTAAAAAGGATATATACACTGGTATTCAGCCTTTTTCTTTACGAAATTTGAACACACTTGTGTAAAACTACACGAAGACATTTTTAAAAGAAACAGGAAATAGTTTCAAAATTTTTAGGCTCAGGTGGTACTTTTTAAGGGGGTATAACAGGCAAATTTTAGCCCAACTGGTTCTTAATTAGTGGTTCTTACTTGCGGGTTTTTACTGTATGTTTGATATATGGAAGGAAGAATTTCGGTAATCTGTATTTATCTCCTTTTCTCTCGTTTAAGGAAAATCCCATAAAAAGTCACGTTCAAGCCGCACACTCCGCTGATCAAGCTGAAACTCTTCTATCAGATCAGGATGGAGAAGAAAACGAGGTATTTTATAAGTTGGATATATGAAACTGATATAATCTTAATAAAGGGCAAAAAGAAACAAAATTGTATGTCAGACTTTCGTTAACTATTTTAGTTTTTTTTTTCTCGTTTTAGGAAAACCTCCGAAAAATTCACCTGCCAGCCACAGACTCCGTTGAACAAGAGAATGTTTCTCGATCAGACCAGAATGTTGAAGAAAACGAGGTATTTCAGAAGTTTAAGCATTCAGATGCACAAATATTTACGTTATTGTAATAGCTATGACGTCATACGGGTTTTCAGTTACGCGAATGTCAACCAATTTTTCTTCTTAATGCACTCTATCGGTTGGCGTTGGTTTCAACAAATAAAAGTCTAAGCGAAAGTGAAGGAACAAACATGGCCAAAACCTAAACCCAGGACAAGGAGGGAGACCAAAATATGACGGTTAAAAGTCATCGATAGTAGCAATTATGTAGTTAACGGTCTTCCCCCTTCAATTACGGCCTCGATCATAAAAAATGTCTGGTTCCGCCATCCACTGAAGTAGGTTATATATTTTAATTACTTCTAGGGTATAGCTGCACAAAAGCAACCACATTCGTCGAAAAATGTTGCTGATAATTGCCCTGAAAGAGATACACTACAGGTAAGGCGTATTACTTTATACGTTGCTGCATTGATAAAGCATGTATTGAATACGTTTTATCACATATTCTTTCTATTAAAAAAAAATAACAACGGCGATTAACATAATCTATGCTGACTATGCTGATTTTTTTTTCTTCATAAGGAGGAGAGCTCGACAATGGCCACAGATGCGTCCACCCCTTTGCTTTATAAGAACGACAAAGATGTACCAATATTTGAATGTGGCCGAAAGGAACGGTACACGGTCAGGGAAGCAGTCCGCATTCTCCTCAGTGAACATGAGCAGGGGATAAAATGTAGTAAAACACCACTAAAAACGAGGCAGAATTTGTCTTTCCTCATCAATGTTGCAAAATTGAAGTGTTGGCAAGATGTGAAAAGTGATATGAATGGTGTTTTTTGTAGCACGTTGCGCATTTGCATGTGGACGGTAGAGGTTGACGAGGAAAATGGCGTGGACATCCTGGCGAAGAAAAAGATCGACTTGGTGAGCGAGAAAATGTACCACGTTTACATCAATTCAATGCGCAACAAAGCAGGACTGTGTCGCTCCATATTTTTGCTACGAGGTCGAGACGGGGAGATTATAAATTCAGTTTGTCTGCTGCAATACACCATTCCAAAAGAAGATTGTAGCGAAGTTATCTACGAAGTGCCATCTCACGGAAATAGCAAGGGAAAGGGAAAGCCGTTCTACCCCACCAAGAAAAGTACCTTACAAGCCATTAAAGATGAACTGAGGTCTAATTCATCAGCCGTTGCGTTTAAAAATGTGTCCAGATCTGCAGGAGGTGCCCTTAATGCCAGAGAACCCGGAGATCTACCAAGATCCAGAAAACAGGTCTATGACCTCAAAAGGCAACTGAAAATGGTGGATGAGGTCGATGAGCTGCTACATTACGTGAAGAACAGCGAAGAAACCATGGTAATTACCCATTTAGATGTGCCAGAGGACCTGTGGGTGCTGGCTAAACCTCACATGACGACAGACCTGTCGAAGTTCTGTACCTCAGATCAACTGAGTCACCCACTGAGTGTTGACCCTACATTTAATTTTGGCCACTATGAGGTCACGCCTTTCACGTACAAGCATTTGTTTCTGAAGTGTAAACGGACTGGAACGGCTCCTTCCTTTCTCGGCCCAACGGCAATGCACTACAGCAAACAAAAATGTATATATAAGAAGATCGTACAAGCAGTGGCTGACTCCACCCCGCATCTCGCCGATAAAGGAAAGGGCTTCATTACAGACGGCGAAGAGTCTCTGTACAGTGCTCTTGGTGACGTCATGCGGCATGCTACAGGCTTAAGATGTTTTCGACACTTCCAACAAAATTGTCGCGATAAGCTCTGTAAGTTGGGGATTCGTAAGCGAAACGAACAGAAACCTTTTGTTGATAGAGTCTTTGGAACGCCAAGCCAAGAGGGAATATTAGATGCAGAGGACAAGGCAGACCTAAAGGCTCGTATTTTGGAAGCAAAGGAGCCAACGGACGCAGAGGAGGTTAAACTGACGGGGAAAGAAACACCCGAGTTCTGGAGCTACCTTAACTCACATAAGAAGATGATAAAGAAGAATATGATTGCCTCAGCTAGAAGAAAAGCGGGAATGCCTAACAACATGTCAGGGAAACCTTTAAAAAGCTACACCAACCAATCAGAGAGCATTAACAACAAGCTAACCCGTCAAAAGGAAGCGATGGAAAAGGTCGACAAGGACAGGGTTAATCTAACCAAATTACAGTTTACGAGGGACGTGTGGGAAGAAGTCGACAGGCATCAACAAGAAGAGCTTAAGTTGGCGATCTGTGGGCTGAGCAATGAATACGAGTTGGCCGACATCGCAGTTCATCTGCGCCTTTCAGTGAGTGATTGGTTCGACATGAATGAAGAGCAACGAAAAGCCTACGTGAATGAATTTAACAAAATGTCCATTGACGATGCCATGAAGGGAAAGACCATTGGGATCAACCAGGTACCTACTGGGGAGGCCTCCGAATATAAAGAATTTTCCCTGGATGTGGCGACAATGTTAAATTCTTTAAACTCCTGGACAGAGGGTTTGGTGGACACAATCGTCAAGGACGCTGAAGCACTGCTGAACGCCAAAGAAGCCGTCCAGCCAATGCCGTCCGTGTCAGCTAATGCGAAACGGAAGTTTTTGGTGGCTGCCAAGAATTGTAAAAGAGGGATGTATGAATGTGCAGTCTTCAGCGATCACGTGAATTGTTCCTGTCCGTGCTATAAATTCAACAACCTGTGCAAACACAGCATTTGCGTTGCAGAGATAGCAGGCATCTTAAAAGAGCATTTGCAACATCTAAAGAAATCTCCGCGACGGAGAGCTCCATCTAAAAGTGGGCTTGTTGAGCCACCAAAAGATGCCCAGGGAAAGAAGGGTGGTAGTCATAAGAACCCCTACCGACCTACCAGGGAAGCCTTGCAAGAAGCTTCTCCAGCTCGGCCTTTCACTCAAGTACACCACAACAACAAGCCTTTCGTCCTCTTTTTTCTGGATGATATGCCAGATGCGAAGGAATGCAGGCAGTGCCGTATCGAATTTCCTAGAAAGCAACAAATCACACCTTTCGATATTGCCCTGTCGCACGAGGAAAAGTGGTTGTACCCAGACCCCAACGACCCTGGTCGCAAGCTGCCATCTACACGCCACACTACCAAATATTACTGCATCCAAAAATCCTGCATGAAAAATCGTTTTCCTTACTACCAGCCCCGCCTTGTAGAGATTCCAGCGGAAGTGCGATCGCGCTTAAAATCGTCGCATCTTGATCTTCTCAAGAGTGAGCTTGACTATGAACCCCGAGTTGGGATCAGCTGATGTCGAGAGATGACTTTGTTGTTGTTGTTTCGCTAGAGGGAAGTGGTTAGGAAACCCGGGAACGTTCTTTGTTTTATGTTTTTGTTCGCTATTTAGGGGGGTTGACCATGCACAAAACCTGGCAAAATACAATAGGTGGTTACATGTGTTCATGCAACTAACCAATAGGAACATTACGATTGGGTAGGGCATAGTGCATGAGTACAATACAAAAGATGTACAGGGTAAGTGCACCTTTCAATATAAATCGTGCCCTTTTTTTTGCTCCTTTGATGTTTACCGGGCGTCAAAACCATTTCTATCTGTTAACGATGTTGACATTGGAAAATCGTCCGTTGGCGATGTATTGTTACTGTTATGTTAGCTGTGAAGATAATTGAAGAACAGTTTTTATGTAGAAATTAATAAACACTGATAATGCGGCAAATACGTAAGATATTGAAACGATTATAACCCGCTTCGTATCATGTCACCGTTTATAGTTACCGTATATATATAATTTGATCCTTACATAATTTTAGTTAGACCACATTTTAGTGTTAAATGTTGCTGTCACGCCACCTGTGTTCCTGAGCTCGAGCTGGCAGCTGGTCAATTAGTTTTAGATTAAGTATTATTGAGTCAACTTGTTTTGCGGTTTCCGAAAAAAAAAATAGCCTGGAACTGATGTAAACATTGCTTATTACATTTATCACACTTCAAGTATTTCCAGCAACAGTTGTTCTTGTTTTATATTGTGTAGTATTATTTCTCCTGGCGACGATCGTGCGTCACACCTTTTCGCGTGGTGTGATCAAAACCAAAGGTTTTTACACTTTTAAAACATGTCCAAGATGATCTTCTGACTGTGTCGATTCTCCAGTTACAAACACGGGAAATCTGTTCTGAATAGACTTTACTATTTTTTTCTTACAGTATAAAGTGATTAAAGCACGTACTGGCTATTGTTATTTATTGCGTGACCATGTTAAGTACGCGTCATGTATTTCTAATTATAAATTTCGAGGGGTCTGAGTTTTCGATGTCTTAGGGAAATCCGTTCTGTCTAGTACTTTCTAATACAAATTGAGTTGACATTTAAATAAAATTTTTCGCAACTCTTTTATTATTTAAGTAATTTAAGTCTGTAATTTTTCCCCGTGAACGTTTGATCGACAACCGTCGATAAACACGAAAGATCTCTCTTTGTTCTAGCCATCTTATATTTTGTCGTGGGTTGATTGCGTGACCACGTGCACGGTAAAGTAAGCGTCATGTAAATAATTGATCATGAGTCGAGTTTTTCCCCTTAGTATTATAAATTTCGAGGGGTCTGAGTTTTCGGGGTCTGAGTTTTCGATGTCTGAGGGAAATCCGCTCTGTCTAGTACTTTCTAATACAAACTGAGTTTACATTTAAAATAAAATTTTTCGCAACTCTTTTATTATTTAAGTAATTTAAGTCTGTAATTTCTTCCTGTTAACGTTTGATCGACAACCGTCGATAAACACGAAAGATCTCTCTTTGTTCTAGCCATCTTATATTTTGTCGTAAGTTGATTGCGTGACCACGGTAAAGTACGCGTCATGTAAATAATTGATCATGAATCGAGTTTTTCCCCTTAGTATTATAAATTTCGAGGGGTCTGAGTTTTCGGGGTCTGAGTTTTCGAGGTCTGAGTTTTCGGGGTCTGAGTTTTCGGGGTCTGAGTTTTCGAGGTCTGAGTTTTCGGGGTCTGAGGTCTGAGGTCTGAGTTTTCGGGGTCTGAGTTTTCGTTACACCCGTTAGAACGGCTCGAGCTATCCGTTCAGAAAATATTGTCATCCGTTCAAACGGCTCGAGCCATCCGTTAAGAAAATATTGTCATCCGTTTGAACGGCTCGAGCCATCCGTTCAAAAAATATTGTCATCCGTTTGAACGGCTCGATCTATCCGTTCAGAAAATATTGTCATCGGGTCGAACGGCTCGAGCTATCCGTTCAAAAAACATTTATAGAGAGTTAAAGCATGACGTTTACGGCAGACGACAAAGGTTACCTTTAATTTTTTTTATTCATCCGTTTGAACGGCTCGAGCTATCCATTTAGAATAACAAAATGTCATCTGTCAACAAAATTGGTCCAGTTCTAACGAGCAACTTGCTAAACATCACGG
Source organism: Galaxea fascicularis (assembly GCA_948470475.1). Classification (NCBI taxonomy): domain Eukaryota; kingdom Metazoa; phylum Cnidaria; class Anthozoa; order Scleractinia; family Euphylliidae; genus Galaxea; species Galaxea fascicularis. The sequence continues at coordinate 21,161,034 of OX419336.1, read as the reverse complement.
AGTTTGTAAGCATTACTTGTTGTTTACATTTACCATCTCATGAATAGTGACGGTTATTTCCCTGCTCCTTAGCTTATATTCATCTTTGCTTTTGTAATATTCGATTATCAATGCACAGTAGCATTAGATGTTTGAATGCTCCTTGAAAGTCATTTTACGTTAACTTAGGCCCGGTTCAGACGCCGCTCCACTCATGTGCCGAACCTAATTGAGTTTGGTTCGACTTTGGAGCGACATTGGCGCGACATCTGATTCAGACGGCGCACCGTGTGTCGAACCTAATCTTTATTTCATGTAGGGAGAAAGAAAAAGGCCTGGGTCCGATATCATATCTTCGCGCCATAATTCAACTTTCAAAGATGGTGGCTGTGAAGGAGAGGATAGCTCTGATTAGAGCTATTTCTCGGGGAAACGAACGCAGGAGGATGTTTTCCGAAAGTGCGCAAATGCTCATTGCATTAAGAAGACGACGGATAGCTCTTCTTTTGTCCTTGGCAGGGATTTTGTTGCTCTCGAGTAAGCGGCAGAATTTAGCCACGGAGATGATTCATGTACGATCGTGCCGGCGTCTGCTCAGAAGCAACGGCTGGTGGGAGATGGTTTGGACAACATATACCGATGAACGATTCAAGAAAACTTTCAGAATTTCGAAGAATACATTCAGTTTCATTCTGAACCGGATCCGAAACGACTTGGAACGCCAGACAGTAAACAAAGACCCCATATCACCCGAATGTCGGCTAGGCATTTGCCTTTATTTTGACTGTCACTGTAATCCAAGTTAACATTATGACTGTTGTGGTTCAGTTTTCTTCTTGGTTTAAATTTTACTTTCCTTTGGTTCACACTCATTATCATACATTACCATACCCCAACACAAAGGAAAATAAAATTTAAACCAAGAAAAAAATTGAACCACAACATGGCCACTATTATTGACCTTCCACAGAGGGATAAATATAAACATTAACACAAGCAATTTGCAGTTTCAAATTTTTTAATTATACCCTTCTGTTGATCAATTTTTATCACCTAACTTGCACTTATGCTTACTTTAAAGCAACAAAGGAAACCTTGAATGCTGGAATTCCTTCGGCGATGATTTTGTTTTGTTGGAAATGAGAATCAATTACGCATGAGATAAACTGCAAACATACATCGGGTGTTTACATTTCTGGTTTGTGACAGCTTCTTGCTGATTATCACTTTTATCAGCGAAAGAAGATTACCTTTCCTTTTCACTGTGGACTTCATCTGCCGCATCTTCCTTTTCAATTATTTAAACTTCTTCATAACTGTGCCTACTTGCAATCAGCGACTCAGTTACGGGCCTTACAGTTTCGCACTCAAAACAGTAGCCGACACTCTTCCCACCTATCCACCCGTCCACGCTTTCATCCATCTCTGGTTCGCTACATAAGTTGCAAATGGCTACTTTGCAGCGAATGCAGCGATATTTGGTCCATCTTTTGCACTGTTTACAGCTCTGTCCATCTTTTGCCGCCATTTTCCCTTCCTCGAAAAACTTACGAGCATGCGTAACAAGTTCTCCGAGGGACTTATGGGAAGATTTATAAATTATCATAATGTATGCATTTGATTCGGCACATGAGAAGAACGCCGTATGAATCACCTGCCGCTCCAATGTCAAATAATGCGACAGACCCTGTCGAACTTAACGTTTTTGCCACACCAAATTAAAACTGCCGTACCAAACTGATTCAGACGCCGCTCTTTTGCCGTACTTAATACCTCAGTTAGGTTCGGCACATGAGTGGAGCGGCGTCTGAACCGGGCCTTAGCGTTCGAACGACTTGCGTTTGTGGCATTCTGAAAGCTCATCCGCAGTCACGCTGTTACTCCACACTGATTGGATGATGGTAAAGAATGCATCCAATCAGCGTGGAGCAAACAGCGTGACTGTTGTTGTTAGCACACGAAATCCCGGCTGCGGATGCTGGTCGCTTTGAAGCTGTATTTCTGGAAAATTATTTGGCGGTTAGCACTTGTGTTTTAAATGGATCTTCGATTGAATGCCACGAGAAGAAGAATCAACCTTTCAGTTTATCTGGTGTGGGACAGCTTGAGAATTAGTTTAGACAAAACATACGCAGAATTATTCAGCATGCAAATGACGAGTGTCGTGAATCTCGCATGTAAACAATAAATAATCTATTAACATTTACATTCGCAAATGTCCGAAATTTACGCCACTAAACTCGGGGGAAGTTTCACATGCGTTACATCTTTTGATCTTTCCACAACTAGAAATAAATCAGTACCGAACCATGCGGCAAAATTTTTGCGAGTAAACGCGGATTTTGATTTTTGTCCGGCGAAAACGAATTTGCTTTTCTCTTAAAAAAGCTTAGACATTCAACACAGTATTAGTTTAATTCAAGGTTTTTGATTCAATCAGTTCTCAGATAAGAACCATAACTTGACTTTGCTGTTTTTCATTGTTAACTTATTAAAATATCGTATGCTGTTAATCAGCCGTTCGAAAACAAACTAAAGCTGTTCAGCCGTTCGACCTCATCCGTTCAGCCATCCGACCTTGGCCGTTCACAAATTTTCCTCATCCGTTCAGCCGTTCAACCTCATCCGTTCAGACGTTCGACCTCATCCATTGAAAAATTTTCCTCAGCCGTTCAGCCGTTCGACCTCATCCGTTCAAAATTTTTCATCATCCGTTCAGTCGTTCGACCTCATCCGTTCAAAAATTTTCCTCAGCCGTTCAGCCGTTCGACCTCATCCGTTCAAAAATTTTCTTGAGCCGTTCAGCCGTTCCATGTATCCGTTTTGAACGGTTTGTAGACCCGTTTCTTATCCATTCACATGCCGTGCGTTCAGCTGTTCGAACGGATACCATAAGGAACGTTTTTGCGTGAGAGGTCACATTTAGTTCAACTGTTAGTTAAACTTGTGGTTTTATATAACATAAGCCAAGAAATTTTGGAGATTTCATTGGTTGATAGTATCACTATTACCGCGTAATAGTGGTATAACAGCAAAAAATGGATGGTATAACAAAGTTACCATGACAACACTTACAGGCATGTTGGCCACCTTGTGAAAATATTTAGGGGGGAAATTAGGGATTTTTTCCCTAAGAAGTAGGGATTTTTTAGGGATAAATGGTTAAAAAGTAGAGCTATTGTAGGGCTTTTATTTAGGAAAGAATGAAGAATTCAACTTACCTTATCCAAACAGAAAGATACTTACTCAAATGAAATACTGGTTTATAACATTAATGACTTAGACAGGAAAGGGATCATGCACATCGCGTCTTGAAAATGCTTAGCATGGATCCTCCCATGCTTCATAATTCCACACTGGACAACCCCAGCAAAAAGAAACTTGCAGTTTCACCAGGTAGGGCAAATGTAGAGCCCACACCAAGCACTTTCAACGACATCAGTTGCGCTCAAAAAAGTAGGGATTTTTATGGGAAAATCGAAAAACAGCTGAAAAGGTACGGGTTTTTAGGGCAAGTGAAAATATTTAGGGATTTTTAGGAATTTTAGGGCCACCAACATGCCTGCACTGAACACAATGACGTTTTTGCTTTTGTTTTCCAAAAAATGGCGGCAAGATTCCCAGCAAGAAAAGCAGTAAACATAAATACAAACAAAACAACTAGGGCGTAGATCAATGTTTGGAAGTCATGGGCAGAAAGCAAGGGCCTCAACACCAACATTGTTAAATACAAAGCTAGAGAACTCGATGAATGTCTCTCATGATTGTTTGCCGAAATTCGCAAAAGCGATGGCCCTGACTATCAACCGGAGAGCCTAATGGTTATGTTAGCTGCCCTTGACAGACACCTCAAACATAATGACAGCAAAATATCTGTAGCAAAGGACGGAGAATTCGTCAAGTGCAGACAGGTCCTAGAGGGAAAAGCAAGGGCTCTTCGCAAAAAAGGCCATGGAAAACGACCAAATGCAACAAAAACACTTACCATTCAAGATGAAGAGCAGCTACGGAAAAATCGTGTACTTGGCGAACAAAATCCACAAGTCATGCACTCCTTTATACTCTGTGGTATCTGCTCACACTTCATTGCCAAGAGCACCATGAAATGTTTATTGAAGATTTCAGCTTGAACAAGGACGACCAAGGCACAGAGTACGTAACATTCGAAGAAAACCCAGCAAAGACCAGGCAAGGTGGTCTAAGAAAGAAACGAAGAGCCATCCAGCCAAAAATGTTTGCCACTGGAGGTCCCTGTCGTCCAGTCCAGTTCTTCAAAACATATCTTGCTCACAGACCTGAAGAAATGCGAAACAGTGGCCCGTTTTATCTCGCCATTATTGAAAAACCCAGCAAAGACCAGGCAAGGTGGTCTAAGAAAGAAACGAAGAGCCATCCAGCCAAAAATGTTTGCCACTGGAGGTCCCCAGGTGGTGTACGCACTACGATCGCGTTGCATTGTGGATGGATACTTTTCAAGATGGCGGCGGAAAGGTGCGAGTTGGGTAAGTATTGCAATGTCATTTTTCATCACAACGTGGATTTTTTTTGCCTTCTTTTTTCAATAGCAACTTTTTTGCTGCCTTTAAAAACATCTGAAGTAGGTTTACAGTGGAAGTAAATTCTGTGGTGCTATTTTTTAAAGGAGGAACACAAACACGTGTGTTCGTGTTGTAATTTGAGACCATTTGTTTCGAGCCTGAAACTTCTCTGTTCTGTTCGTTTCAACGTTAATTTGTGCCTAAAATGTTTCTTTCACTTTTGATCTACAGCTAGAAATGATCGCGCCCCAACGCGCCCCTTGACATCGTAATGATTTTGGTCGTTTCCTCGAGGCAACATGGCCTCCGAAAGTCCTATTGTTTCAGATGGTAACACACCGGGAAAGCCTGCTAACAAGCGCGTACCTGTGCAAGGTTCTTCAAGAAAAAGCCTCTTCTCGGACCCAAACCCAGTCTGCAGGTCCAAGAGAATGGTCCACACAAGAAATTTCAGCCCTAGTACAGCATATTTGTTTATTTTGGGAGGACGCCTGGACTGACAGATAGCCCACAATGAAAAATGAAGTCTTCTGGAATGCCTGTGCAAATTCTGTGAACAAGACCTTCCTCGAGAACAGGTTTGCTCAATTCGCTAAATTTGTATAATTTGTATCTAACAATGTTGTTTTTAGTGTCATTGAAAAAAATAAGCCTTTTCACTCTTGACACATTCCTGTTCAACTTCCAGTGAAATGAAATTGTAAACTATGTGCTGATATTAATATTGTGATGATGAGATGGGAACTTTATTAAAGTGTCAAACCTGATAGTCTGGAAATGATTCACCATTCTTATTGGGGGATACTAACAAGAAGCTTAACTACATTTTAGAAGTGAAATATATGCCAATGAGTTGCTAGCACCATAGTAATTACTGTGTGATGGTTTGTTGTTTAGGTTCATCCTGTCGCTCACGAGAAAATACACACCTGATGAAAGAGTACAAATCTTTATCAGAAGCAGAAGCAGCAATGCATGTTGATTATGTGCTTGACTCTGGAACTTTCCAAGAAGGTTCTACCAACACCCCACCCAAAAGGATTATTCCAGAAGATGTGTCATTGTCACCGATTTTGTAAATTAAAGGAGTTTCTATCCTGTTTCAAAAGTTTAATGTCTGTCAGACTCAAGTCCCAAATCCTCAAACACTTGTTCAAGCTTACATTGGTAGATGATGGAGGTTTGGATTTCTTTAAATTTGTAAAAGCTGATTTCCTTCCTTCAAGTGTAAGGGCAATGGAAACATTGTATAAAGAAGGAAAACACAACCTGGTATATCACCTTAGCAAATGCTTTGAAAGTCCAGTGCCAAGAATGGATGAGCAACAGATGATGTTGGAGGGATTATTGCCACTACGCATGAGGTGGTTGGAGAAGCATTTGATGTGAAGCAGCTC